>OV656868.1:14124214-14222707 GCA_927399465.1 Sarcophaga caerulescens | reverse complement strand
AAAAGAAAAAAAATGATCTTGATTTTTTGTGTGCTACAATCGATCAAATGAGATATTATGAGGCCAGCTGCGGGAGCCATATGAATAAGATTATATTCCATTTCTAACCGGAGCTATTGTACTTCACAATAAAAAAGAAAATTGACACAATTTTAAACCGTTTCTGTTTTACTGCATTTTAAAATTTAAACTTTTAAATGGTCTATCCATTACATAGTTGGACATTACAATCTTTCAGTCAGAATTACAGCCTAGTTTTTCATACCACTTACACGGTGGATATTCGAACAATTTTATATTCCATACGTAAATGCATTAGTTGGTTTTTAGGCGAATAAAAAATGCCGATATTGCACACACACTTTTTTAATTTAAATTTAAAGATAGATCCTGTATGATCTATATAATAAGAGAATTGATGTAAAACTCGTAAATATATTGTTTAATCATACCGTTTTTTTATTCTTTGAATTGTATGTCAAATATGTAGTATTTGATGCGTAAATGCTTGCGTGTCCGACGCCTGTACGTATTTGTTCAAAACTTTAATGGGGGATTAGATATGTAATTCTAAATTTAAGCACTAATTTTTTTTATAGAAATTCTTAAAGAAATCTGCATTCTGTTCATTGTAAAAAGGCAAAGAAAAAAGGCAGAAAATTAATTATCTTATATGAATTCCTTCGAAGAATTTTCTGCATGTTTTCTTAAAATCTTTTTCAAATTAAAAATAAGTAAAGAACTTTGAAAAATGTAGAGGCAAGTAGAGATATTTTAAATGTCAATTTAAATTCTTCTGAATTACTGTTAAATGCATAGCTTTATTAAAAAGAAAGGAATAAAATTGAAAATTTTTAGTTCAAAATAATTTCTTAATGAGGACAGCATAAGAATTCGATAAAAGTCAATACATTTCTTAATAGATTTTTGCGTTTGAAAAACAAACTTTCGTAGCCAAAGAAAAGACAATTTAATGCCATGCCATGCCATGTGCTATTATTACCGTGTGTGTGACGAACGAAAACTTTACAACAAATTTCATTGATAACACATGACACATGATTGTGAAGAATTTGTTCGTGTTATTTTGAGTTTTGCAACTGAAATAAATATTTTTCAAATTCCCAAAAATTACCGAACATGTGAGAAAAGTTTCCTAGTGTATTTTTCAAACAGTTTCACTTTTTTTCTTATTTAAACAGAGAGAGAGAGAGAACTATTGGAACGGAAATGGCTAAAGTGCCTTTAAGAAGTTTGTATTTGAAACAGACGGCAAATATGTTTCCGTTTCCTTTTAATAAAATTTGTTACTCAAAATAAAGTTTTTCGTTTACAGCAGCTACAGCTACATCTATATCAACAACAGAAATAAAAAAATAAAAAAAATCTACAACATTATTGAGCTTAAAGACAGGAAGTTTTTTTCTCTTTTGTTTTTGTTCTTAAGAAAACATTAAAAAAAAAAATAGAACAGAAAGAAAATGTTACAAATGAATTGAGAAAATAAATACGAAACTATACTTCCGGACATGTGTTGCAAATAACACATACGCACACAATAGAAAGTTGGCCAAAATTTCTTCAAATAGTTTGTTCAAATGAAAACATTGTCATCTCGTTTTTTATTCTTTTTTTCAATTTGTTTAATAAAGGAATTTAAAAATTGAAAATATTGTAAATAAAACATATCCCCTCGAAAGGTCATTCAAGGTCGACTACGTTTATTTATTAATTTATAGATTAAAAAAAAATTTTTTTGTTTCTTTCGAAAACGCAAACGTATTTGCATTTCCTATATTTTCAATACCGATGAACAGAAAGTTCCAATTAACCAAAGCTTATGATAAATATTGCCGCCTGTGAAAATGAATTTGATTGCACTTCCATGCTTACAGGGTTGGTTCGGATCGTGATAATAAATGCTCGAAGGACTACGTCACCCAAGACATTGTTTACAATACTTAACTGGGTATTACCAGACATGTTGACGAAACAAGTGAATGCGAGAGCGGCAATAAATCTGAGAGCTTCAAAAGCATGGAAACATAGAATGCGTGACTTACGACATGCCTAATGACTGCACGATACCTGAACAATGCAATTATGATAGCAGTTAACATCTCAAAGAGCCAAATAGTTTCAGGTTCAAATAATGGCTATATATAGGATGGACGATCTATGATAGACGTAATGAATCTATTTATGCTTGAGCAACGTTGGGACTTATTGGGCCCACAAGAAACTGCACGAAGATGTTGACTTTGCCAAAAAAAATCATTTTATCAGATGAAGCTCAGTTTCAGCTTGGTGGGTACGTTAATAAGCAAAATTGCCGTATTTGGGGCTCAGAAAGCCCACACGTGGTTTTACAGAAGCCAATGCACCCAATACGAGTGGCTGTTTGGTGCGGCTTGAAGAAGCATCATTAGCCAATATTTCTTTGAGAATGAAGACGACGCAACCATTACGGTCAATGGAGACACAATGATAACCATTTTTTTTTGTACCTACTCTTCATTGTATTACTGTGAACGATGTTTGGTTTCAACCGAATGGTGCAACTTGCCACATATCTCATGCCACAATCGATTTATTCCTTCAAACATTTGATGGCCGTTAAATTCGCCGAAATGATGATGTCAATTGGCCACCAAGAAGCTGTGATTTGACACCGTTGGACTATTTTCGGTGGGGCGCCGTTAAGGAGAAATGTTATGCCGACAATCTAGAGCGACAATTGAGCATATGAAGGCCAAAATCGTGATGCCATTGCCAAAATACGACAGCAAACACTCCAAAAAGTGCACGGAAACTGATTCGATCGAATGAGGTACTGTGAGGCCAGCCGCGGCAGCCATATGAATGAAATAATATTCCATTTCTAACCGAAACAATTGTAGTTCACAACAAAATAATAAATTTGGAAAAATTTCAAACCGTTTTCGTTATATTGAATTTTTAAATTTAAACTTTTAAATTTCCCACCCTATAGAATGCCGCTGTGGGGATCTGGTATCAGAACGTATCGTAAGGGTATCGACCACTAGCTTTGTTGAGACTGTTAACGCCACATCTTAGATTGTCCAACAATGCCGGGTGTCTTTTGAAGTTAAAGCGCCTGCCTAGTAAGACACAATAGCCTCTGGATTGCACAATATATTACTTATGGAGTTCGTTCTTTAGCCGTACACTGTCTTTGAATTACTTGTCCGACGTAATTTTTTCTTGCCACAAATATGTTTTGTGTGTTTTAATTTTATACAAAAGTGGAGTGACATACAGTTTAAATTTTTTTTGAGAAACTTTTTAATGTCAATTTTATTTACTCTCAGAGTTCTTGCCAGAAAGCTGCTGAGAGGAAGTAGCCGAAGAAGTATTTCTCATATTTCGTTTTGTTGGAGTGTGGAGGGGTTTGAACCGTCGCCCCGCGTCTAGTAAGCCAGCACACTACCATTTGACCACCGTTTTTTTTTTTTAATAGAGCGCATCCGAAATATTAAATTTTCCATGGCTGTGGCGCATAAATTAGGGTGAATTCAATCGATGGCACGGGTTAAGTTGGCTTTGAGGACTTTGTGGTTCTAACAATGTAAAACCGCATGATTTTGGTAGCCGATTTACATCGCATCCACATGAGATGGACATGCTCTCAAATCTCTAGAAAAATAATATGGGTTGTGTGGCACATAACGCTGAACTGTTGAAATTAAGTTAATTCAATACTTTAAGCCGAAAGAAGTCAGTACCAACAAATCGCCAACATTGTTCTCAAAGAAATACAAATCGATAACGTGACCAACCCAAAATACACATCAAACGGTGACTTTCCGCTCTTGGATCCCATATGGATTGGTATTGTTTGTTCCCATTGATCCAGAAATAAGCTTAATCGCTAAGAATGTTTATTCGATGAAAATTAGGCACCATTTCCTACTGCTTCCGAGCCCATTGTGACTTGACAAAACTAAATAAATGACAATTAATTTGACAAATGTAGCTGCAACAAGATAATCGCTATCAACTGTCAAAGTTTGGATGATCTTATTGTAAGACCCTATACTAAAATCGAACGAACTGGTTAGTAAAGGCGAGAAATAAAAGAGGGTTACTTGTGTGTGGTATTTATCAAAATGGTACATACATACATAACTTGTCTTCACAACCCTTTAGACAGGATTACAACCTAGTTTCTAATACCACTTGTAGTGTGTGTGTTAATTTTTATCCATGAGTGGCGGTACCTACAGTTTAAAGTGGACTCCGAACGTCAAATTTTTGAGAAACTTTTCATAGTAATTTTTTTTTAATTTCAGAATTTTTGCCACAAATCTGCTGAGAGGAAGTTGCCGAAAGATGTATTTTCTTATATTTCGTTTAGTTGAAGATGTCTACTCTGGGGTTTGAGCCAGCATAGCCAACATACTACCTACTAGATTACGGCTTTACTACTATACTACTACTATAAAATGCTTATCACTAGACATTATTAGCCGCCTTTATTTCGCTAGCATGTGGAACAAACAACCTAGTCCTACTTGGCTTTTGAACAGCCTAATGTTCTACGTTGAAGAGGAGGAACGAAACAAAAATCATAAATTTTTTAAATTTGTAAGTCATAATGAATAATTTTATGCGTCTCTACCTTGATACGTTACTGAAATACTTATGTTTGTAGTTAAGAATTTTCACAATTACAATCACCCTAACATCCCTAATATTGTTTCTTAATTGAAAACTATTTATTACCTACACATTTAATATACGATATTGTATTTGTCTATTTGTCTACAATACTGACTGCATTATCTGTTCTTCTAAGAATTACACAAAAAACAAAGAAATCTTAAATTTATTATCTGCAGAATACCATGACTAACTATCCAATGTATACAATACATTCATAGTACCATACATACATACATACATATGCATATTGAATCTTACTTTCATCTGTATTTGGGCAAACAGAAAGTTGTTAACATATGTGATTGTGTGTCTGGGTGTGCGATTCTGTGTAATTTTCCTTCCTTGTTTGTGTGCATTCAATTATTCAAATAAACAATTTTGTGGTCAAGGTGTTGAATACGTTTTTCCACCTTTTTTCTCTTCAATGTTTTTTTGCTCTTCCCTGTGTTATTTATTTTCATTTAAGTTAACAACTATAATGTGTTTATATGCACGTACGTGTACTCGTATACACATACATACTGTATGTATCTATACATACATATACAATATAAAAAGAACAAACAAATATTACAAAGTACACACATAAATTTGCCTGCAGTATTACATACAAGTTTACATACATATTTCCATTCACTCATACAAGTGTTTGAGTTCATAGTGCATCAGGATATAAGCAAAAAAACGAGCGAAAGAAGATAAAAATTTAAATCCTTTATTTGGATACGAATTTATTCAGTTTGTGTTTGTATGTTGGCATATGTGTGTGTATGTATGTTGTGTTTGTGTGTGTCTGTGTTGAAAATATAAAATTTATTTACTCACGTTTAAAGCAGTGTTTGCTTATGAAAAATAAATCACGTATAGCCGAAATATATTTTTATCCTCACATATTAATTTGCCTCCTATCGAAAATATGTGTTAACGTGCATGCATCTCTGTGCTGTGCTACGTATACAGTTTATTATTAACCAGTCAACAATTTAAAAAATGTAGTTTAATTTTGCCAGATGAAAAATAAAGTTTTAAAACGGATTTGTTTTTGATTTTTTCCGAAAATTTTGTAAAGTTTCTTTAATGAATTCGTTTTCTATTGAAATTGATTTAAAACAGTTTGGCAGTGAATGGGTATTTAGAAAGACGCTGAATACAAATCTTTCAGCAAATTTCTGGCCAATACTCTGAGAATAAACAAAATTGCCATGAAAAGTTTCTCAAAAGTCTGTAGTTCGAAGTCGATTTTAAACTGTAGGTCCCACCACTCATGTATAAAATTAACACACTCAACATAGGTGGTGTGAGAACCTAGGTTGTAATCCTGACTGAAGGTTGTAATGACCAATTATGTATACATACATATATGTACATACATATGTTGAATACAAATACATATATGGAGTCCCTCAACAGAAATTTTTGAACTTTGACAATTGATAACGGCCATCTTGTTGAAGCCATATCTGTTAAATAACTTGTCACTTATTCAATGTGTTCGCTAAATGGGCTCAGTAGCAGTTGGCAACCGACCATTATTTGCATCGAGAAATCATCTTCAGCGATGAGACCCAATAATATCTTATAGAATGGGTAAGTCAACGAACAAGATTGTCAAATTTGCATTCCGAAAATGTCACAGTTTAACATGGATTCTGGGCTAACGGCATCATTGGTCCATATATGCCAACAATCACCATTGCAAGTCGACCAACCAACTTTTTTTGACCTAAATTGGATAATCTGGACACAAGCGACAAGCAGCTTCTGCAGGACGGCTCTACGCTGAACACACTTCATGTTTCATAGATACTCTGCACTAGCAATTTGCATGGCATGGTCATCTCTCACGCATATGTAGTGAAATTATTGTCGTACGAGATCATTCGCTTCCGAAACAATTCGATTTCGTAGCTCTTTAGCAATAAATCGTAATTTTATAAAATTTGTAACGCTTATTTCATCTGGCACCCAAATCTCGCTGCTTATAAGCTGATCCTTCTTAATTGCTTTCAATTTCTATTCTTGGACATCAAGAAAGAACTCTTTGGTCTCCGTCTTGAGATAATGTCGGCACTACTAGCTACAGCCACGTCGTCCGTTCTATACTAGATAGTAAAATCGTAGCTTTCTAGGCCCTAAATCCTACTTGCCAATTACCTTTATATTGCAGTAGCCATCTGAGTGCAAAGTGATAATTTCTCAGTAAAAATTGGTGGCTAACAAGTACTTGAGGTAATGCCCTATAAACTCTAATGCTCAGGAGCTTAAGGCACGTCATGCAGTACTTTTTTTTTGGCTTTGATAGCATTCGGTTATAGTAACCTATGGCCTTGTCCGTTTCATCAACAATTGTTGTACTGCACAAACTTCTCCCCGTGGGACTAAGTATAGCAAAACTGGCACGATATTTTCTTGTACGGTTTTAGTGCAGCCCTTGTGCTGGCCAACTATTTCGGTGAGTTCGGTGGTAGGGACTGCGCTTACCTGTGGCATCACAATGGGCCACTATGCATGCTCAAGTGTGCTTTGGTAATCAAACTTACCACTTCGTCTTAACCTAATCAAATACTTTTTAGATTTCTTCGATAGCTCATGTAATCTGGTCGCTATGCTCGCAAAATTTTACATAAAGCATAGGTAGTTCGTGGACAGTACTACGCAACTCAGTGCTTTACTGCACGCAGTCTATCTTTATCCGTGATGATGTCTTTTGTCGTAAGAAGATGCCACCTGCTTTTTGTGATGTCGAGTACTCCTTCAGGTGGAGCATTAAACACAGGCTCTAATAAGCGAACACACTGTCTTCTATGTTACGGATATTGGCAAGGTGAATGCATGGGACAAGATAGGATAGGATGAATGGGATCTGTGACAAAAAGGCGTTAGTGATTTCATATTTATCGGTGGCAGCATAGATTAAAAATGGAAATTTTAGGTAGCAGAATGAAGCGACAATTGCCTAAATGTGTTGAAAAGCTTTTTCAATCGACGTACTTCAAATAATCGAGCACGAGTGAACGATTTTATGAAGGAACAGTAAGAAAAGATTTTCAGATTTTATTCAGATTACTTTCAAATAATGGTGGATCCATGCTTAAACTTGTACACGCTTATACCACGTTTGAAACAATTTTACGCTTATAATCTTTCAAAATTCTTTTGATACCTATTCATTATTATCAAAGCTTATTAAAGCGTTGGAATCCGTGAACCTACAGAAGTATTTTGTATTGAACACGTAGCATGGTTCCCATAATATAACAACAGGAGTATTTAGAACTCTTTTTAAAGAGTAGAGACCCTATGCTTACCATGTGAGTCATATAAAAATGAGACACTTGCTCCCACACCTGTTTCTCAATGGCTTTATACTCACATAATACGATATTAGATGGCATTTCTCCATTGTTCTAGAGTCTAGACTCTAGACAATACGAATGTATTTAACAAAAATTGTCTGCATCGGAAGACATGTACTTAAAATAATAGAAACCGAATTTAATAAAAAACGAAAAGAGAAAAAAATATTTTGCTGTAAGACATTTCAATATGTGTGAAGATATGTATTCCCATAAAAAAAATTATGATTATGTGGCATATTTGAATCACTGTTGGGTGTAGTACACATAGTACTTCGTACATGAAATTTTAGGAATACATGCGTAATTCCAGATGAGCTATTTTCGACGTTGTCGAAAAGTAGTTAAGCGCTGCTCGTAGCGTCTTTAAGGGTGTACATTAAACTCTTTCTAGGACACAGAGTTAAAAAGGTTCTTAGAGAACTCAAATGCAGTCAAGTCTTCGTAGCCGAGTGGTATAAACAAGTATGGAATAAAGTTGTGTCTTCGACGATAGTCCGTCCATTAGACAAGCTTTTTACTACGGATCAAATCAACCAACATTAGTCCTTTATATATTTAACAATGGAGAGATAAGAATATCTACGAATACCAGATACGAATATCCTAATCACAATCTGTACATAAGTATGGCTGGTGAGGAGGTACATTAAATCACAGGAACTGTGATTAGTTAGATTAACTCCACCTCGAAGTAGTGCGGTTGTGATTCCGGAATATTTGTTTCTTACTGAAAACCTCCCTTACTTCACACGTCAGAACAACCTACTAGACAGGTTTACAATCTAGCTTCTCAAACTTTTACGTTAATTTTATCCATGAGTGAGGTTATAATCCATTTCGGTCTTGTAAACCACATTTTGACACAACAAATAACACCGCATGTTCATCTACTTTGCGTTTCCCAACACCGCTTACTTAATTAATTGGTCATGACAACTCTTCAGTCAGGATTACGATCTAGCAGCTCACACCACCCATATAGTGGCTGTTAATCTTATCCATAAGTGACGGGACTAACAGTTACTCCCAAAGTTTTTGCCAGAAATCTGATGATGATTGTTCATATTTCGTTGATGTTATTAGCATTTGGCGTATGTTATCAAAACAACACTTCATGTCAACGAAGGCAGCAATACTTCGTACTCGGCCGAGAAGCCTCAAAATAGACTTTTAGGCAACGGCTCATATATGAGAGTTGTATTCTTTTCTCGGTCGGATGTAAATAGTAAGGAGATCAGATGAAATGAAGTATTTCGTGCACCGAGGCCCTTGAATTCTTCTTTTGATACTGGAAATATGTGCTGCATCCAGCGAACAACACACTGAATTTTCTCATGCCCTGAACATCAAGAGCGTCTGACTCAATTATACTGATACCACCTATAACTACAGATACATACATAATTGGTCTTTACAACCCTTCAGTCAGGATTACGACCTAATTTCTCACACCACTTATGTTGTGTGCGTTAATTTTATACATGAGTGGACAGATTTTTGAGAAACTTTTCATGGCAATTTTATTTACTCTCTAAGATTTTACCAGAAATCTGCTGAGGGGAAGTCGCCGAAGAAATATTTCTTTTCATATTTCGTTTTGATATATGGCCGGGAGTCGCTGAAGGAATATTTTTTCATATTTCGTTTTATTGGAGATGTCTGACCTGGGATTTGAACCCTGGCCTTATGTCTAATAAGCCAACACACTACCTACTAGACTGTTGTGAGTAACTAGAGTGTGGTGTGACTAGACTATGGTGAGTAATATTATTGCAATGCTTGCGTGTTAATAAACAAAATTTTATTATTCGCGCGTAAAATCAACTTTTTTAGTACGATTCCATTTGGAGTTTGACTGTAGGTCGAGCCTTTTAGCCTCAATCTCCAAAAGGCTCGGCCTATCATTAAGATAATATGAATGGTAGATATTGCTATCACCTGCAAAAGAGTAGATAGGTTTAAAATCACACAGAACACCTGTGAGAGTTCCACACTTAACCCAGTTAAAGATTTTGTATTCGTTTACCAATATTAAAAGAACAAATGGATAATTGTAGCTCTGCTGCGGTACATAATTGCCAAAGAATTACGAAAACTGCCATGTGGCATAAGGTCTATTTAGAGCGACTGTAACTTTTTCAATTTTCTTCAAATGATTTTTGTTTTCAGAATTTGTTTTTTATTTGTTTTTTGTTGTTGTCTATTTCTATTTTTTTTTTTTATTTTTGTTTTGTAATTGTAATATTATTTTTGCGATTTTTTGCTTTCTTTAGTACCCGCCATAAGCATTGTGAAAATACTGCCGTCAGGCATTATAATCATATCACATCGGCACACCTAGTCAAAGTGAGTGAAGTAGAAATTTATATGAGAAAAATTTTTAACGAAACAAATGTTAAATATATTCAACGATTCAAATTTACATGGCATCGATGTTATTAATAATTATTCGAACAAAAATAAAATTTTTTCTTTTCTTTCTGCATTAATATTGTATTCCTCGGAACCATATTACAGCGTTTTAAAAGAGGAAATTTAAATGGCTTGATTTGGAGAAAGAAATTGATTTCGAAAAATATATTACGATAGTAATAGTTTTTGTAGCAAAGAAGGAGAATGGTCTACTTAATCAGGTCCTTAACCTTCGTTATCTAGAAATTATGTCCTCCGGAAAAATGTGTTGAACATAGTGATATGCCATAGTCTTTCACAAAAGGTGGCAATGCCAGACTTTGCAGTGATCCGCTGTTAATGATGTCCTCTCTGACGGGTTTCTGAATAATTTATTTGAAAAGAAAATTATGTTTCTTAATTTTTTTAAAATTCACGTCAACATGATGAATAATTGTTTTAAAATTGTTTCCCTATTTCAAACTTGAGATACTTTTTCTTTAGCTATCAGTGAGAATTTGGTGTAGAATCTGACGTTCCAGGAATCTCTTCTTCAGCTAAAGATGTTTAAGCACATGTCCAGCGAAGCAGTGGTCACCCGAAAATAAAATTATGTGCTGTCCGATCGTACCGAACGGAACCGGTAACCGGAGACTCATCTTGACTATTATCTATGAGAGGCCGATAAATATTCATGCGAGAGAGCTTAGCCGGCACTATAATAGGCAGCCTGTAGCACCGTCTCAAAAACAGAAGTTAAAGGAGCGCTAACAACCTTTTAGGGAATAAATTTCCCTAGAATAAATTTCCCTAGTTGTTAGTGTGTTGGCTTATTAGATGAGAGTCCGTATATCAACCCCTGGCTCAGACATTTAGAACAAAACGAAACATAAAAATATATTTCTTCATCGACTTCTTCGCAGCAGCCTTCTGGCAAAAACCCTAAGAGTAAACTAAAATCGCCATGAAAAATTTTACAAAAATCTGTTAAGTTAAGTGTGGAAGTCCCAAACAAAAACCATTCATCCGTTTCATACCCCGTTAGTTATAGAGAATTATAGAATCAGTCAATACAGTGGAATAAGTGTTTAAGACACTAGATAGCCAAAGAACTGCTAAGCCAGTTGGCTCTATGAGAATCTCAACTGGAATTCAATTCAAAGGGACGTAAAGTACATTTGAGCGTATCGAGATTTGCGTGAATTTGCTGTTTTCTATACTCGACTTAGAAAAGTTTCGGTGAGCAAAGTTGAGCCACTCCACATTTCTAGAAGTTTCGTGACCACTTACTCCACTTTGAGAAATTGAACTCCACTTTGAGAAATTGCGATGAATACCTTCCTCTTAATCTAGGCGAATCTTCTATTGAGAGCGACCCAAAAAACTGGGTGCAATAATTATCATCTTTTCCCAAAGAGACAGCTTCTGTAATAGCAATTGAGATAATGTTATTAAAACCATACTTAATGTTAACGAAGGTAGCCGATGAAACTTACTGGAAAACCAAGTGATGGACTTGCATTTAGTGCAAGCCTTTTAGGCATTATCTTCCTTAATATAGTTTGGTCTGATGTATTTGTCAATTAACCAATTTGGTGTTTTAAGTAGAAAAGGGCAAAGACATATGGATCTGAAGACTGTAGGGGTTGTATGAGAAATGCCAAAATCGATTTATTGCGTTAAACGTCTGATGACCGTTTAATTTGTCGAAATGGGGAGGTCAATTGGCCGTCAAGAAGCTGCGATTTGACATCGATGGACTTTTTTCTATGTGACGCCGTTAAATAAAAGTGTTATGCCAACAAACCAGAGACAATTGTGCATTTGAGGGCCAGCATTCGTGATGCCATTGCCAAGATACGAACCCATACACTCGAAAAAGTTTATGAAAATTAGTCCTATTGAATGAGGTACTGTGAGGCCAGCAGCGGCAGCCATATGAATGAAATAATATTCCATTTCTAACCGGAATAAATGTTCTTCACAACAAAGAAATAAATTTTTCAAAATTTCAAACCGTTTTTGTTTTATTGCATTTTTAAATTTAAACTTTTAAATGACCCACCCTTTACTTTTTATAAAACGTATCTTACAATACAATACTATATAGTTGAGTTATAATTAAGTAAAATTTATTAAATTATTGAATGAAATTGAATTAATTTTTATCTCAATTAGATTGCTGTTCTCTGGGGGAGGGGGAAATAATATCATATGCAATGATTTAATAAATTTGTTTATACAGCTTGAACATGTAAACAATATGTATTTTAAATTTGCATCAATAAATAAATAAATAAATCTCTGTGTGTATTGTTCTATAAAATAAAAATTCAAATGATGCACCAACAGAGGTAATGAATGAATGTCGTAAACACAAAATCAATAAGAACACGACATACAATGTATGTATGTATGTTTGAGAGAAGAGTAACAAAATTGAATTACAAAATATAACACACAAGTAGAACAAATACTAATAAAATAAATACCAACTCATACATACTCACAGACTCACATACTAAACACACTGACACACTCACAGTCATAGAGGCATTCTGTTCCTGTAAGAAAGGACATGAGAGAATTCTATAAACACAAGCAATTGTTAGTTTTATTGTATTACAAGAGACAGAAACAGAAACAATACTGCTGCATTGATACAATGTGAGCATCTCGTAAGGATATTTATGACAACAACCAGAGTTCATAGGAAATTCTTTTATTTTTATTACAGACTTAAGGTGTTACCTTCAACTGCATGCAACTAAAGTTTGATTGTATCTATCGTATGGAAATTCTTTGAATTCAAACTGTAACTGTATAACTTAATAAGTAAATAATATGAAATGAAAAGTGAAAGTTATTTCATCCCTTTTTTATACCAAAAAATATTGGATTTTCTTTCATATAGTTCTAGGAATTTGGAATACCAATCAACAATAAAAAAAACGTAAAACTTTCATTAGAAATACACTTACATCGGCAAAGAGTGGCCCGCTGAGCTAAAAACAAAATATATTCATTTGTGTTATTTCAAGTGGGTAGGTAAAAGTGCCCTGTAGGAATTGTCATACTTAGATCCAAGTATGGCATCCTCATAACGCAATCATTTATCATGAAACTTTTGTTCAAAATCATTTAGACTCCCCATAGTAAGATCACTTGCCCTGTAATAAGCCTAAATGCTGCCTACCCTAGCGTCAAATTGCTGGACATGTAGATAGAGGACAATTTTTTCCTCTTTCTCGCTCCTAGAACTTCTACAGAAGTTATTCGTCAAGAGCAATGCCTATCGCCTGAATACAGAGTGTAATGTCATTATGGTGTTCAATAACTAGGCCGACCACACTGCTTTGGATTTTGATTACCCCTCTGTAGATTCCATGAATGCCATTACTATTCCGGATTGATATCACTATTGTACCGCTCTATGCCATTTCGATTAAATACTTGGAGGATTCGAAAGCCATTCTGGAAGTCATTTTGTTTGTCGGCCACGTATTTGTCAGAAAGTGTGCTATTCCTGTCACAGTTGCATTCAGTTTTGAACCATTCTGGAACATCTGTATGGAAATGATCGCATTAGATATCGCAAATTTATGTGTTACAAAACTATGCTTGTAGTCGTCGTGTGTTGGTTTATTATACGTGAGGCCATGGGTCAGACATCGAGAACAAACGAAATCTGTCGTTCGGAGTCGACTTTAAACTCGTGTATAAAATTAACACACACAACATAAGTGGTCTGAGGAACTGGGTCGTAATCCTAACTGATAGCTAGCTGTATAACTTAATTTAATCGTTCCATTAGGAAGCATATGACTAAGGGATATTTCTCCATTTTTTTATTGCTTTCATCTCTACTTTGTTACTATGAACTCCAATGATTGGAAAACTACTCACGAAACTTGTAGAAGAAATGTGTAACGATATCTTTCAATGTACTTCACGTCATTTTGAATTGACTTTCTGTTGAGGTTCTCTTAGAATCAACTGTTCTGAGCTGTTCTTTGGACAGTGTCTTAAGCCCTAATTCCTCTATATCCACTGATGGTATAATTCTCTATAACTAACTGGCCATGTAATTGTCTTCAACGGTCTGTCTTCGGTCTGTAGCCAATATCCAACTTTAACGCACAAAGTTCTTTCGTAAATGTGTCGCATTTAAAAGTTATGTGTTCCGCTGCTTCAAGTTACCCGGGCAATATGGACACATAGAACTATTTGTAAACTTAAACCAGTGGTTGCCATTTCATAGCACAATTGTGCAGAGAGAATTTACACATATTACTTATGCTCTTTTATTTAGTTGTCGATCAGACTGCGATAAGCATACATGCATGTCAGCGGATGTTATATTTGTTTTTAGGTTTACACTCAAAAAATATTATATGTTAAAATATCCTTTTTTTCTAAATTCATAGTTTTATATGTTCTTAAAACACTTTTTGATAGTCAAGTAAATAATTTAGATGATATGGAAAGACATAAAGCAATATTTTGGAAAAATTTAAAAGTGGGCCATTAATAGGAGAGGAAATTTATGAACCAAAATTAGTATCCAACAAATATCTAAAAAACATGAAAGATGTATAACTTTATGTATGTATGTTGATGAAATGAAAATCAAAATAGGATATATTACTAACACTTTTCTATGACTGTAAGCTCTCAACTTATTTTCTCTCTTTTACTCACTAATACACACCCAAAAAAAATTTTTGGTAACCCCTGACTTAAACCGATTGAAGTATTGTCGCAAATACCCATGATCGGGCTGGAACGGTGGAAGGTAATAATATAGTACGCCGTGTGGTCTTGTAAACCACATTTTGATACAAGATATAACAGCATCTGTCCATCTACCGAACACCATGACGTAATGAGTCACAGATATAAAATATATAAACTCAGAATATCTGTTACCTCACTCTCTGGTACTCTTCTTTTAAGACTGTAAAAATGATTGTATTTCTCATTGCCACTATATGCTCTTCAGAGTAGATTATCTTTTACGCAAACATATTTCGGAGATTTTATTAAATATTTAATACATATGGTATTTGTACGTATACCTCATACAATGAGTATTTTAATAAAATGAAATCAACGTAACGATTTTTTAATATTTAAATCGTGACCTTATTTTTTATTTTCATTTTAGTTTTTTTTTATGCCATTCATATTAATTAAGCGAATAAAAAACAAAAACGGGAGTTAAAATAAATGAAAATAGAACTGAATGTTGAATGTGAAATTTATTTTAAAACGAACACAGGTATGGTATAATGGCGTATACATTGGGGGGGTGGTGGTTTAGAAAATCATTTCTATAGATGTCATAATGCATATGAATGTGTAGGGAGTGTCTAGCTTAAGGCTCATATGTATATGGGATGACTATGCCCAGCAAACATTTTTATTTAATTAATGTAGATTCATTAGGATTCTAATGTTTATGCAAATGCATGACATAATGAACAAATCTTTCCTGGATTAACAATAGTTGGTTTAAATATGATTGAATTTAATTGATAGCATAATAGTATGTCTTGTTATTTAAATATTTCAACATCCATTCGATGAAGTCAAATTGCGATCAAAAATTTCCATCCTAATTTGTCCAGGGCTCAATTGGTTGTTGTGGCTGTTAAATTGAAATAAAGTTCAATTAAAAGTTTAAATTTAAAAATGCAATGCAACAACAACGGTTTGAAATTTTGCCGCATTAATTTTTTTGGCTGTGAAGTACAATTGCTACGGTTAGAAATGGAATATTATTTCAGCTGGCGCGGCTGCCCGCATTCGATCGGACCAATTTTCCTGCACTCTTTCGAGTGTATGAGGTCGTATCTCGACAATAGCATCACTATTGCTGGCTTTCAAATGCTCAATTTTCTCTGGTTTATCGGCATAACACTTTTCTTTAACGACGTCCCACAGAAAATAGTTCAACAGTGTCAAATCGCAGTTTCTTGGCGGCCAATCGACATCACCATTTCGGTTAATTAGACGGCAATCAAACGTTTGAAGCAATAAATTGATTGAGGCATATTGCACCATCTTGTTTAAAATAAACATCGTTCACATCAATACCATGAAGAGCGGATACAAAAAAATCAGCCGCCATGGTGAGATAAGTGTCACCATTGACCGTAATGGTTGCGCCGTCCTCATTTTCAAAGAAATATGGGCCAATGATGCCTCCGCTCCATAAGCCACACCTAACAGTCACTCGTAATGGGTGTATTGCCTTCTGTAAGACCAAGTGTGAGTTATCTGTACGTAAATTTTGCTTATTAACGTACCCATCAAAATGAAAATGAGCTGCATTTGCACACAGTTTCCAATTAAATGAGTAAAGTATTGGAGCAATGTTCTTTATTTAACAATAATTTTAAATCAAACTTTTTCAAATTTTTTGCCTTAAGAAATCATTTCAAAATTTATGTTTACTGGGTTAACATGGTATTTTTGTAATAAACACTTGGATACCTGAATAGGTATTTTTTTTAATTTCATTTCATTTACATGGTAGATTTCGTTGTTGAAAATAAAAGAATAAAAGGTTGAGTTTTAATTTTTTAAAATTTAAACTAAAAAAAAAACTATTGAAGCAATTTGTAAAATACACGAAAAGTGTACCCATATGTATGACTTGGAATAATTAAAACAATTTGAAATTTTCCATGAGAAGTGCTTATGAAAACTACATAAATTTTCTTCAATTTGTTAATATTATTATTTATTCAGTATTATTGTGCATTGATACATAGTACTTTTTAAATATATTTGACTGTCTACTAATTGGCACACTCTGTAATGTTTGCGTATTTTGTATAATATTAACAAATATTTTTGTTGTTGTTATTGTTGTACCAGCTCTGCTGCTTTTGCCGGACTAATTCAAAGTGGGTGAATGAAAAAGAAAAATAAATAAATAAAAGAAATAATTTTTTTTTTCCATTACCCCTCAAGTCATTAAGCCTTAGTTCCTGTAGGACCGTGCGTCTCCAGGTGTTTTTGGTCTGCCACGGTTTCTTGAGCCCTGGGGATTCCACTCTAACGCCATTCTTGTAATACTGTTGGGTTTCTTTCTCAATGTATGGCCGGATTAACCCCCAATATAATATTAATATAATAATTATTTATAATTTCGTAATATTCTTAATATTGTCATGTTGGTGTTGTTGATAATCGTAGGAATAGTGCTGCTTCCATTGGAGTGGGCCAAAGGTCCACTGGTTTTACGTGTGGATAATTGAGTAGGTACATTCTATTGTGCGTTCGTCGTTGGCATGTTGGCCCGAGGCATCATTTATAATGTGCGTTAAACATCCAGCAAAATTCTGATTCCCGAGTCCACCGCTAGCTAATGTTGTGCCCTGACTTTGGCTATTGTTGTTGCATCAACAATGGGGGTAGTATGTCCTACACTTCTGGAGGATAGCTCGTTATATCTTTTCTAATGCGTCGGGGGGAGGGTCATCCTGTAAGCTATTAGTGTTTGTGTGGTGTAAATGTAAGCATGCCAACATGAATTGCTTGGTGAGCATATATACTCGTAGTTGTGTAATTTTGCTGGCAACATTTTGATTTCCTTCATCTCCACATAGTCACCATTGAGTGTTACTGAGAAAGGAAGTCCATATTGGGGCCGCATAGTTAAGTATGGTTCTCCCTTTTGCTATATATGTAAGTGTCAAGTATTACCCCATTTCGTGCGTGCTCAGCCCTTATTCCTAGACTTCACCTTATCCTTGATGTGGGTAGAGGATTTAGAAAGGTTTTAATACGGGCAGAATTTGTAGAATATCAAGGACTACAACACTTTGCCTAAATCTTCATGTGTGCCAAAGAAAAGGGTTTTATAACGATGCCATATCTACTGCTTATAATGTCTCCTTCATATACTTGGGCAGGCCAATGGAGTGGTATTAGCAATAAGGTCCGTATACCATTTCGGTAGAGTTCCAACGAATATGACATGGTTTGACTCAAGTATCGAGATCAATCATACATACGGTGGTATGAAACCAGTGGGGCTATATTAATTAAAAGGTTAGTATACTTTTTTTCAAAATCTTTTTCTTAAGAAGACATTTGATTGTTTATAATTTATTTTTTTTAGTCAACTATGGCAGCGTTTGAATAATGCTTTGCTTTAACATTAAAATGTTAAACAAAAGCTACAAAAACAAAAACAATGGACTTGTTTACATGATCAACAAATAAAAATATAGCAACAACATCAGTATAAAAAAGGGATAAACAAGTAAACAAACAGGCAACAATAACACTGCAAGGACAAACGTAAACAAAATACACAAACAAGACAAAGCAGGCAACGGAGTTAGTAAAAATTCAGTCCGTCTTGTGAGTCCGTCTGCGTTGTAAAGATCTGGCGTTTACGCAGAAGAGTGTAAAGAAGAATAGCAAACAAAGCAAATTGTTGTCGTTTACATCAAGTTGTGAACAGTGGTACACAGAATTGTGCGAACAATAAAGAATTTAATTAAAACTGAACATAAATTTATTTTTATTTTTATTTGCAATCTGCGAGCTCATATTTCAAACGTTTTTAAAACGTGAAAACGTAACGATATATTTCTATTTTATTACAAACAGAAATATTTTTAATGTTCTTCACAAATCAAAAGAAGACTTTCTGATGACACCATATTTTTGCATCGCAAATATGTCGTTACCTTCCATCTCGTGAAATATGGGGAATTAATTTGTGCTACTATTTATAAGCAAATCGACTGTTTTAAAAATGTTATTACCTACTTACTTAATTTTCCATTATAACACTTTAGTCAGGATTACAACCTAGCTTCTTACGCCACCAGTACTGTGTATTTTGTTTTTATCTACGAGTTGCGGTATCTACAGTTTAAGTTCGACTTCAAACTTCTCATCGCAATTGTATTTATTGCCAGAAGAATGCTGATAGGAAATATATATTTTTTTCATATTTCGTTATGTTAGAGATGTCTGAGCCAAGGGCTGAACTACGTGCTCTCGCCTAATAAGCCAATGTTCTACAAATATTTATGTCCTTTAATTTCTACTTTAATTTTATTGAAATATTGCATATTATTATTTAGTGTATATTGTAGCAAAATATTTTAACAGGAATGGGTTAACACCAATCGATAGAAAAAAAACCATCCAAAAATATTCATGTGACCAAATGTTATACTCCAAACAACAGAATTCTGTGTATCTACATGCAGTTGTGATTTTCTAATTAACAAAATTAAATCAGAAATTTTATTTTCCTGATGAAAGAAAAATATTTCTGACGTCATAATGGACAGAATTGTACACAATCGAATTGCTGGAAGAGATTTGCTTACGTTTGCCACTTACTCACTCATTGCTTGAAACTGGCCTTTGAGCACCAATATTTCATGGTTTGTATTGTTCGACTTCGACTGTGACTGTGATCTCTGTGATGAAAATTGCCATGAAATTTACATTGTTTTTCGTTTCTTGCTCACTGATTCATTATGCAACATCGTTGGGTAAAGGCAAAAACCACAGTTGTTCTGCTTGCTGTATGTATGTGGTTAACTGCAACATTTGTGCTGCAACTTCACTTTAACTGTATAACAGTATAAACAAGTTTTTTTGGTTTTTTCTTCTTTTGACATAACATTTCAGGAAAACTAAGTTAAAAACTCAGCCAATTACAGAAATTGATGAAATTTTCACTTGAAAGAAAATACAACTTATACTCTATATATTCTCCTGGTCATATTTAAAAGAAATGAAAAATATTTGGCCATAAAATTGCCTAAGAACGTGACAATTTAAAGTGATAATACAAGAAAGATATATTATTAGAATGAACCTTTTGTATTATAAGCAGTTGTATAATATACTGACACGGGTTACAGTGTCAATTCGATCAGTCCGATCTTTGAAGTATTTTCAAATAAATCTTGCTGTACTCCAGCAATGGTGGCTTGAATATTTTCCTCCACGAGTATGAGTTAATGACTTAACATAATCATTTTAAAGTTTAAATTTAAAAGTGCAATAAAACAGAAACGGTTTGAAATTTTGCCAAATTTCGATCACTCATCGGACTAATATTTGTACACTTTTTCAAGTTTATGGGGTCGTACCTCGGTAACGGCATCAAATGCTCAATTGTCTCTGGTTTGTCGGTTTAACATTTTGCTTTAACTGCGCCACACAGAAAATAATCCAACAGTGTCAAATCTCTGCTTCTTGACGGCCAATTGATATTACCATTTCGGCTAATTAAACGGCCATCAAACATTTGACGCCATAAATCGATTGTGGCATGATATGTGTGGCAAGTTGAACCATCCTGTTGAAACTAAACATCGTTCACATCAATACCATGAAGAGCGGATACAAAAAAATCTGTTATCATGGTGCGATAGGTGCCTCCATTGACCGTAATGGTTGCGCTGTCCTCATTTTCAAACAAATGTGGACCAATGATGCCTCCGCTCCACAAGCCGTACCAAACAGTCACTCGTAGTGGGTGCATTGGCTTCTATAAGACCACGTGTGGATTTTCTGACCCCCAAATACAGAAATTTTGATAATTAACGTATCTGTCAAGATTAAAATGAGCTTCATTCGAAAAGATTGTATGGAACGGTGTTTACTGAAAAAATTAAATTGGTAATCTGACGTTTACAGGAGTGTTGTCAGTTTGCTTGTAAATATTTTCAACATTTTCATAATAGACTGAACATAACATTTCTCTTTTGTAGTATCTTTTTCAAACCTTGGAATCAAGGCAATCATAATACTCGAAAGTACATTTTCAAAATTAATTTCCATTTTTATTTACAAAAGCTTAACTAGAACGTTATCACAAACTTAAAATAATTTAGAAATTATTCCTTCTTAGAATAATGTACGTAAAACTGTAATAAATTTTCTAAATGTTTACAATGGAATATTTTCTAATTTGTATTTCAAATTATTTTTAATGAAATTTCATTAAATTAGTCCAGGAAAAACAAAATATAATAACAAGAATATGAAAAAGTAAAATTATTGTTTAAAATTGCCTTTTCAGGAGAATTTTCATCAAGTCAAAGCATGATAAAAATTAACTTTTAATTAAAACACAGAAAAAGAAAAAACATACAAATTTAGTATTTTGTAATGTAGCCCAATTTTCCATTCCAGTTTTCCCGGCAAGTGGTAAGCATTTTGTTTGTGACAATAAAACCCTACTTTTAATGAGAAAGTGAAAAGCATTTTATGTAAGGAATCTGCCATTGCTGGTCACTCATTTTTTCCATCTCTTAGGCAATTCTGGGTTATTCTTCGCCTATAAATCTAGGTTTCACTAGTGTACTAGGCTCTAGGCTCATGGTACACAACACCTTTCTGGTCCTATCAGACACACAACATTGTCTTCGTGCCGTATCGAATATTATAAATTTATAACAACTAAATTATTAATAACGCTGTAGCAATAAGTCGCCGTGGTCGAGTAGGTAGTGTGTTGGCTCATTAGACATGAGGCCTCGGTTCAAACCCCAGATCAGTCATCTCCAACTAAAAGAAATATGACAAAATATTTCTTCGGCGACTTCCTCTCAGCAGATTTCTCGTAAAAACTCTGGGAGTAAATAAAATTGCCATGAAAAGTTTCTCAAAAATCTGTCGTTCGGAGACGACTTTAAACTGTAGGTCCCACCACTCTTGTATAATAATTAACGCACACAACATGAGTGGCGTGAGAAACTAAGTCGTAATCCTGACTAAAGGATTTAAATGATCAATTATGTATGTATGTATGTAGCAATAAGTAATTTTTATAGACTGAAATACAACAAGACTGTTAGTATCGCAGAACTATAAGTTGAAATGCATAGGACTAGAATCGATGAGATGGAAAGGTTTAACTTACTTACTTACTTACTTAATTGGCCATTAAAAACCCGATTAACGTATCCTTCTAGGCGCCTCTGTTTCTTGCGCGCCTACGCCAATTGGTCACACCAATCGATGACAGGGCTTCCTCGATCTGGTCCTTCCAACGCAAACAAAGTCGTCCTCTTCGCCGACTTCCGCAAAACTCCGCATCAAATACCCGTCTCGCCGCAGTATCTTCCTACATTCGAAGGACACAGCCGAGATAGCGCAGCCGCTGGATGCTAATATGCTGCACAACGTCCATGTCGCTGAGGAACTCATACAGCTCACTGTTGGATCGGATACGAAAATCATCGCCACTTCGCACTGGACCGAAGATCTTACGTAGGACTTTTCTCTCGAATACTCTCAAGGCTGCTGCATCAGTGCTTAATAGTGTCCATGACTCTGAACCATAAAGAAGCACGGGGAGAATGAGCGTCTTGTAGAGTATTAGCTTTGTCGTACGAGAGATGGGTCTGCTACTCAATTGCCTATTGAGATCATAGTATTGAGACCTGTTGGTAAGAGTGATCCTGCGCTTGATCTCAAGACTGACATCATTTGTGGTGCTAACGGCGGAGCCAAGGTAAATTAATTCCTTGACTATAACGAAGGCGTAGTTATCGGCCGTAATCTGAGATGCAACACGCGGCACGTCACTATTTGTCGATAACATATACTTCGTTTTGCCTTCATTTACTGCCAGACGCATCTTAGTACACCTGCGTTCAATAGCACTAAAGGCAGCAGTAATATGTATCTCGCTTGGTACGCCCTAGTGACGTATGCACAAATAAGGCTGATGTTATAAAATGTTGCCCTGATGAAGATTGTGGCTATTCTTTCGTTCATAGGAGTAAACCCAGAGACAAGATGGCCGCATAGCAGCTGTAATATACATCGTAAGATGCTAGCCTTTTGCATCCTTGTCCCACCCATTTCATTTCTTGTATGGCACTGATGTCGGTCCTATATTTCATGTGCCTTGTGCCTTTTCGTAAATCATAGTCCTTTAAACGTTTGCCGTGGTCGTCAACTTTTGAGGGGATCTTTATAGAGGCTTGTGTGTTGGTTTTCATTGGATTATATTTTTACGTGATGGGTTCAAAGCCCTACGCACAACCCAAATTTAAAGTCCGGGGGAAAGTTTTAAGCATAAACTTATTGCCACCATTTGATTGGAGGTAAGACTGACTATTGAAACCTTATGCCTGCTTTAAATAAAAAAACTAAATGATACCGAAGGAAGAGATATAGAGAGGAATAAACCTTTTTCCATAGCATTTAACATATTCGAGCATTTTGTGTGAAAAATTAAAAACTATACTCCAACATATAAATGTGTTTTTCGACCTACCAAGGCAGAATTCGAATTCCTTATTTGGCTAGTAAAAGATCATCTGTACATAATTTGTCCCTACAACCCTTCAGTCAGGATTAGGAACTATCTTCTCACATCACTTACGTTGTGTGTCTTAATTTTATGCATGAGACAGATTTTTGAGAAACTTTTCATGTCAATTTTTGTTTACTTTCAGATTTTTTGCTAGAAACCTGCTGAGTGGAAGTCACCGTAGAAATATGTGACATGGGCCCTCACATCTAATGAACTAACACACTGCCTACTAGATTGCGGTCGCATTTGGTTACGGTGAAAGAAAATTCTTATTTTCTAGCTTGGATTTGATTGATTTAGAGCCATTATTACAACTTGCCGTTAACTAAAGGGAGGATTTTAACGGGCAAATAAATTGTTTTTCATTATTATTAATAGACAATACGGTAGAAGTGAACGTTAAGCTAAAGGGATGATCATCCTACCGGTAACTTTTAAATTTAAGTTTATGTTTGAACTTGGCATATTATATATTATTATCAATATGGCAACTTTAAATATAAACAAAATGAGGAAACACAACAAAAAAACGAAGCCCGTCGTTGCCAATGCGTTTAAAAAAACTTGTTAAATTGATTAGTGTTATCGACATTGCTCCGGCACTGCCATATTTTTGGAAAAAGTTAACTTTATTTTTTCTGTAAGTTGTAATAATGAAAATAAGTTAAAGGTAACTTTACAGTTCCCTTTAGCTAAAGGTACCTTTAACTAAACCCAAGTTTAACGGCAAGTTGTAATAATGGCCCTTAGATTTTCAAGATTTGACTGACAAAGTTGATTCATGTATTTGACGTGAAAGTAATGAAGCTATTTTCAAGAACTTTGATCTTCTTACCCATTTTAGCACGATAATATACCTTTCCATAACCACATGTATGTACAGGGTAACATAAATACAGTAATATTTTGATGTACTACTACTGAGAAAATATGTCATCTGCCATCTGTCATTGAAACTAATTGTGGTGCCATGTTTAATTGTCATTCCCAATAGAGAGAGTATTTTATTTCGAAAAAAAAAGCATTTTAATAAAGAAAACTCTTTGATTAAAAGTTAATATTTTATCTAGTATTTGTGTCAGTATTTTATTTGTTTTCAAAATATTCATTTTCTTTTTATTTTATGAAAATTATTTTCTTTTATTTGTGGTTTTAAAAATTATTTTTTTTAATAAAATTTGACATCATTCAACAGAGCTATTACAAATGTATAATAAATTTTATATTTTCGATCATGTTTTTATTTTAATATTCGTTTTTATTTAATTTATTTTTTTTTTTTTTTTTTTGTAATATTTTGTTTTAATTTAAAATGACATGTTCGGTCATCATTTATGGCAGTACATGGTTTTCGAAAATAAAAAAATCTTTAACAAGAATTGTACAACTAATTTTTATGACTGTGGCATACATATATAAATATTACATACATAATTGGTCCGCCACTTATGGATGAAATGAACACACATATTCAACTGCACTGCATTCCGGCAATAGCTGGGACTAGAAGAAGTCTATCTCGCCACTCAAGGATAAATTTATTCCACAAAGAGACTGACTAATGAGTTGTAATGTAATGGGACATCAAGAAAAGAGGAAGACGGATAACAAAAATAATCCCCTACATAAGGAAATATAAACAAAGAAGGCATGGCGACGTAAAATTTAACTTAATGCAACTGCTCTAAGGTTAGGAAGTGTTTATACAGGTATTCTTCATACCGTATTTACGAGGTATAAGTATTAATTTTTAGTGTAATTAATCGAAAAGCGAGTCATAATCCATTTAATTTATAATTGGATCCATTACAAGAGAACAACAAAAATATCAAAGAAGAAGACGAAGAAAACTGGAAATGAGTCTCAAAATTTTCGTGAGAAACTACACGAAATTTCATCTTGAAAGATTGTGAAAAGCGGAATAAGTCATTGAGCTGAATCAATTTTTCAACATACTGCAGCCCCAGCTAATGAAGAGGATGTGATATTAGAGGGGTGCAAATACATATGTATATACATACATACAAACTTAATCATTACAACCCTCTAGTCAGGATTACCACCTAGCTCTTACACCACTTATGCTGTGTGTGTTAATTTTAAACATGAGCGGCGGGCGTAAAGTTTGTAGTCGACTCCGTACGTCAGATTTTTAAGCAACTTTTCGTGGGAATTTTATTTACTCTCAGAGTTTCTACTAGAAATCTGCTGAGAGGAAGCCGATAAAGAAATATTTTTATTCATATTTCGTTTCTAGATCTTTGATCTTGGGTTTGACATGCGGCCTCACGTCTAATAAGCCAACACACTGCATACCAGACGACGGCGACTTCTAGTGTCTAGAATTTCAAGAAATATTTATATAGAATGAAAAAATGTAGTCCTCCATACCGAGGATATAGGGATTCATTTTTAGTAGAGTCAATGGAAAAATGAGCCAAAATCTATTGATCCATGATTAAATTTCCAATATATTGCCTAAGTTAGTACGACATAAGAGAGGTTCAATCACTTTTTAATTCGATTTTTTTCCAGTACCCGTCTTGAAAGCATATGGCTTCTACAAAGCATTTCTGCCTCATTTGCGTTTTTGTTGTTCCATCAAAGGAGGTGATTGGTCTCCTGTAGCAAGACCTTGAGTAATGGGGCTGCCATCAGTCGTTGCCTAGAAACAACACCCTTCGAAACCTGACCTTCCTTTGACCTTTCTCTGATGTTACTGACCTTCCTCTGATGTTATTCTATTACTATTTCCAACTGGTGAGGGAGCCTCTTAAATGGATTGTATTGGAGGCCACTTGATTTTGAAATTTTCGAAGACCATGATGAACGACTTTTATTAACTTGTATTGGAGATTTTATCAAATTTTAATAAACAAAATATAAAACCAAAAAATTCACAATAAATTTTAATGGTCAACACAAATTCGTAACATCTCAGATAATCTTTTATCACAATAAAAACGAGCACTTTTCAAGTACAAAGTGATGCACGATAGAATATTTTATTGCTGATTACAACATTTCCCACATGAGTGGAGTTTTATTTTTTACTTTTAGGTCAGTTTTACTACCAGGCACTACAAGGTATTACAAGGCACTCGGAGCTACAAGTGAACATATGCAGTGAATCAATTGCAGTCAGGGACGCTATAGGAGTGTTGTTATTTGACTAACAACTCCTGTATATTTCTATACATTTTCTTGCTTCTTCTTCAAATTTAAAGTATGTTTTTTATGCAATACTTTGCTTTGTGTATAGAAGAGTTAAAATATAAATTTTTTGCACAAAGAAAAAGTTTTTGAATCGTTTAATGATGTAATAGGAGTGCAAAAGAAAGAAAAAATTGTATATGGAAACGCTTGTAAAGGGTGCACTACACAACTAGTTTTGTGTATGATTGATTTAAGTTTTCGCAACAAATATAACATATTTTAAGTTTTTAAAGGAGCACCCTAATAGAGATGTATTGACTCTCAGTATTATTTTCCAACTTAACAAATTATTGATTATTGATTTTATAAAAGTCAAAAAAGTAATTTTAAAAAGTTATTGAAATGTTACATCTTTCTTATAAGTATTCTACAGAAAGAGTAAGTTGTAGTGTAAGAACATCAAAGGTTATACAATTACGTCATAATAAATATGAGTTTTTATTCTCTGCACATAACATTTCTTAAATTTTGATTGCCTTCCAATTTTTCCAAAATTTTTATGAGCGACTGAATCTATTTCAGGTCCCTAAGTTTACTGACTTTCATAACTGGTCATTTCTTTAGTCAAGATTACAATCTAGATTCTCACATAACCCATATTGTAAGTGTCAATTTTATTCATGTGTGTTAGGACCTAGAGCTTAACATCAACTCCAAACAACAGATTTGGGAGACTTTTTATCGCAATTTTATTTGCATAAGAAATATTGTTTTACGAATACGCCGTATTCTAGTAGGTAGTGTGTTGGCTTATTAGACGTAAAGCCAGGGTTCGAGCCCCAGGCCAGACATCAAAACAAAATACAAAAAGTATTTCTTCGGCGATTTCCTCTCAGCAGATTTCTGGCAAAAACTCTTAGAGTAAATAAAATTGCCATGAAAAGTTTCTCAAAAAATCTGTCGTTCGGAGTCGACTTTAAACTGTAGGTCCCGCCACTTATGTATAAAATTAACACACACAACATAAGTGGTGTGAGAAACTAGGTCAATAATCCTGACTGAAGGGTTGTAATGACCAATTATGTATGTATATTGTTTTCCTATTATATTTCAGTTTGTTCCAGATGTCTGAGCTAGGGTTTGAACCATAAGCTTCTGTCTAATAAGCCCCTACACTACCTACTTGACTTCGGCCACTTCTATGCCCACTACAAATGTGTGTCTTTGACAGTGGTTGGACAGTTTAAGGTTTTGAAAGTCATTGTGAATCATATAACGCCAAAACGAAGCTTTCAAATTTCCTTACAAAAAAAATTAATTCATTAGCACACAATGTAAGTGGACTAGAGAGCAAACAATTCTTGAAGTCATTAATCGTTTGTGCACTAATTTTACTTTTCTGGATTAAAAGCCATCAAGAAGGTAAAAAAATTTATCTACCGAAGAATATACACATATGTAGTGTGTAGTCTTGAAGAAGACGTCAAATTACACGTTCGACTACGTGGTACAAGAATTGAAGCTAAACGGCAATCGCTTATTACGCATTTTTTCTCATTGAACACATATGAAACGGCCAAAAATGAAAATTTTAACCAAAAAAACTGTTTATTGTTGAACCTCATTTCTGGTTATATGACTACGTCAGTAAGCAATATTTAACGTATTTGAACATATTGTTACGTTTTTACCCTTTTAAAAACGTTTAAAATATGAGTTCGTAGATTGCAAATAATATAAAAATAAATTTGTGTTTAGATAAATTCTTTATTGTTCGCACAATTCTGTATGCCACTATTCACAACTTGATGTAAACAACAACAATTGCTTTGTTTGTTATTCTTCTTTACAATTATTCGCTCAGATCTTTATAATGGAGTTCTTCAAACCACCTTTATTCTTTTCACACGCAACGCGTCTTCACACAAGACTGACTGAATTTTTGCTGACTCCGTTGCTTGCTTTGTCTTGCCTTTTATATGCCAACGTAAACAGTCTGATGAATGATCTTGAAGTGGAATATTCGTGGCTTCGCCTTCTCAAGATCTCCATAAATTTAAACATCGTTGTTCCATTATTGTGTGTGTATTTTGTTTACTTTGTTTGTTGTTGCATATCTGTTTACTTGTTTATCACATAGACAAGTTCATTGTTTTTGTACCATTTTCGTAACAATGTATACATACATACATACAAAATTAGTCATTACACCCCTTCAGTCAGAATTACTACCTAGTTTTTAACACCACTCATGTTGTGTGGTAATTTTAACCGTGAATGTATTTGAAGTCGACTCCATCGAATCGAGCAGCTACTTCAATTACAATTTTAAATTCACAGGCTTTTTAAAGATTGTCCTATTGCTTAAATTTTTATCGATTACGTCTTCTAACAATTATTATAAAATTTGTTATGAACTGTAAATGGCTTGCTTTTTTTTTGACAAAAAAAGTTTTAAAAATTATTTCAAAATAGTTTTTTTCGTTGAACTAATTATTGAACAGAAATGAAATTCCATTCAATCCATTAATTTAAAACTCATTATAATTGAAAGCACTTAAAACGCATACGAACACACTTGTTGCATCCACACGTATGAGTAATGAATTGAAATTTTAACAAATACACCGCAAATGTATCATTTTTTCATATGCACACACACCATTATACGTATTTGCCCATCAATATTTCGCAATTAGACTGATAATCAGCCAACTAACCAGCCATGACTACCTAAACTGAATAGGTTTCTATTTAAATTTGTATGTATGATGTATGTATGCGCAGCAGATCAAAAACTTTAATTAAAAACTATTAAATTGTAGATATATAATATACATATTCTATATGTGTATGTATATGTAGTATATAATAGAATAAATAATTGGCTTGATAATTACCAGCATAATTATTTTATTAAATGCAAATATTATTAGCCAGAATCTCTCTCTCTCTCTGTGTTTATTGGCGTATTTTGTTGAATTTTTTACTCACCAATTAACATATAAGTAATGGCTTTTGCGTATGTATTTACATATCAAAGTAATTATTCTGTAACTTTATATGAGAATCATGCTATGGAACCACTCTTAACCTCCTCTCCTGGTTGATTTTTTTATTTTGAAATGAAATGAAATAGTCGCCGTAGTCTAGTAGGTAGTGTGTTGGCTCATTAGAGGTGAGACCACGTCAGATATCTCGCTCAAAGCGAAATATGAAAAAAAAAATACTTCTTCGGTGACTTCCTTTCAGCAGATTTCTGGCAAAAACTCTGAGAGTTAATAAAATTGCCATGAAAAAGTTTCTCAAAAATCTGGTTCGGAATAGACTTTAAACTATAGGTCCCGCCAGTCATGTATAAAATTAGCACTCACAACATTAGTGCTGTGAGAAGCTCGGTAATTATGTATGTATGTATTATCATTTGGTAGATAATTTCATAGCATTTGTTCCTTAAATATTATTTGTGGCATAAGCACGCCAAGACTGAGCATTATATGGTCCATTCAATCTGGAAAACATTGGACTACTTTTGCCGAAAAACCATTGGTCATTTGGTGCTAATGGTGGTTAGAATATTAGCTTTTACTACTTCAAGGGGTTGCTGGTTAGTCGACATTAACCAGTCGACATTAACCGTTAACACATTCGTATCGGGCTATTTTCACTCAAATTTTTCGTTAAGTCAGGGTACTTTCTTGTAATTTTTTACTGTGTGCGGTGTAGATTCCTGATTGTTTAAATAACCCGACAAACTTTCGCATACAATTCGCACTCGATATCGATTATTTTAACCAGACAGTATTGCCATATCTCCACTGTCAAATGACAATTAGAGCAATAACCGGATACGGAATTATGGAGAGTTCTGGAATGTATAAAAAGTTGCCATAGTCTAGTAGGTAGTGTGTCGGCTCATCAGACCGTAAGGCCACGGTTCAAACCTCAGCTCAGATATCTGAAAAAATATTTCTTCGGTGAATTACTCTCAGCAGATTTCTGGCAAAAAACTATGAGCGTAAATAAAACTGTCATGAAAAGTTTCTCACAAATTTGTCGTTCGGAGACAACTTTAAACTATAGGTCCTGCCACTCATTAACATTTGCAACATGGGTGATGTGAGAAGCTGCATCGTAATCCTAGCTGAAGGGTTGTTATGACCAATTATGTATATATGTACGTATGGAACGATACGAATTGTAAACTCAAAGAATGATCCAAAATGAGGATGCGAATATTCTGGTTAGCAGAGACTTTCATGGCACTGAAGACCAAATTTAAGAAGTATGCGAAAACTTCACATGAACTATTGTGGTAAAACGATAAAGTATGAAGAATTACGAAGAGACTATGGGGCGATTTTAGTGCCCTTACTGCTACATACATACATTTTTACATATATTATATTTCGGTTACGTTTTTAAATTTTGTTCTTTGCTTTTAAAAGTTCTTATAATTTGTTATTACAAGCTATACTTGATAATAGTCAATTTCATGAATTATATAAAGATATTAATGCTCCCACAGTTTTCAGATACATATATAATTTTAACCAGTTAGTATTTAACAACTTTCGGTTTATCTAAACATATATTATACTAGTTGAATAACTCTGTATACAAACAGGATTTTGTTTTAAGAGAGGACCGAACCTCCCCGTCCGACTGTTAGCTAACTCTTCAATGGCTCCCGCAGTCCTCTCTTGACAATTTCTTAAACATCCTACAACATTTCATTTGTTTGTGTTCATTACATTAAGGACCGGTAAGTTAAAAATAGGTATCACATGTCACTTGGAAAAAGCATCAACACAGTTTCGTCAATATTGACTCTTAAACCACACGACGAGCACCAGTTAATTGCAATCATCATGGCCTGGTTAAATCTCGAGTAGAGAGTATGTGAATCAAAACCCGATACCACAATGTTTCAATCATCTGCATAACCATAAATCTTAAACCCCCTTCTCTGCAGATTTTCCATCAGGCCCTCAGCAATTATATTCCATAGCAAGAGAATTCTACGTTGTGCTGTGCATTTCTTATGTATGCAACAATGAGCCTTCTAAACAGGAATTGATAAAAGGTTCACTAATATTGCGCATATCAATAGTCTTAACAATAGATTCCTAATGGACATTGTTTAAAGCGTCCTCCACGTCAGTAAAAACTGCCACGGAATAATTTTTGTATACCAAAGTTTTTCTAATTTCTTCCAGCAAGGAACTCAATAAAGTCTCAGTGGAGCTGCCCCTGGTGTGATGAGCTCTAAGGGCAAGAACAATATCTTGTTGTCTAACATCATCTGAGGACGACTAAGGTAAGACTAATAGGTTCGATATAATACGCATTGGACATTAATGGGCCCTCAGTTTTGGGTTACAAGCGACCTTCATCACTCTCCATAATAGATTTTTGAAGGAGGTAATGATCCTGTTGCCGCTGTAGTCTAATAGGTAGAGTGTTGGCTTCAAACTCCAGGTCAGACATCTCCAATAATTATGTGTGTCTGTAATAGCCCATTGAAAGATGTCTATGATGATATCTCTGTGTCGTAGATTCGATGTTAGAGTGATCTTTGATGCATCTGAAATTTGTTTGAGAAATCCTCGGCTTGAATGGATCACTCTTAGACACTTTCTACCTACAAGTAGACAACATGATTATAAAAATTAGTCCAATCGGTCCTAGTAATGAATCCAACCTTGTTTCGGTTTGAATAATTTTTTTTTGTATTTCTCTTGTGGTATGAATGAATTTTCTCACAATTAAGTTGAAATATCTAATTTCTCTCGTTTTACTTTTTTTAAATTTGTATTGATTTTGTATTTGTTTGTCTTTCATTTGTTTCTTTGCTTTTGTATTTTCCAGAAAATTCTTTCATACTCTTCTTTTCTTTTCTTCTCTGTGGGCATTTTAATAAGAAAAAAGTTTAATTGATTTTTATTTTATTTTGTTTTCTTTCTTGATAATGTCTTCATTTGCTCATTTAAGTTCCATTTCAGATGACTAATCAATCAGGACATAAAAATAGAAATTAAGACAACAAGGATATCAAACAATTAAAAAAGGAGGAGAAGTGAGGTAATAGTCGAACATCACCGAAAAGAAGACACACGCTGCAATAATAATTTTATGCAGAGCTAGATGTAAAAGTTTATGATGTGCGTGTAGTGGCTTCACTACCGCCTATCGTAGCGGACGATACAATAACATTCTCTGCCACTTGTAGATTGTATTGGCAGACTAAATGAGCAAAAGTTCGAAATAAGAAAATCAAATAAAAGGAGAACAAAAGCATAGGCATGGACGTGCTCTTTGTTTTCATAGTTTGTCTTATAATGGAGGCTGGATAATGCTGGACTCTGTGTGTGCTTTTTTCCTTTTTCCATTTGTTAGTTTTTTTCAAAGTTTCATGATTTTTTGTTTGCTCCTTAGTCTCTACTCTACTTTCGATTGCGAACACGTACAGCAATTTTATGCTTAAGCTCATAACCTGTGAAATTTTTTACTTCATTTACTACCTACAGCTGTCACTTTCAAATAAAATCATACGTTTTAAGCAGGAATACAACGGAAAACTACAATGACACCCAACTCCGGAAACATGACAGGTAAAATGTCCAACACACTCAGACTCCGAATACTCCAATAGAACTTATATTACACAAAAAGGTAATAAAATGAAATTGCCAATGCAAGACAATATTGAAGAAAGAAAAATACTGGGGAGAATGAAGACATAAAAATTAAGAAAATGTTTAGTTTTATTGTTCAATGACCTTAAATTAGAAGTTAACTTCCAAGCGGATATCTTTTAGATTAATTGAGCATTAAACTGGAAAAAAGGAAACTAGTTTCTTAATATGGAGGATGACTATTTTCTATTTTATAGCAAACTAAATATTTTGAAGGATCTTGAAAAATATAAACAAAGTATTGTACAGCAAACTAATATATAAAACCAATAATATAGAAAACCATAGAAGCAACAGTTTTCTCAATGAACACCCGCCTGTAATTTCTGATTTCCTGCAGTTACAAAACGCATAATAATCTTTCACCCAATTGCTCTTAATTTTATCAATTCATCAAACATACATACACATATCGTTAGTCTCATTCACAAATGTGTTAAGTCCCTTTTTTCAAATTTTACTGGAGACACAAAAAGCATTGTAGCTTTTTCAGTTTTTAAAATTTCTAAACTGTTTAAACGCAATTATTTTTACAAAATAATAATAATATTAATAACGAATAATGTTAATTATTATTGTTATTATTAATTAATTAATAACATTAATATTAATATTTTTCGTAGTTTTGTGGACTTAGCGTGTTTGCAAACCACAAAATTACAACAACTTTAAACTATATAATGACATGTTTTTTTGTTGTAAAATATGTATTATGTATAATGTTACCGTTTTGCATTAAATTCTCAATTTTGGAAAAAAGTGGACTTAGCGTCTTTTGCGAATTATACTAACGATACATATGGCTTAACGAAGAACAGTCAACACCAGTAATAAATAAAGCTTCCGTAGTTTTGCAATATGTTAAGATCAGAACTACTGTGTCTCTCCTTTTGAGAAGAATGTCACCGCGATATTCTAGAATGTTGCAAGCCAAGGGACTTGGGCTTTGTCAGGTAGTTCTCAGCATATTTTTCAGTTACTGCTTTGACTGATGTTATGTAGAGATCCTTATGTTTTTAGTAAAACATGCTGCAGCCGTCATAATACGTAGGATTTTATTTACTTGGAATTATTGGATTCCACGACAGATTCAAATTATTTACAGTAGATTGCTACAAAAATCTGTTATTTAAGCCACCTTCACGAAAATTCCACTGGTGGTTGGGCAATAAATGATACTGAGATTGGTACCTTGTTTGTTATTCACCTGAAAGCCATCTTCATCCAGATTAAATGCGATGTAATAGATAATTTTCTACCCGTAATCGCTGTGCCAAACGTTTAAATTTTAAATTTCGAGAGATCCAGAACACTATGGACTCAATCCGAAGAAAACTCGAGGACTGGATAAAATACCTAATAAGAGCTGCCCCGAATAGCCATAAGGATGCCCATAGTTTCTGATGTTTTACATCTTGAATAGTACCCTGAAGAGTGGAAGGTGGCACTTGTTAAAATGATTCCAAAATCTGATAATAATAGTACAAAAACAGAGTCATACAGGTCTTCTGATGTCTAAATAGACTCCAATATTAAATGCGTACAAATGTATTCCGAACATGAGTATTTCTGGTGGACATAGAGGTCGCCGTAGTCAAGTGGGTTTCATTTCTTTCACTTACCGAAAGTGGTATTGAAAACTAGTTTAAGTATAGTCTTGACAGTGTACAAGAAAGCGCTAAATTTATCACTTATAACAGTAGTTCTCTATTGCTAACGGCACTACAAAAGTAAACTGAAATCATCGCAGTCTAGTAGGTAGTGTGTTGTGTTTTGTTAGATGTGAGGTTACAGTTCAAACACCAGTCCAGACATCTCCAACAAAACGAAATGTGAAAAATATTTCTTCTGCGACTTCCTCTCAGCAGCAGATTTTTGGCAAAAACTCTGAGAGTAAATAAAAAATTGCCCTAAAAAGTTTCTCAAAAAAAATGTGTCGCTCGGAGTTGACTTTAAACTGTAGGGTTGTAATGACCAATTATGTATGTATGTAAGTGTATTTCGGACCATTTTTATCGACTTTCGTCATAGTTTGGCATGAAGAGCTGATATTGGGAAATTGTTTTTCCAATCGAAAGATTGTAGTTTTGGAACGTGGTTTTTGGGTGATCTCCAGCCGAATTCAGCGGGTGTGGAACAGAGTAGTATATTAGGTTCAGTTTGATATTTAATATGTGCTGCAGATATGTCGGTACTATTTTACCTTTTCTGGTGACACTGCTTTCATGAGTAGGTATGAGAATCCAAACGAAGCAAAAATATATGTATTTTTGACGCTTCTTATGATCTCCAATTTTATTTTTTTTTTTACTAGGCATTGAAAGTAATCATCCATAATTCTAGTTATGTATTAATTTCATAAATATTACAAGTTCATCACAATGTTTACAACATTCAAATATTGTGCATGTAATGAAAAGTGCTGATTACATGCTGCAGTACAAAGAAAATTGTTCCTTCGTTATGGCATACCATAAAACATACAATTTTTAATGAAATATTTGATAACATAAGCTAATTTAGAAAATAAGTACAATTGCATTAATTAGTAAAATTTGATTTTCATACTGCTTGACATACATACTTCATACCATAAGCATTATGTTAAAAAGATTATGTTGCCTTTATGCTGGATGTGTTCAACTTCCAAATGTTGTATGCGAAGGAACAAAAACTCATTATATGGTCATAAGTTCCTTGTTTACTTTGCATTGTAAAGTGTTTCTGCATAAATGTTATACGTATGCTTTAATATAAAGCTGCTTACAATCCTTCTTCCCTGCTTCCTTGCTTCCTTTCCTTTCCTTTACAAGCTTTCAAATTTAAAATTTCATTACTACAGTTCAGTTTTCGTTCATATCGCTTACATCAGCATCAGCATCAGCCAATTGTATTTTGACCTTTATTTTCCACTTTCTGTTTACATTAAATATTCTTTTTTCATAGAATGTAGAACAAAGCAGATGCTTAAGGATTATTTTCGCATCAAAACAAAAATTCCTTTCCTCATAAAAACGAAACCTGAACACAGTATACATAGAGTATGTTCTTCTACATGCTTTCAAAAGCGGAGGGAAAGAGGTAAATAAAGTGGTATAGAGCAGTGAAATTTGAATGTAATAACATGGAAATGATTAATAATGGATCTTTGGTTGTAGAACTTGAAATGATTTTGAAGGTAACATAAGTATGTATTTTTTTTAATTGTAAAGCAAATTTAAGTGCAAAAATCTAATTTTTAAAATTATGGTGACCTAGGAAATGAAAGTAAATTGCATCTATTTTTGTTACAATGCTCTTCTGTTGATTTTATAGGATCTTCTTTTAAGAGCTTGCGAATTTGCGGAATAACAATGTTGTTCAAGACAGAAATATTGTTAAAATGAAATTTTTTATTACCATCTGGCAGATAATTTCATGGCATCAGTTTTTAAATATGATTTCTGGAACATATCCGATTTTAATCGCCGTAGTCTAGTAGGCAAACGGTGGAAACCCCAGGTCAGATATCTCTGAAAGAAAAGAAATATTTCTTTGGCGACTTCCTTTTTAACTAAATTTCTGTCTGGCCGTATGGCATCAATGGTGCCTAGAATATTTGTTACAATCCTTCATGAATCGACACTAATCAATTTTACCAAACATACGGCACTTTACGTAGAGTTGTTGAAACCAAATAGCTTTGATATTTAGTTCACTAATTCCTGAAAATAAGAATTCAGTTAGCATTCCTCGGCACTAACTGACATTTACTGTAACAGCAGCTGCTGTTTATTAAGAAAGAATCAAGAACCGATGTCGCCCCTTCAAACAATAAATTTTAATGGTTGTTATATTCACACATTGATGTCTTGAGCATCGTTTTTGCTCAAAATTTTTTGAATAAGAATGATAAGAATGTTTACCTTCTGTCAGCTTCAAATACGGCCAATTACACAAATGCGACTCAAACGATATTCGTTTGGTACGACCTGTATCCTATATGCACGCAAACCAATACCTTTGTGTAAAATTGTACACATAAATGAAGAAAAAAGACTCAAAAGTAGAAATCGTTAACGTATGTGATATTTTGAAAACTTCTTAAGAAATATGAGTTTCAGTGGACACACTTATTTGTCTTGTTGATGGCTTTTAATCGAGAACAGTAAAATTAGAACAAAATCGATCAATAAACTGCATGATTTATTGGCTCATTACTCCGATTATGTTGACCATACAATTGACGACGGACTCTATTAATTCCGCACAGAAATGACAACTCTGTTGGTAAAGATTATATCGGATGACGTTGCATTTATTATAAGGGATAATGAGAACCAAAGTAATTGTTTGAAATTTTCCGTTCATGGTCTTAGTGGAGTTTTTACTCAATCAAATCACCCCGATCTCCGAAATCTTTCTAGAATTTATTATCGATCCTCAAACGTTGGGTTCATACATACATATGTACATACATAATTGGTCATTACAACCCTTCAGTCAGTATTACAACCGAGCTTCTCCAAAAAAAAAAAAAAAAAAAAAAAAAAAAAAAAACTTTAAAGATAACAATATATAAATATTAAATAAATAAATAAATAAATAAATAAAAAAAATAAAAATAAAAGAATTAAGACTCTTCAGACCCATTACAAACGTAGTCAGAGCATACCATAATAGCATGTTCCAAACAAAAGTAGTTATTACAAGAAATACAATTGTAGCGTGTCTTGCGGTTTTTTTTTTTTTTTTTTAGTCGCATTCGATACAACGGCCTTTTTTTGACTACTACATCTTGCAGAAGATTCTGGACCATCTAATTTACATATTTCGGCAAGTCTATATCTTATCAATCTTGGTAAAGAGATGTTTGTAACACGTCTCTTCTGGTGGGCACTTATGAGACCATACGACAATGTTTCCAAACATAATATTAATTTTATTTGTTCCTCATTCATTTTTAATCTACAAATAATTATTTGATATACTTTTTTTATAACATTACATAAATAATAACAAAAAATAACAAAAAACAAATAAAAATATTTAAAAAGTTACTTACACAAAAGTGTTACACCAATACCCACGTCGGTCTCACAGACCGATTATCGTTGTGTGTGTATACTCGTGCTTTTCGCAGATACTTCGTATTTGCACAAAAACGAAGCTTATTACGAATAACGCAGCTACCAGTGATATAAACTTACTGGCACTATTTTTAAAAAAAAATCGCAATAGTAAAAAAATCGGTCTCACAGACCAACGCGCGGGTATAGGAAGGTTAATGCAGATTTTTCCCCCATTTTTTCCAATTATTTCAAGGTTATATTTTTTAATATCCCTTTTAGTCTACAAAAATTCTTTATTCTAACTGCCTTAAACAACGCTACAACATCATTTTCAATTTGATAAAAATCCTAGGAATAAAGTCTACTTACTGCGGTGTATATAGACTTTTTCCTCTAACTATACATACCTTAATACATTATTTTTAACCTTCTTGATCATATAAATTGCAAGTTCACTAAAACCCAAATTTTTCGTTGTGTACTGATCATTTTAGCGTACTTTGCACACGAACACATAGAAATGGTCTTTGTAAGCTTTGTTCAGTACTTTTCGTTAGCGTTTGATTCCATCTGTTTATAAACGTTGTGTTCGTATTGTATATATGTATGTACGTACGAGTTTACAAACACAAAAACTGTATGGCTTGTGTACAGTTTTTTTAACGCTGCTGATGATCTTCCTGTTTACCTTCGTATACATTCTACGAAATGAAAGCCAAACTGCAGCAGATAAACAAAATATTGCTTGCAAAGCCGGCTTGAACATAAACATCGAGAGGAGTAAGTGCCTACGTTTAAAATTAGCCTTCAACATTTTAACACTTAAGGATATTCACTCCTTTACAGACTTGGGCAGCACAACATTTTCTGCAAAGAGACCAAAATTAACCGTGAGGCCGTCATTCGAGCACTAGGCTATTATGAGGTTAAAATTGAATTTAGTATCGGACTGTGTAGGGAAGCCGAATCCGCAGAGAGGGGAAAATAAGTTTATCCTCCGCTAGGTCCCAGGTCATGCGGGACTTCTCTGCAATGAGCAAGCAAACGAGCTTGCGAGCAGGGAAGCTTCCACGACGCCGATAGGGCCAGAATCCAACTCTGGAGTGGAAGAGGATGTTTGGAAAGCTATTATCAAAGGACTAGAAAATAAAGATAATCAAAAATTATGAGGAAATCTGAGTCCTGCATCAGACTATCTAGAAATAACCAGGCGTTGGTAATCGGTGTTTTGACAGGACACTGTAGATTCGGAGTACACTTATACAGAATCGTGGTTGTCTATAGACCATAGATGTAGATTATGTGATAAAGAGAATGAATCGTCGGACCATATTTATTTTTATTTTGGATGATCGAGTATATAAGCCTTTAAATAAAAGGAAATCTGAGTCATAGATCAAGTTATCCAGGAATAACCTCAGGTTGGTAATCGGTGTCTTGATTAGGTACGGTAGACTCAGAGTACACTTATACCGAACGCATCATCGGAACACGTGATTGGAACCTGAGGAGCATTAATAAACATCTGTGTGCAAAACATCTGTGTGCATTGTGGAATTATAAGAAAGAAATAATATTTAATCCAAGTGTTATTAGTAAAGCGAAAATGGACCAGATTCGACCAGATACTAAGAAAACCATAATGTGATGCAGCAAGAGCGATAATTGAATGCAACACTCAAGGCAACAGGATGACTTAAGTCTTTAACTTTTCTTAAGCCTTTATTACAGCATACATACATACATATGTATGTATGGTATATCGTTCGTTAAATTTTAAAGTTTCTTAAAGTCTACCATGCGCCTGCTGCCTCTACCAAAAAGGAAACCCTAAAAAAACTCATCAAAACGCATTTGTTTATACACCCATTTTATTTATTTACCACTACACCACTACCACTATCACATACCTTTTGTGGAAATTACACGACAATCTGTCTCTCTATCCTTTTGTTGATTTTATATGTAACGTATGTATGTAGTGTGAGTACACATATTTATTTTTCAGCCATTATTTAACAAAAAAAAAAAAACAACAAAAATAAGATAAAATTTAAAACAATATATGAGTATGTGTTCATATTTCTATAACGTCTGGTGTTAGTTTGCACACACTGTTTTTGTTTTCTCTCTGTGTGTATGCTTGTATCTATGCATGTATGTAAGGATGTGTAGCATTCAATTACTTTAAATAAACAATTTTGTGGTCAAGGTGTTAAAATTTAAAAATGGTTTTTTATTGCTGTTGTTATTGTTGTTGTTGGTTACATTTTGATAGTGTATGTGTTCATTTTGTTGTGAACTGGCAATGTGTGTGTGATTTATACTGTATGATGCAGTATATTATGTGGTAGATTGCATGTTGAGAAACACCTACAGCATTGCGCAAACATGTCAATTTCTATATATGTATACATGGTATGGTAATGAAAAATTAAATTTAAAATATTAAAGACTTCATAATTTACAACACCTAGACGAAATTGAAATTTACACGTTTGGAGAATTCAATTCAATATTATTCGATATCTTCTACTACCGGCGTCAAAGATATGGTGAAATGCTATCTTACAACGAGAACGTGCAGTTATTCATGAAAATCCCGGCTAATTAGCCTCCAAAAGCATGGTAAACACACACATTTTGTACGCTAATTTATAAGGATTATCATGTTAAGTACAAGAGAGTCTGCAAATCATGATTGATAAAAGATATCCGACAAACAGCAAATGCGTAAAACATATAAACTTATTAGCTATACATTTCGGACAACTTAAAATTTTTACCTCTACAATCCGGACAAATTTTTTTTTTCCAAGAAAATTAAAAAAATTATTCCAGAAGTAAAAGGGTTTCTAACACAGGTGAACAGACCACTCAAAGCATTATTGATTTAAGATAATGCTCCTTCACATCCTAAAACGGATGAAATTAATTTTGACCCAAATTTCAAAGTTCTTTTTTTACCCCCAAATTGTACGGCAATATTACAGCCTATGGTTCAAAATTTAATACAAAATGTAAAGGTTAAAAAAAAGGTTAAAACTATATGTGTCCGGATTGTCGAAGTTCCACTGTATTAACATAATAAGAAGAATTACGAAGATACTCTGGGGCGTACACATAGGACACTCTGCCTTATATTTACACCGAAATTGTATTGGTATTGATACTTGGTTGTCTTCTGTTCACCAACATACTCGTACATACATACATAATTGTACATTACAACCCTACCATCATGAGTACGATCTTGGTTCGCACACCACTTATGCTGTGTGTTTTAATTTAATGCATGAGTGACGGCATCTACAGTTTAAAGTCGACTCCGAACGACAAATTTTTGAACAATTTTTTAATGGCAATTTTATTTACTCTCAGACTTTTTGCAGAAGACTGCTGCGAGCAAATCTCCGAATAAATATTTTTTTTTATATGTATATCGTTTTGTTTGAAACATAGCTTCATGTCTAATAAGCTAACTCAATACTTTCTAGTGGAATATAGAATCGTTGCATAATGCTCTATGGCTCCTTAAGGTAGAGCGTATTTCAAATGTTAATTTTCTAGGACTCTATCACATAAATCAGTCTAAATTTCACCGATGGCATTGATTATGTTGGCTTTAAGAACGGCTGAAAAAGAAAAAGTCTAATTGAATCAAATCGAACCGTCTCCGTGGCCAGCAAACATCACCTCCACGTGTGATAGACATGCTCTCAAATCGGTCGTGCAGAATATCCGAAGGGCATGAACTAAATATGTGGTACATAGCGCCGGAATATTACAGCCACATATCGTTGGTTTCCAAATCATCGAATACAGGCCCAATGAAGTGCTCGCCTTTGACATTGATTGTCTGACCAACATCGTCCTCAATGGAATAAGAATCGATAGTACCACCACCACAAGATCCACATCAAATAGTGACTTATGGGGATGCATTGGACCTTTTTGGATCTGATTTGAAGTGAAGTGGCATGAGCTATTTAGCGCCGTTATGCTAAAACCAAATGACGTTGGTTTCCATCTCATACAGGCGAAAAGAAGTCGGTTATCATCGACGTATACTGCGTGATTCTCTGACCAACACCCTTCTCAAAGAAATATGAATTAATCGAATCATGTGAATTAATCGAATCGTTCCAGGTTTTTGTTTATACCTATTCTTCCAAAAATGAGAGTAAGAGTGCCCTGGTGGTCTATTGGGGAGTGTGCTAGAATATTAGCCACCACCTATTAGGGTGGTGGGTTAGATTCCCACCAGAGACTCTGGTCTGTGACACTACACCGAGCACACGGTCGAAGTTACTTAGCTGGTATATGATTAAATATAATTTGTAATTGTATTGTAATTAATAAATAAATAAATAAATAAGTTCAGTGACCAACTGTTCTAGATACAATCAGCGACACCTGTCTATATGTAATACATGTGACAATACCCTTGTCAGTTGAGGTGTTATATGGGTGACTAAAGTCGCCGTAGTCTAGTAGGTAGTGCGTTGGCTTATTAAACGTAAAACCACGGTTCAAACCCCTGGTCAGATATCTCCAACAAAATGGAATATGGGAAAATACTCGTATTTCCTCCTCTCAGCATATTTCTGGCAAAAACTCTGCGAAGAAATGAAAAATTGGCATTAAATGCTTTTCAAAAATTTGTCGTTTAGAGTCGACTATAACATAAGTGGTGCGAGAGGCTAGGTCATAATCCTGACTGAACGTTTGTAATGACCAATTATGTATGCATGTATGGGTGATAACAGGTAATAAATTCCTTTAACTATTTAATATCACAAGCAGATCGTTCGACGTACGAATTCATTCCATAGAAAGTGATGTATGACGGCTTTCCAGCAGCATAGTTCCTTCTCGTCGATTGATTGATTTGAACCAATCTATGGTAATGCGTTGTCTTAGACAATACCTTGTACAATTTTAAACCTAGTGGTGTTGATTTACTTCAAATAAAATAACTTAAAAATTTCACTTGAAACATTTTCTCTTAATAAAAAAAATATTTGTGATTTAAAAATTAGGAAATAATTTAAATAAAATAAAATTTTGTCTAATATTTTAGTTATTTAAACGGAAAATATTGAATCTTTACACAAAAAACCTACTATTGAATGCAATTGTAATTGTAACTATATTTTGGACACACATATGTATGTACATAGCATATAATATTTATGGCACATGTATACATATATGTATATATGTATGTAAATTTGTTGCAAATTCAACCGCCATTGATTTATTGTCATCGCCGATTAAACGCTGAATTTCTGTCAAAACATATTTGTTTTTGCTGAAATAGCCTTTTTTTCGTTGGTATTGTATCTCATATTCTATCACAATAAATAGACTGAAAATGTTATTTGCTTATGGGCAAAGAATCTATTTTTTTACACTTTTGGGAGTCACCCTACATCCACCATAAAAGTGGATGTTAAAAATAAACATTACTCGGCGTCCATTTCAAATAAAAACATATTTTGATAAAATCTAATAGAAAATTTGTTTTATAATTTCAGTATAAACCATGTACAATACATATTACATTCAATAAAACATTGTTTTACTATTTTATCCTATTTACTACTACGACTATAAATATCATACTTCACAGTGCCGTCATTCTAACTATAACTATTGGAAGAACTACGTTTTGACTCTACTTATATTACTGCATTTATTTTCGGTCAGGCAACTTCTAGAATATTACTGTTAATTGCTTTTTATGTTCTCTTTCTACATATCGGATGTTTCTTGTAGCTGTCGACTATAGTTTGACAGCTAAGGGTATCAAACTGTGTTGACATATCTACTCAATACGGTTAATCAAGTCGACATGAATCGTGTAACGACAAAACAACGTTAATCAACAAGTACTTCGTGAAGTTATCGAATGTTTTTGAATCTTCCCGATTCAAAGTCATTCAAGTGGCCGTAGTCTAGTAGGTAGTATTCTGGCTTATTAGACGTGAGACCACTGTTGAAACCACGTATCAGACATCTCCAAGAAATCGAAATATTAAAACATATTTCTTCGGCGACTGCCTCTCATCAGATTTCTGGCAAAATCTCTGAGAGCAAATAAAAATTTTCTTGGAAAGTCTCTAAATAAATCTGTCCTTCGGAGTCGACATTAAACTCTAGGTCACGCCACTTATATAGAAAAATACCACACACAACATAAGTGGTATGAGAAGTCATACCAAGACGTCAGCAAGCCAAAGAAATGTATGTACCAAAGAGAATATAAGTAAACTTATTGTCTTTCTCAACTTTCTGACTTTAGGGTTAAATGACTACGCCGAAAAATATTTAAATTCCTGTCAGAAGCGGTCATATTCACTTGGACCCGTGCGATGATATGTCTCTGGATTACTTTTTATGGGATTATGTTGGTTTATGTCGACGAAGTTACAACCCTTAGGAAGCCAATATTTCGATCAACATATTACCAGCTTTATGGGATATAAATGATGTGATGATGATATGATGTTCGATGGAACCAGAACATTTTTTAAGTGTCAAAAAAAGTATTATAGTGCTCTCACTCCATTTGATCTTCTTACTATTTACACCACTTATGTATATCCGACCGAGAATGGAATATAACTCTCATGTATGAGCCGGTGCCACGAAGTCTAGTTTCTGAAGCTTCTCGACCGAGTACAGAAGAGGGCAAAGGTGCTCATTAATGATGGTAGGGTATCCAACTCTATTGATTCAATGGAGCTTGTAATATGACTTCTGATCCACTGCTCTACTACAACGAATTTTCCATAATGTATTCCTGAGTAACAATCGTCGTTCTTCCTGAGCATATCTGTTTGTGGATGATTGGCCAGCGTTCTTTAGCCGGTCTCTTCGTAAGTAAAACTCCTTTTATGATATAAAGAGATTCGAATCTAGTGTCCACAAACACTACTTCCTGTTTCTCCCTTCCCATAACATATTTTCTCGGTTCCACCGCAATGCATTGCATGAAGAGAATGAAGCATGCTTTTTTGTAGACGCCAAAATATAGCAGAAATCATAAATTAAAAATAAATATTATAAAAGTGTCTACCAGATTTAATGAAAGACTTTAATTTTAAATTCTCAAGCTCTTAAGAACACCCTATAATATGCTCCTTGTTTATCTTTGTTCTTGTATTTTTTTTGCTTTGTTTTGTTATTGTCCGTTTTTCTTGTTCTTTTGTCTAGAAGTGTTTGTTCTGTCTTGAAATCGCTATCGTCTAGTAGGCAGTGTGTTGGTTTATTAGACGAGAGCCCGTGCCCCAGCCCGAGAACCCCGGCTCAGATATTTCCAACGAAACGAAATATGAAAAGAAATATTTCTTTCGACGACTTCCTCTTCTACTAAGTATCCAAATTCTCAACATATTTTATCAGATGGAGTCAGCAGCCTTCTATTTATCAAAAGCTCTGAGAGTAAATAAAATTGCCATCAAAATCTTCTTAAATCCGTCGATCGGAGTCTACGTCTGTGTAAGAAATTGTTATTGTGTTAAGCAAGTGTTATGAAAAGAAGTTCATTCTGTACTCTTAACAACCTGATCTTATGCTTATGACTCTCGAAGTTCATCGAATCGAATCGGCTGAAAATTTCGATTAACTTCTTAAATTTGCTTATACTTCGTATAATTGATTAACGCTTATCAACACATTAACATGAACACTAACATGAATAGTGATTATAGGGTGTTAAACAACCGCATATGCAGAGCTTTACCTTAATTTGTTGTTATAAAACTGGACAAAAAAACTGAAACAAACTATTGTGATGTAAAATAAATAAACAAAAAAAATGTTATACCCAACAAAAAAAAAAAAAAAAAAACCATATAAAAATCAATAAAAGTTCTCTTTTTTAATTATTTATGCATTGAATCCTTAACAAACATAATGTAACAAAATCGTAATAAAATCTTAACTATAAAAAAGAAACAATTGATTTATGGTCCGATCAATACCAGAGATTGAAAGTCGGTGTCTTCAGGATGTATGTATGTTAAATATAGTAGATGTCGACTTACCAGATAGCAAATCTGACTCCCAATGTTACCCCAAGCCATCAATAAAGCTGAGTGAACGCTATCAGTAGCGAATGTTGATAGACGATTTCACACTAGAATTCCAAGCACAAGGCAGGATGTGAAATTTTATTCGAAATGTTCAAATTTAAAGTATACATACCCACATACATAATTGGTGATTACAATGCTTCAGTCAGGATTACGACCTAACTTCTCACGCCACTTAGGTTGTGTGTGTTAATTTGACACATGAGTGGTGGGACCTACAGTTTAAAGTCGACTCCGACCGATAGATTTTTGAGAAACTATTCACGGCAGTCACCGAAGATATGTTTTTTCACTCATCGTTTTGTTCGAGATATTCCCGGAAATTTTACTTACTCTCAGAGTTTTTGCCAGAAATCTACTGAGAGGTAGTAGCCGAAGAAATATTTTTTCGTATTTCGTTTTGTTAGAAATGCCCGACCTGGGACTTCAACCGTGCTCTCACTACCTGCTAGACTACGGCGACTTCAAACTTAAAGTATAATGTTGCGAAATTAATCCCGAATAAGGAATATATTCCTACTGGTATCTCATCTCACAATCTACATCTGACCTCTTTTGAACCCATTCTTCAATAAATAAGCAGATTGTCAGCTGCCGTGACCGTCTTGATAAATTTCGTATCTTTTTTGTGTCTATAAGATCCTGACTCTAGGGACATCTCTTACAATTGTATAGCCGAAGAATCTGCTAAAGGACGTGCATATTAATTAAATTTATGAAAACCTCTTACCTCCATTAAACCGTCCGTCAGACAATGGTATCTATTGGAAATCAATACATACTTGTCTCAAGAGGAATCTTACTTCATTGGCACACTTACTTAGCCTAAATCGAATAGAATAGTGTATCAACCAACCATTTACGATAGATCGCGCTGGCATCTGTGTCACTGTACTTATTTTCATATTTGATTTTGTAATGGGTACGCATGCACTGCAGAGAGACTTTGCTTGCCCGCTAATAACTTTTTTAGCAGTTGGAAATCGATAGAGAAGGAGAGAGTCTAAATCTTTACTTTTTCCAATATCTGTTGCAAGCTTTTGAAGTCACCGTAGTCTAGTATGTAGTGTATTGGCTTATTAGACGTGAGGCCACGGTTCAAACCCCAGGTCAGACATCTTGATCAAACCGAAATATGAAAAATATTTCTTCGGTGACTTCCCCTCAGCAGTTTTTTGGCAAAAATTTTGAGAGTAAATAAAAATTGCCATAAAAAGTTTTTTTAAAAAAAAAAACCTGTGGTTCGGAGTCGATTTTAAACCGCAGATCCCGCCACTTATGGATAAATTAACAGCGATTTGAGAAGCTAGTACATAATCCTGACTAAAAGTTTGTAATGATCAATTATGTATGTTGTTGCAAGCTTAACAAAGGCTGCTCGTATTTGGCATAGCATTTCTTGATAGCCTAACGAAGATACTAATTTGTTTGGCATCGGATGAATTGTGGAATACATTGGCTTAATCTAAGGGAGTTGTGATTTAAGACGCAGACTAAAGTGTTGGCTCTCGAGACAGGTTGTTTAGGACTTGTCTGAGACAACTCTTTACGTGGCATCAGAACTGGTCGCTTAGTGTGTGCTGAAGTGAGCATTGCAATCAAACTGCTTTTCCCTTCTACCCCACCAATACCAAGTTTAGATGGTCTGTTGTTCTAAGATTATTACTTAATTTAATGGAATTTGTTAAAAAAAAAAAATAATAAAAACTTTAGCGGAAGAACTCAAGATAATGATTTCGTAACACTTGTTGTGTATTGTTGCTGCATGACTTCATAGCAGGAGTCTAATGTATACACTGGATTTAATAGAAATCCCAAACACGAAGAAAAAATCCTATTTGGTTATTACGGAGGCGCATTGTTTAGTTGGTATATTGTTGCTTCTATCATTAGTTTTCTTACGTCAATATGCATATACATATATACATACATATGTATATACATATTTTGTTAATTTTATTTTTTATTCTACAATTCCTAATGCTAAACACGTAGAAAACAAATTTATAACATGGCCCCATAACATGTGGCATTTCTTCGTACTTCAATTTTCTCAACTACCACTAACGTGTGAAATCGTAGATTTTACAGCACACTAAAAGCACTAAAGCGCACTAGAAAACGGCAATAAAAGAATTTCAAAAAATATGGCAGGTAATAAAATAAATATTGTAAATGACAGCCCAACGGAATAGGTAGGTTGAGTTTATAATAAAAACCACAAAAAAAAATTGTGCTGCAAGCTGTAATACATTTTAAAATTCATTTCCTCCGCTAATACAAGATGTGTACATAAGCAAGGAGGACGGACTAGTTCGATTCGGTACTTAAACTTACTTCCATACTTACTTAATTGGTCATAACAACGCTTTTAGTAATATGTATACGAATAATTCTTGCTATTAACATCTGCGATGAGAAAGATTTTTACTCAACTTATTTGGTCATTATAAGCTTTTAGTCAGGAGTACAACCTTTATAGTCTCACACTACCCACGTTGTGTGTGTTAATTTTATACATAAGTGACGGGACCTTCAGATTAAAGTCGACTCCGGACGACAAATTTTTGAGCAATTTTTCATGCCAATTTCCTTTACTTTCACAGTTTTTGCCTGAAGACCGCTGAGAGGAAGTCGCCGTAGGAATAATTTTTTCATATTTCGTTTTGTTTCAGATGTCTAAGCTAAGGTTTGAAACACGGGCTCGTGTCTAATTAGCTAAAACACTACCTACTAGACTTCAACGATTTTTGTTTCCCATACCATCCATCTTTTGTGTGTTAATTATACCCATGAGCCAACAGGTTTTAGAAGCTTGTGTACCAGACCACGGTGACTACTTTTTGAATTTAGCGTCATTTTTTTTTTTTTGTTTAAGTGGCAACCCTGAACCTTAGAAGCTGTAACCCATGTTTAATCCGAGTGCTTTCTACTTGTACCATTCGCAAACTTTGAACAATTTTCGGTCTAGTAGGTGCACCTAACGTACTAACCATTTCAAGAGTGGTCAAAAACTTTACGAAATTGAGTTGGTTATGCACAATGCAAAACTTCTTTGCGTCAATGTAGTGATCTGTCTCAAGAGAAGATTGCTGCTGTAAACGACAGTGTCACCGGAATCCCCGAAAAACCTCAATTCTTCATCATTCTCAACAGCACGAAGTACAACGAAGCTAATTCCGACAAAAGTTTTATTTACTCAAGAGATCAATTCATCAGAGCATGGAAAGCGCTGTCAATTCATTTTAAAGGTTATGGAGTAAAGTGAGAAGCTAGGCCGTAATCCTGACTGAAGTGTTGTAATGGGCAATTATTTGTGTATGAGTAAAGTGAAGTCAATGAAAATTTTTTGAAACAAGTCAACAATGAAACACATTTCCATCTGAATGGCTTAGGGAATACACAAAATAGTCTACTTTGAGCCGCAAAAAATTCTCGTTCAATTAATGAAAAACGATTTGGTGTGGATTTTGGCGGGTTGGTTTGGCTTTTCTTTTTTTGAAAATGAGACTAAAATTGCACTGACTGTGAAGGGCAATCATTACAGAAACAATACAACGGAGTTCTTGTAGCCTCAAGCGTATGGTATGAACCTTAGCGACAGCAAGGCAGCCCACCTGCCACATCACGTGTGGCCATTACATCAACAGATTCTGAGGTAAACCGGTTACTAAGATCATGCGATTAAACGTTGCATGATTTTTTTTGTTTGGAATTTTGAAATTTCGTGCTTATTCCAAAAAACTAGAAATAATTCCTGAAGTCAAATCCCAAATCCAACGCATCGTCGCTGAGATACAGCTAAATCTCTATGGAAACTGCATTGCTAATGGACTGGTGATGGATCTTACAGACCAAGAAAACTTTTACATGTTACAGGGCATGGGTAATTCGCCTACACACACATACTTTACATCAAGGTTATACTCGCCAGTTAGTCTTATAGAAAAATCCTGTTTTCCTTGCATACACAGATGGAGCTTTGAATAACACTATACTGGCACAACGATTGCCATGCTTCGAACTTTGGGCGCATCAAGTGTTCAAGAAACACCACAGGGAGGTGTACAAAAACCAATAGAGGAACACGTTTAATCATTATCGCTTACGCAGACGGAATAGCTGTAGCAGCTAATAGATGCAACCTTTTTGAATTGGGAGTTAATGCTGTCTGTTATCAATGCTATCTGGTACCCGCTATTCCTACTATCTGGTACCCGAACGTCATCTCTTACTATATCCAATAACATTAACTTTCTTGGATATAAATTAGAGAGTAAACTAAACTAGAATATGAATACCAGCACTACTAATACAACAAGTCTAAAAATGTGTACTGACTTTAAAACCAGGAACGTACGTTCCGTGAACGTTTGGCTAACCGGGACGTGAGACTTTGCAATCAAACAGACTCTGTTCTACGGAGACACGGTTTGGAGGCTAGTCTTTAAGCAACAAAATCTCCAAATTCCATTTGAGATGGTGGCTACCGCTAGACATGTTGCGAACGCAGCATCGAGACTGAGCACCACCAGAACATTAAGGTAAAGAAATTATGGTTTTGCCAAAATCTAGTGCATAAAAGTCCAAATGATTTCGCTTTTGTTCACACGATCCCTAACTAGCTTTCGATTTTGGACCTTTACCTCCCAAAGAACGTGACCGAAGTTTACAGACGGATACTCATGACGCGTCGAGGATTTGCTCCCTAAACTACTCGATAACTGTAGTACTACTCAGACTGAAATAATGGCTTTAAAGATTACTGCTGTGCGAATAAGAGATATGCGGAGTGAAGCTGTACGCATATTTACTGACAATAAAGTAGCCATTGGACTTCTAGAGAGCTTGTACTACACTTTTGAGATAGTCCAAAAATAAAACGGATGGATTTGGACAAGAAAGCGAGATACTAGACCGCTGCCTTCACAAAAGTTTCGGAATACAGGAACATTGATGGCAACAACGAAACTGGCAAAATTGATGAGGCCCATACAATGGGCGCAATCCCTGTACTAACCGAATTTCTCTAAACAAATATAAATTGAATTCCCACGTGAGATTGACAATTCTCTGCAGAGGGGTAAATAAATGTTCTCCTATAAAAAAAGGATCTACCCCGACTTATCTAGATGCAAAACAAAATTTCTGTTAAATCTGACCAGAGTACATCATAGAAACCTATTAGCAGTTACAGCAACACACCGAACATTGGTAGAATTCACAAACTTATAAAGCTATCGTGATGGCTGAATAATAATTATTATATGTAGGAATATATACTATTGGTTTTACAACGGGACCTCATAGGACCCAAGTAAGTTGGGTGCTTTAAGGCGACTGACAATTTAACTTTATCTACTATAAAATCAATTGAATTCATGCGGGAATTTGGCATTAACCTGCAGAGGGGCTAAGAAATAATTATAAGCAAGCTTTACTCATTTGCAAAGTAGCATAGTGAACTTGCTTCTATCGAGATAAGAGTAATCTGATCCAATATGGATATATGCAAAACATATTTACATTAAACCTAACTTGAGCCTATCTTATGAACTACATTGCAGTGCCCATATGTCGACACCTCCAGATGCTGGCAGTACATCACATTTACTTTAGAAAAAACGAAGTTAGACGAAGCAACGATGTGCGTTCAGAATTTATTGATAGAATAAGTCTAGAAAGTGATTTGGGTCATTAGGAAATGTTAGCCATGAATGATTACAATGTTGTAATCGGCATCACAACCAGGACCTTGTAGAATCCAAATAAGTTGAGATTTTTAAGACGAATGTCCTTTTAGCCTAACTTACCTACGTGATAGTTTGCTACTGCAGTTCTCATACGTATAAAATGGGCCTATTGGAAGGCATGCTGAATTACTCGACATTCCCACTCAGCACCTGTGCAGCCGAGTTAATTGGAAAAATTATACCAGACAGATATAAAGTGGTTATCGCCAAACATTGTAACGAAATAAAGGGAATAAATCTTCGCATTATTTTTTTCATTTAACCACTAAGATAGTGATGGTGGCATATTTATTTAACAAAATGTTCATAACTTGCCCATTGTGCTGAATTGATAACCTTTTAAAATCTTTTTTGGAATGTTTTACAGTTGTTGTTAGAAGGTGTTAGAGTCCATAAACAGAGGTCAGAGATGAAATGGTTGTTTGTTTTGTTACTTTTTTTTACGGAGTGTTTGTTTTTAATTTTCTAAAAATCCTTTTTAAACATGCAACAAATAAAAATTTAATAAAACAAGAGCTTTTTTTTTTTCTACATCATCCACGTGTTTAACCTTTGGTTCTTTCGTTTTTTATTCTGTTTTATTCTGTTTATTTAGATTATTAAAGGTAAACAGCAACAGAGTGTTATAAATGTTGTACAAAAAAAAAAAACATGTCCATTCAAATAAGGATTTAACATCAGAGTGGCGGATAATGGGCCATAATCTCGTATTAATAAATAATTTTCTATTTACCGTTTTATGGGTTGACCTTTAAGAATAATTTTAATGTTCTTTTTTTTTTTAATAAAATAAATAAAATTATTACAGAGAACACATTACAATTCTACAATATCAGGTAAAGTGTTATAAAATTTAAAAGTTTCTCAAGTTGTATGAGACTTTAAGGCAATTACGGTTATATCAAAGGTCTTATGTCTGTCGACATAATTCTGTGTCATCAGGTAGCCTTGTTGTGCGCTCACCATTAGGAATACCACATTACTTTCTATTGGAAGTCTGCATCTTATACAAATTTCTTTATCTTCTGCAGAGAGTTATGCCTGTTATCTTATTATCCCTAAAATATTGGGATCTCGAACTTATGAAAGCTAGGCAATGAGACAAAAAGTGCTCCATCGTTTCGATGTCTTCACCCATACCCTATATTCATCATTTCTGACTATGCCAATACGGTTTAGGTATACATGTAAGGTCTTTGCTCATTAAATTTTAATAAGTTTATACAGTGTCGAACAAAAGTAACTAAACAAAATTCATACACAATATAACAAAGCTATAACAATACAAAGTTTATTTTATAAAAAGCGTTAATGTACCATATATCGGTTTTTATTTTTAATTTAATTATTAACAAAATAAACCACTCTTAAAATTATTTATCTTTCAATAGGGACTTCCGGGGTTCGACAATTAATAACTGCGATCATGTTGAATCTACATTTGTTAAATATTTTGACATTTATTCAATCTGTTCTGCTAGTTATTATATATATTATATTAGCATGAACACATATTATATATACTCAACAACACGTCAAATAATAAAATTGTTTGATTAAAATGGTTGTTCCGTTCAGACAATGTGTCGCACTAAAAAACATCTACAGCGATAAGGCCTCTTTCTGGCTGAATGGGTACGTAAACAAATAAAAATTGTCGAATTTTTGAACGATACCAATCCACATGAGGTCCCACAGTGCATTCGGAAAATATCACTGTTTGTTTGAAGATTTAGGACTGACAGCGACAGGGCTATGGCGATCACCATCAATGGCATAATGTGCAGTTCGATGACTACCAACTTCTTTTGGCTCGAATTGGATAACCTGGACACCAATGACATGTGGTTTCACGTAGGATGGCGCTATGTGCCACACAACTCATTTCGCATTGAATATTTTCACGAGTAATTTGACGGCATGGTCAGCTCACGTGGAGGTTATATGAACTATCCACATTCCCAATGGGGAAGGAGTTTTATACCAATGGCTCAAAAAGGTGAGTGACAGGCTGGGCTGTGGCTTACTTTTTCTGGCTTCTGATACAAAACTTTCTTATAGACAGAGATCATGGCAATTTTAAAAACGGGGCAAAGTTTTTTAGAATTTTCCTGAAAATCTCTTGATTTACTCAGACAGCTAGGCTGCTATTAAGCCACTTATGAAAGTAATTTTACCATTTGTGATTGTCCATGAATTCCAAGGATTTCTCAACTCAACAACTCTTCAATGAGCCCGGAGACATAGGAATTTCGTTGGAAATAGCATTGCTGACAAGTTGGTTACAGCTGGTACGGAACTCGTAGTGTCCGACATTTTACAAAGCATAAGTATTCTAGTTACCACAGTTAATTTGCATCGAAGTCGCCGTAGGCTAGTTGGTAGTGTTGGCTTATTAGACATGAGATTTCGGTTCAAACCCCAGGTCAGACATTACCAACCAAATATAATGAAAAAATTATTCTTCAGCGACTTCCTCTCAGCAGATTTTTGGCATAAACTTTGAAGGCAAATAAAATTCTCATGAAAAATGTCTCAAAAATCTGTCGTTCAGTATAGACTTTAATCTGTAGGACCCTCTACTCATGTATAAAATTTTCACACACAACATTAGGGGGGTTGGTGAAGCTAGGTTGTAATCCTAACTGAAGGGTTGTAATGACTGTAATTACGTTATGTGTATTTATATTGCAGGGAATCTCAATTTCTTTGACTGCAGAAGGATATGTCCAATGTTGCTAAACTCTGTCGGACACGTATGGATAAGAAGAGGACCGACAAACTTTTGCCCTTAAATCGCATGGCCATCTATTGCACAATAACGATACTTACGGGCTACTCTCCTTTTAGTAGGCATGCCGAAAGACTTGAGATTCCTGCAAATGTTTTCTACTGGAGCAGTGTGCCTGGGGAGGAGGACGAGGCTGTGTTTCTCGTAATGTGTCAGTGCTCTGCTCTTGTCATAAAGAAAAGAAAATTTTTCAGTTCTTCCTTTCTGCCTCTTTTAACCGAACTTTCTAATTTAAAGATTGCTGCAATGGCAAGAATTAGTTTGGAATTTGATTAGTTTTCTTTAGGGAATTTTTGATCACCGGGTAGAATTGATTGTGGTTTCAGAATGCGCCTAACTGCTGGCCTAAGTGGGACCTCCTTCTTTAAGGTGGATCCTTCATTTTACCTAACCTAACCTGTCTCTGAGTTTCCCTTTGTTTAGTAGTTGGTTATGAGCCGTTTAAGTTATTTAGGGATTTGTGTGCTTCTGTTTTTCTAACCATGTCGTATTGAATATTCAATGATCACGTCATTAATAGTGGGTTTAATAAACCCACGTCGCCGTAGTCTAGTAGATAGTGTGTTGGTTTATTAGATGTAAAGCCCGGGTTCCCAGGTCAGGCATCAAAACGAAATATGAAAAAAAATATTTCTTCGGCGACTGCCTCTCAGCAGATTTCTGGCAAAAACTCTGAAAGTATATAAAATTGCCATGAAGAGCTTCTCAAAAATCTATCGTTCGGAGTCGACTTTAAACTGTAGGTCTCGGCACTCATGTATAAAATTAACGCACAGAACATAAGTAGTGTGAGAAGCTAGGTCGAAATCCTGACTGAAGGGTTGTAATGACCAATTAGGTATGTTTGTAATAGATAAAAAAGTTCCCCATTGACCGCTCTTTATAATGAACGCCTGTATGGTATACCATATCACAAAGTGATTTTGAAAGCAATACATTTTAATTAAAAAGAAATAAAACTTCCTTTGAGGAGAGCATATGTCTAAAGGCATGTCTAAGCATAAGGTAGTCTATTGTTTCAATAGTGAGCTCAAACTTAATGTAACCTGTCAGTTTGTATGCCTTTATGAGTACGTGATCCTATGCGTCATTTAGTGGTTGTATAGGAATGTTGTAGGCCAGTATTTTACTATTAATAAAGATATATTTTCTACGTGATTTACTTGATTAAGTTATTGTCTACTGTGGCTCTACATATAATAGACGTACTCTCTGACACAATGAAATAACAGAACAAATTTTATTTTTTTTTTTATTTATTTATTTATTTCTTATTGTATTAAGAATTATAAGTTAACTGAGGAAGCGCTTGGAATTGATTCTTGTTATTAAAAGAAAATTTATTCCACTCCCATTTTCTCTCTTTTTTTACATTAGCTATGTGACTGGATTAGGTATGTCATAACTGGTAGCATGTTCAAGCTTAAATTATGACAAAAGCAAATGTTGGTCGTAATCATTGTCAAAGGTTGACGTGTTGCTCTGGACTAAAAAACCTTAGTTCCCTAATACGGTGTCCAATTATGCACATTTATTGCGTAAATCGCAATAAACGTCATTATTGAGCACGCTATTTCATATAAAGTTTCAATTAATAATTGCGCAATAAATATGCAAATTGTTATAATATAGAGTAAAACTTAAAATGCAACATAAGTGTCATAAATTTATTTATTGTTTGACACCTCAAATGTCAACAACGACAAACAAACACTAATAAACTAACAAAAAACACAAATTTTCGCGACCAAAATAAAAACAGTGTTGTTGTTTACCAGCTGTCAAATGAATATTGAGTAAGCTGAATTGCGTATATTATTATGCCTGAATACTTAAAATATTGTACTCAATTAACCGAATATTGACTCAATAAAAGTGCATATCTGAACATAGTATATGCTGTAACACGCCGTAAAACGAAGAATTGTTCATCATTGTTGTTTGAAATTTTAAAAATTAGAGAACTAGGAAGCCTCTCGATAAACAGTAGAATTCATAGAGCAATTGAGTCCAATACAATAATCCAAAGCAGTTTCACCTACAACATTAGATAATGACCCCAACATTTTAGGCCATATTATATTAGAAGATACGCTTGCTTAACTAGCAAAAAAATTGGTTTAGATGTTATCCTATTTTCCCTGCCTAAGTGATACTGCTTGCTCAGACAGTGTCATAATAATTTCGAATTAATCCTATAGGATCTAGAAGATCGGATAATGGTCAGATGGTATCGCAATGTCCCGTCCTCTTTACATTCTTTCCAAGTTGTATTAGTCAAATATATATTTTTTTTGCTTTCTTCGAAAAGTTAATAAATATTGGTGATTTGCAGTTCCCCACCAATATCAACAACTTTTCATTATTTCGTCGACTTTCTATGGTGATGCACCTTTAACTTTAACGCAAAGGGGCAAACAATTTCGCTTAATCAACAGAAAAAATCTCTTATGAAGCAAACAGTCAAATTAAAGCCGGTAATAATGGCACGAACTTTTGGAATGCATCTCTTTGTACTGACAACATTTTTCTGATAACAGCCACATTATTAGATGGTGACAGAAAAGCGTATACAGCACTGAAATTGCTTTTGAATATGATAATAAATGAAGCACCATAATGTTATTTCTTATAAACCTCTGACTTGCATAGAGTTTTAAAACAATTTGATGTTTTGCTGTGTGATGAATTTTCACTCACTACGACTGCAATTAGAAAGTTATTCATCAGCTGCAAGATTTTCTAACAAAAGCTTTATAGAATAGTCCCTTTTATATAAAATAAGATGTATATGTGATATCATCAGAATTCTCTATTAAGTTGCAAAACCTATTGATGCCATTATGTGTAGAATACAACATCGTTCAAATACCCGTCACTGTTTCTCCTCTGTTTGGTGAATCCGGTATGTATTTTCATACGGTCAACTGTATAATATATCGTCGTCTTTGTCAATATTTTGTGAAGATGGCAATACGAATTTTTTTATTTTTAGTAGAGTTTTCATAATTCTAGCAATAAAATAACATTTGAATTTTGTCTAATATGTTTTGACCTGCGCTGTATACATAGTACATACATACATAATTGGTCATTACAATCCTTCAGACAGAAGGACGTCCTAGCTTCTTAAACCACTTATGTTGTGTGTGTTGATATTACACATGAGTGGCGGGACCTGCAATTTAAAGTCGACTCCGAACGACAGATTTTTTTGAGAATCTTTTGATGGAGATTTTTATTTATTCTCGGAGTTTTTGCCAGAAATCTGCTGAAATCTGCTGAAATCTGCATTTTGTTGGCGATGTCTGACCTGGGGTTTGAACCGTGACCTCATGTCTAATAAGCCAACACACTACCTTCTAGAATACGGAGACTTCACCTACACTATATATATTTTTATTGACATATGATAGTTTTTAATAAGCGTTCAGTACTTAAATAAATAATAATAAGGCAGTAAAACTAAAACTTATTCATCCGACTATTTAAACAGACGACCGCCATATTTAATAAATGAAATGGAACGTTTTTGTGGATATCATTTAATTTCAGTCATTTCGATAAAGTTTCATATTTCATGCCACTAGTTAACCATGAATACATGACACATTTTCTTTTTGTATGTTTCTTTAATATAGTTTTTTATTTAAATACCCCCTATTAAATGTGGCAATTAATTTAAAAAGACTACCATAATGCAGACATTATCTACAAGAGAATTCTGTTGTTTTTTTTTTTTTTTGATTAGTTTCCACGAAAAGTTTTCATTTATTGAGAACTCATCTTCTTTGCCTTTTTTGATTGTACATTAGAGCAGGTCGCTCTCTATGGACAAAAAAAAAAGTTGAATCAGTCACCCCCTAGGATTAAAGATATATTAATAACATTTCAAAAAATATAAAAATTTTTTTTTTGCCACGCCTATAAATACCACCCTTTTTGTTTTTTATATACTACGTCGCCATTTTAGGTCCGATCGTAACATATCATATATCAGTGTTTGTAGCTTGACGGCAGCTACATTTCACTCTAAGACGATTTTTTAATTCGACGTCATATTCTATACGCGACTTCTGATATCTCGTATCTTTCCCCAAAATCAGTAATTGTAGCTATGCAGGAATAAAGAGCATTTAATTATATAAAATATTCGCTTTTAAAACGCTCACTTTTATGCATTACCAGCTATTTTACAGATATTTTAAAATGTTTATTTTAATATGTTTATTTATTGTGCATTTTTATTTCCCAATTAGAAAACAAAAATAATAATTTTCTGCAGTGCAATGAAACTTTTCATATCAGAGAATTCAGATAGGAAAACAGAAATCATTTTCATTTCATGTTTATATTTAATACACCCTACACCATTAGAATATTGCGTATACATCTACATTTGGTTTATTGTGATCACTATAATTTAATAATAGAATATCTGGTGAGAATCAGAATTAGGTTCATCCAATTCGTGTATGACAAAATATGATATGGAGTCTTTTCAAAATAATTGAAAATTATATCGCTGCCTTGCACTAACTGATTATTGCAGTATTTTTCAGGCTAAATTAATGACCAATTGACACCGTGCAAATTCGGTATTAGAGTATATCGTGTAATGATATACGTATATTTATCGACAGTAAAGCGATCATTAGATCCCTAGAGAATGTGACCATCTAAGATTTTCCAAGATTGCCGGGTGTTTCCAGAGGAGATAGCAGATATTCGACGGTTACCTACAGTTGGCTTTCTGGCCACGGGGACTTCGAAGGTAACAACAAGGTTAATGCACTTGCTAAAGTAGGCACCACGGAAAATAAAAATGAATTCCTACATGTAATAGGTGCTCCTCTGCAGAGAGGTAAACAAATGGTCTCACGAAAACTCCATCCATTGGTAAAGGCATGATGGGATTATAAACCCACTTGTAGAGACACCAGACAAATCTGGCACGACTTGGTTATATGTAAAACAAAATTTGCATTGAACTTATCTAGATTCCATCTCAGGAACCTCATAACAGTGTTAACAGGACAACGGCATTTGTGGCCAGGAGACTGGGAATACCTCACAACAACTTCTGTAGAAGCTGCAACGAAAAGGAAGAAGAGGAGACCACAGAACACCTTCTCTGTCATTGTCTAGCGCTTGGGGACCATTGAAGAAGAATTCTTGGACACCCAGAATTAAGTCACAAAACATGTCTAGCCGGAGGCGATTTTAGACCTCATACCTTCATAAGTTTGTCGGGATGGTTGAAGGATGCCAACCAATAAGTAATTTCGATGTTACAACGGTGCCTATAGGACTCAAGTAAGCTGTGCCCATTGGTACTTCTGCCAGTTTAACTTAACCTAACCAAATTCGTGTATAACTTTAAAAGTTTCGGTGGTCACGAGTTGCCATTGTGAAATATTTGTATCTGCTCAAATTTTCCGCCAATTCTAGCTTAAAACGAATTCAATTTTCATTCATATTCATTGTCTGTTTCTTGTTATCGCTTTGCCCAATTTTCAAAACTCGTATTATATAGAAACGTTCTTGGATCTTTAACTTGTTTCAAGGACCAATAATGAAAAATCGAATAGAATTTGCGAATCTGGAGATACACAAAAATGAAGGAGTAACAAAAAGAATACTGAAGGTGCATGAGAATAAAGCGCTTCGATCTAGAAGTAACAATGCACACCAGATGATCGGCTTAAAAATGTCAACTGTAGGAAGAAAAGGCGATTGCGAAGATAGAGATGACTGCATAAATTTTGTTGAGGTTCTCTGCTCCTCCAACTAGAAGTGAAATATACTGTACGAACTGTATACAAAACTTTATATGAACAGTGTACATAACGTCTCTCTCCTCAGTCATAATTTGGGAAAGATATCACGATTTCATTTGATATTGTTGTTGGTGGCTTATAACGTTTATAAATTAAAAATCTTTTAAAAAATTCTCATTAATTTTTCTCTTTATTTTCTCTGTCTTTTTAACTCATATAACACAGGCAATTTAACCAAAGAATCTCAGTGTGTATGGGGTATTTCGTATAAAAGTTTGAAATAATAAATCAAAACAAAGAATTTTTTTATTGTGGTTATAAAATGTACAGTACTTCAAATAAATATATTCGCAATATTAATTCATAGAATTTTGAAAAAAATATGATTAATTAAATTACATTTTTAAAAGGCCATAAAAAACTATTTGTATACGTATAGCTTCATGTTTGAATATGGTACATATAAAAAAAGAAAAATTATTTTCATTTCGTTTGTGGTAATTATGCCGTACCCTACCGTAAATAATGAAAATATATTCAACTTTTGCTGATACTTGTGATATACATATAAAAGAACTATGACAACATTTTATTTCTCCACCTATCGATCAATATAGAAAGATCTTGCATTACCCTCTGGCTATTAGTCAGAATATTCGCTTCCTCATTTCCAATCACTTGATGATCACTGATGACTACGGATCCATATAACGCGTACCGTTCCATGCCTGTTGTAATTTTTATTCGTCTTTTAACACTCCCAGGCGGTCCTTAATCCACAATTCCAGATGTTATTACCATAATTGTCATTTGACTATCTGTAAAGATATTTAACTTCCTGTACCTCAAGCTTACCAAATAATTACAAGCCCAGATCATACATTCCCTAATCGCGCGTACTTCTGTATGCAAAAACCGTGTTATGATCAGATAGACGGAGACAAAATTTTGTTTATAGTTCTCCTACATGGAGGCCCAGTCCCATCCTATCCCCATGTTTAGAGCCATTCGTTCAGTATCTAGTCCCCACGGACAATATTGATATGACATCCTGTCGGATAACTATGAAGTAAGCAAGAGACCGTCCACTCTTCCCAATATACTCTTGTAGCACAATTTGTGGCTCTAGTTAATTCATACCTGAAGACGATACGCCGTAACTACCCCCTCATATCTATCGGTTGGATGAAGACTATTGTTATCGATGCCCTTGTTGCCTATTGTTTTCGATGCCATTGTGCCCTTAACAACACATGCGTTGAACACGTTGAATTATTATAATGTTAAATTTTCTCTCCATCGATGTCCACCACACTACTGAAGCATAAGTTAGCTTCCTATCCATGATAACGCCCAAGTATTTCACCTGGTGGAATATCCTAATCTCCTTGTTCAGAAGGCGAGGACGATCACAATCAGCGATCTTCGATAAACATATTTCAGTCTTATCCGGGTTTACATTCAAATTACATGCGATGGTCGGACCGCGTTGGTTCGGATTCTTAGCCCTCAAAAGTATTAGCGCGACGTCCGTAGCAGACTGATTCAAGTCCTTCGTCGGTTAATATTCTCAAGAGACTGCGAATATTTATAATCCAGGAGGAATTTTGCCTGCCTGGAGTGTTGCCCTCTCCACATTATTCCACATCGTTATGCTATATACAATTTATCCATATATTCCTTAGCAAATGATCAATTCAGTGGACCAGTGTTTTGTTCGCATGAAACTCGTGTAACGGCTGGATTATAGTATGGGTGCGAACATTATTGAAGACTCCCTTAATGTTAGTGCATACTGCAAGAGAAGATACTGTGGGACCTATTTATGTAGTGGGTGACTTCGTGTAGAGTTAGGTTAGGTTAGGTTAATGTGGTAGCTTTATGCCAAAAGCTCACTTGAGCACGCATAGCGGCCCGTTGTGGCACCACAGGCGAACGCAGTCCCTGTACTGACCAAGTTTCTCCGAGCCAATGAGGGGGAAATCGGTCAGCGCAAGGGCTGCACATTTAAAGCACGACTACCCCACGCTGGAAAACCAGCCAGAAAGTTTTATAAACGAGGCTATGTCCTTGACGTCAATGGACGATAGCTCCGTCAAGCTAACAAGGGTTGGAGAGCCAAATAACCTATATCTGCATCTCTCAAGAGATGGGAGCACTCGTGTAGAGTGCTCTTCGCTTCCTTTAACGTAGGCATATTGTCTAAATCTCAACCATTCATCAAATATTTTACTCTTCAACATGCAATCGACAATGGTTTTAAGCAAGAAAGAGGTTGGACTAATCGAACGAAAAGTCTTTGGAGTCGCATAGCTGTGTATGAATACTACCCTTCTGGTAATTTTTGCAAATTCTAACGAGATGAGTTGTCTACCTCATTTAGTAAAAGTGCCGGAAGTATTCTATTCGGCCTTATCGCCTTAAAGGCGGAAAAGCTTTTTTACCGCTTCTTTAACCAAGTTTATGGTGAATTCTAAGGAGTCCCTTGTTCTGTTGCTTCCCGTTTGACGCACCGATGACGTAAGAGGTAAGTGGTTTTTTTTTGTAATGTTTTCCTATTTGGTCCGAATAAAAGCGACCTATTTAATCCATACACAGAAGTATTACCACATAAATACAAAAGTTTTCTGCAACTTTTGCGTGTTGGAAAGCATAATGCAAGACAATCGCATAGGTAATAGGATACAATGCTGCCGGTGCTAACCAACTACAATTTTTAATGCTTGTTATTCCGTTTTTCTTAAATTTCATTTAATAGTTTCTCCATCTCTGATGAATGTGTGCGTGTGTGTGTGTGTGTGTGAGCATTTGTGAGCTGTCACGTAAAGTAAACAGAACCGCATAAAATGTGTTTTCCTTCAACAAGCAATTCAGAATTTATAAAATGTGAAAAGAATTCAAGCCACACGCATACACGCTCACTCACATTAACGTACGACTTAAAAATTTTAACATTTCAACACAAGTATCGTAGCAAATGCGATATCTGAGTTAACAAGGAATAACCGCTTAAGTTCATATCAAAAGTATTGTAAACAAAATCGATATTCTCTATTTAAATATTAAAGTACTCTTGTGTTTACCTAGCTTACTGCGAGTACAGAAAGAAATGTATATGATAAGTTGTAGTATTTTCAAAGACCAATTATTTGTTTAAACGATTTTTTTAAGTTCCAGTGGATTTGAGAATTGTCAGAAATTTTTTAATTCCTTTATTCTTTGCTTTATTTAATTAACTTCTTTATGTATTCCTAAATTAACAACCCATTTTAATTGATAAGACTGCGCCCTCAAATTTTGTTACATTTTTTGACAGTCGTTAACAGCTGTTTTGTCAAAGCTTACTTACTTGATTAATTTGTCATTACCTTTTTTAGTCAGGGTTACAACCTATCTTCTCACACCACTCATGTTGTATGAGTTAATTCTATACATGATAGACAGGACCTAACGACAAATTTGAGAAACTTTTCATGACTATTTTATTTACTCTCTTCACCCAACCGATAGACCTATAGGTTCGATATGAGGCGGCAGTGACGGCGTATCGTCTTCAAACTTTGAGGGGATGGTTCAACTGGAGCCACAAATCGCACTGGACAGCCGCTCACTTGACGTGAAATTATCCGACAGGATGCCTAACATGTCAATAATAACCAATTGCATCACTCTAATACCGGATCGACTTTTTTTGGTCAAATGGATTAATACCAGGGTTGTCCGTAGCGACTAGTTGCTACAAGAATGGTTTTAAACATGGGATATGATGATACTGGGCCTATGTATACATACATACATAATTGGTCATTACAACCCTTCAGTCAGGATTTCGATCTAGCTTCTCACACCACTTATGTTGTGTGCGTTAATTTTATACATGAGTGGCGGGATCTACAGTTTGAAGTCGACTCCGAACGACAAATTTTTGAGAAGCTCTTCATGGCAATTTTATTTATTTATTATTTATTTATTTATTATTTATTCAGAGTTTTTGCCAAAAATCTGCTGAGAGGCAGTCGCCGAAGAAATATTTTTTTATATTTCGTTTTGATGCCTGGCCTGGGATACGAACCCGGGCTTTACATCTAATAAGCCAACACACTACCTACTAGACTACGGCGACTTATGTACAAAACAATCGGAAATTAAACTTTGCCTCCGGTTACCGGACCATAACACGGTTTTTCAATCGGAAAACTGCTGAGCCAGGAGAGGAAATACCAGTTCTTGTCTAAGAAATCAACATCGACGAAGAAGCTTCCGAAAAGAGTATTCGGAAAACATAGCTATATTAAGTGAATGCGTCCGAAGAAGTCAATTTCGAGCAGCTCACAAGAACTTGTCCCTTCGCATAACTCAACTTGAAAAAATGTCCGTACTGACTTGGGTCTGCATGGGTACAAAATTCCACTGACCCAGAAACTTAAAGTAAACGACATATGTTCGCTAAACGCGCTCTTGAGCAGTCGGTAACTGATCATAATTTTTATCGAAAAAATATCTTCAAAAATGATGAACATCTCTGGATGAATAGAGATACGGGAACAAACCAAATTGGAGGGCCCTTAGATAGCATAAAGGATTGCTCAGAGGACATACAGTCCTATAAGTAAACGAGATGGAAACTAATTGAGCATTACAGGAAGTGTTTTTGTATGAGTAGACGCAACTCTCAATTAATCTGCATTTCAACAGATCTCCACATTGAAATTTTTATTCAGGCAGTCCACCTTAAAGCAACTTCATAAGTTCCAGCAAACCATTCCACAACGTCCCATTTCAATCCAGTAGAAAGCGCGAAAGCTCCTTTACAAGCCGTAGATTAAGGCCAAAAGTCAGACCAAGCTACTGTATTTAACCTTAGGGCTCAAATTTAGATTAATTCGATTAACTCTATTGAATATTCTCATGGCACTTTGTTGCTGCCCATAAAAAAGAATCTATCGGTTTTGCAAGGATTGGCCTGTAGTTCAAATTCAAATTCATTATACTAACCAGATAGGATACAATATCCAAAGAAAAGTTGAGTTTGACCAATAGTGTCATTCAGACTGTGAAGCGACAATGCCTATAAAGAAGCTCGTACAACGTAGGACCAAAGTGGAGAGCATTGTTAACAGACGGTCAAAAGAGGAGGCAAGATACCAAGGCATCCTAATTGACCGAGATCAAGAAGAAGCGATAATAGTACACTTCAGTCAAGAGAGATCCGCGTAAAGGACAGCGAGCAAAAAACACACAGAAGTTTCATTCAGACTCCGACACTACTATGCCAGCCAGAAAGAAACTCATAAAACGTTGGGCCTAAGAGGAAAACATTGTTAACAGGCGGTCAGAAGAGGAGGCAAGATATCATGGCATCCTAATGGACCGATATCAAGAAGAGACGACATTTGGATACATGGTGATGAAGGAATTCGTCACGTCCACATTCTGGTTGAGTGTAAGGATGCCCAAACAATCTAAAGGCTGAAAATGGTCACTTCAAGTCTTTCTCAGTGGAAGGAACAGGAGCTTACGACGTACTTAGGGCATAATGTACCGAGGCCACATAACGTTCCTGCTTTACATGAAAGTTTACATACATTCCTATCAAGGATAAGGCCATATTAAGCTGATGATAGTCGAAATCGATGAAGCATCGCTTAATGAACTGAAGAAGCCGGACAATGTTATTAGCCAAAGATTTGGTGAGATTCCGGTTCATGGCATTGCCAAACTAAGGAACGAAGTTCTAGTCTCTGAAAAAACTTTAACTATCGTTCGCAGCAAACGGCAGTAAATTCGATCGGTGGAGAAGAGAAACAAAAGTCCTATTCTCTCAGTTATTGAGTATCCAAATGAGGAGAAAACCAAATACTGCTTAGCGCGGCAATTTGTTCAGTTGCCGTCCACCACGTATAAAGAGAATGCCAACGATGCTGCCAACCAATGCATTGAACTACCTCGGGTTGTTCTCCATTCCAAATACGGTAGGTCTGTTCATTGATGTACACGTAGAGCAAAATACAAGCTTCGTAACTGAAGGTAATCACGCGAATTTTAAAATTGAAATTAAATATATTGTCCATTCACGGTGAAACGACAAAGATTACTGAGCATTGTCGGAGAAGCATGTCGCGAATCTATCTTTTTATCAAACAGTAAACAAATCACCCGTTATAAATAAAATCTTACTTGTATAACAACATATTGTATGTGAGTGATTACTCTGATTGAAATCGTATTTCAAATCCATAGTTTAAAATCATTTTCAATCATTATTGTGCTTTAAATAAGATTTATTTTACATTCATTGTATCCGTCATTGTATCAAACTGATTGACAATATAAAGAAATTTAAATGCATTCATATTGTACACCATAAATTAAATATTTAATTGAAATCCTATTCGCATGGTCTTATATGGATTCTGATACATCGAATAAATGTTGAATTAAAATGATTAAGTTTCGCATACAATATTATACGGTTTTAGGGTTTTTGTGAAATTAATTTCTGTATTCAACACATTTTCCATAATCATTTACAACAATAAAAACCTCATTAACCACAGAAATGTTGCTTGTATGTAATGCAGAGAAAGAGCTTTTTAAACGATGTTATGATCGTAAATGTAGGCATCTTTAAGAACACAACTAAGAGGCCTTTCAAAAGGTCTTATACTTTTTGGTATCATTACGGGATTAATTATTGTAATATTGCCATTAAAAAAACGAGGAGAATAAAGATTGGCACTGATACAGATCGGATTGTCTAAAATCTATGTTAAACGCATGCATTTAAATGTTGAAAACTTTCCTGGAAAATGCAAAAAAAAAAAAAAAGAATATTCCTTTGACTTCCTCTCACCAGTATTCTGGCAAAAACTCCGGCTAAAGAGTCAGTATTATAAACAGAGGCTAACTATTGGTCATTAGTCCCATTCGCCAACTCAGAATAACAATGAAAGCATAATGCAAAAATTTCAAGTCAAATGTCTTGCTTTTTAATGTGAAGTACAATTGTTCCGCTTAGAAAGGGAATATTATTTCACTCATATGGCTGCAGCGGCAGGCCTCGCAGTACCTCATTCGATCGAACCAATTTTCATGTACTTTTCCGAGTGTATGGGGTCGTATCTTGCCAATGGCATGACGAATGTTGGCTTTCAAATGCTCAATTGTCTCTGGTCTGTCGGCATAACACTTCTCCCTAATGTCGCTGCACAGAAAATAGACCAACGGTGTCAAATCGCAGCTTCTTGACGGCCAATTGACATCACCATTTCGTCTAATTAAACGGATATCAAATGTTTGACGCAATAAATTGATTGTGGCATGAGACGTGTGGCAAGTTGCACCATCCTGTTGAAACCAAACATCGTTCACATTAATACCATGCAGAGCGGGTACAAAAAAATTGGCAATCATGGTGGGATAGTTGTCTCCATTGACCGTAATGCGCCATCCTCATTGTTAAAGAAATATGGGCCAATGATGCCTACGCTCTACAAGCTGCACCAAAAAGTCGCTGGTAATGGGTGCATTGGCTTCTGTAATACAACGTGTGGGTTTTCTGAACCCCAAATTTGGCAATTTTGCTTATTAACATACCCACCAAGATGAAAATGGTCATCGTGCAGTTTCTCGTTGACCCATCTAGCGAAGCGAAAACGAACCGGATGGTCATAAGTCTCCAACTCTTGAACCAATTCAACTTTGTAATGATGCGTCATACCGAGATCTTTTCGCAAAATTCGACGTAAACTGGTGCGTAAAATGTACAAGTCTTGAGAACGATGGTCAGTTGATGTTGTTGGATTTGCACGCACACTCACAGCCACAGCTTCGATATTTTCGAGCATACGCATTGTACGAGCACGTTCACTCCTTGGTGCATCAACAATGAAACCACTTTCACGAACTTTAGCAATAAACTTGCGTATACCGAACACTGTTCGTCCTTGGCTGCGACATTTTCGTGCAGTTTCTGATCAATTGTCTTTGTTTTGGAAATAAATTTTCAATAAATCCCAACGTTGCTCAAGCGTAAACCGATTCATTACGTTCATTGGAGATAAAATATTGAATTTTGTAACAGAATAGAATGACATAAGTATTGCCAGATTCGCAATAACCGATGGTTCAAATTTAAAGTGATAGATAGTCCACCCGATAGTATAGCATCGCAGTTACACTCGACTAAGAAGGGTAGACATACTTGCTGTCAAAAAAGCACCAGAAGATTGAAGATGAAAAATATTACAAGCTAATGAACTTTTATTTTTTGTCTGACATTGTCGGGAATTAAGTAAATAACCTGAATGATTAAAAGTGTTTTACAAATCTTATTCAAAATTCAATACATACCGTAATAAAAATGTAAAGACAATGAAAAATAAGCTGGCCTTAGCATTTTTCCAACACTCCCTTGAGTGTGGAACTAACAAAGAAAATTAAATAAAAAAATATAAAATTTTGAAATTAAATTAAAATGAATTTCATTTCTAATTAAATTTAAAAATGTTTACTAATTCCATAAGTGTACATTTTATTGACTTTTGCTCATTTAATTAATAAATAAATTAGTTTAATTATTGAGTTTAGTAATGACAACAGTTCTCTTCAGTATTATTTAGTTTGGAAAGTTTTTCTTTTCTTTTTTTCATTAAAACTATTTACAAAAACAAGTTCTGTTATAATAACTAATAACTAACAAACAGTAAATGAATCTTAAATTAAAACATCAATTAATAGTTTTCCAAGTAAAAGTATCATAAAATAAAAACAAAAAAGGAAGGAATTTAAAGAAATAATATTTCTTTTACTATCTTAGGTTAGGTTAGCGGGTAACTCGCCGTTTACAGGTAAGTTCACTCAGTGGCCCATATGACCCAGTGTGGGTTGAGCCCCCTTATCATGATACGTTAATGGTAGGTTTGTAAAACACCGAGCTCCGGATAAAGCCGTCCAATTCCCTTACTGACACGTTCGCCCTCATGCCCAGATCTTCAAAATATTGCTTCATTGTTTTAAATACATACATACACTCAAAGAAAAATGTCTACATACAGTGGTGATTTTTATCATATTGTAAAAGATGTTATAGCGTTGTATTTGCATTTGTAATTAAGAACGTTTGAAGAAAGAAACGAATATGAATCTAGAATTTATTGGGAAAACGCATAGAAAATATATGCCGGAAAATACAACCGAGTCCTCATACAACGGTGTATGTAGACCTTTTTTGTTTTTGACTGTAAATAATAATGTAAAATAACAGTCACTACGAAACATTGATAACACCCAGGGTAAGCTCTCCAAATAACAAATGTATTCCAAATAAATTGTTATTAATAAAGATTCTGAATTTTAAACTTTAAATATTTTAAAAATAAATTCTTAAATAGTACAAAAAATATTGTCACCACTTCATACATACATTTTATGTGTATAAATAAGGCTGTAAAATGTTTGTCTCTTATGTAAAATCGAGCTGTGTTTAAAAGAAATTCTCTAAGCAATAAATTTTCACAAATATTGTCTCACTTATAGGCCAAAAGAAAGAAGCCAATGATACAATTATAAATACATTTACACATCTGCTTACCCAACGAACATTTTCTATTGTTTGAATTCGTATAAGACTTGTTTTTATGAATATAAAGTTTTTGTCTATAAAAAAGTGGCTAAATATAGTGTATCTTTCGCAGAATATCCAAACCGGATACTCGCTTGATGACCTAATATGGAGAGTTTTTATCTTAATAAGCTTACTTATATGTTAACGCATTTACATCAAGTATACAGATATGTACTTATATAAAACACACTCTGTGGTGTTAAGGCAAAAGAGTGTGTTATATGTTCGCGTCATGAAACCGGGTTAAGAACCGTATAGGCCACTGATCTAGATCTACATCGTATTTTGCCCTTAACCAAGTTTTCATATAAGTTTTTATATCAGTTCAATTTCTACAATACAATAATTTTTGTTATTCTTTCGACGATGCGTAACAACTGTAGGTCCCACCACCCATGTATAAAAATTAACACACACATAACATAAATGGTGTGAGAAGTTGGGTCGTAATGCAGACTGAAAAGATATATTGCCCAATTATGTATGTATGTATTCAAGTATTCTTTATTTTGCCTGGCACGCTCTCAGATCTTGGTTATACTTTCACAGGATCTCCTCTAAGATTCGTTTTTGAACTCCCTTATATTTTTGTAAGTAACCAATACGACCCTATAGTCCTCTCCCACATCCTTAGATGTAAAGAACTCAGTTTCTTATCGCATAGTAGTCTTCCTATCCAATGGAGTACCTTTCAATTCTGGATTTAGAAATTAATATCGGTATTTAATATTGGCTAGCAGTAAGTCCGCTCTCCACACCAGTACGTCACTTTTTGAAATGTTCTCTTGCTTCTCTAACTAGTTCAGATCTCCATTGACCAAAACTATATTATTGTTGTTATGCGACTTTTTCAAGTTCTTCGCGGCGAGAGTTCTGTGAAAGGTGGAAATGCATCACAATGGTAGTGCGAGTTTACAATGATGATGAATGAGCTCCACAAGGACATGGACCTTGCGCATTAACATCCAACGATTGCACTAGCTCGGCCATGTCGCTCGGATGGAAAGGGATGTTATTGCGAGATGGGTATTTGATGCGGGGATTAAGTTAAGTAGGCGTAGAGGACGACCCTGTCTGCTTTGGAAGGACCAAATCGAGAAAGTCTTGTCATCGATTGCTGTGACAAACTGGCGAAAGCGCGCAAGAAGCAGAGGCAGGCCGAAATCCGTTAATAGGGTTGTTAGTGGCCAATTAAGTAAGTTTATTGTTGGTATTAGGTATGTTCTTGCCATAGGGAGAATAATAATTTTTAATTAAATTATTTTGCTCTAAATGGGTTAAATTTATAAGCACTACTACTGCTGATGTATTTATTGAACGTATTCCAATACAAAAATATATTCGTCCTATGAGGTTAACACAAATGTACATATGGGATACACAATGACCCCAATCTTCTGAACACATAAACACTTTTCTTCAATGCAGAGGTAAAACAAAACAAAATTTTATTCAAAAATACAATACAAAACAACAACAATAAAATAAAACACTTACTTACCTGTGTTTCAGTTTTCAGGGAGAAAAAAATAAAATAAATTTTGATTTCCATACTTTAAAATCACTTAAAAACAGAATCGATTTTTTTTTATGGTTGATTTTTAGCCATTTCAACTGGATCTTTAAAGTCCTTTTAAAATACATTATAGGTTTCTTCGCAGAAAAATATTGGACAAAATTGAAACTGAAGACTACTCACCTTCTTCATGTCAATATTTTGAATTACTTTAAATCAAATTATTTTGCATAAGAAGTTCCAAAAATAAAATTTAATGTCGTTTGTTTACAGTTTTAAATTCAGACCAAAAAAAAAAAAAAACTTTAATAGAAAGTATTATATTCTTGGCAATATCGTATATACTATATATCTATCGGATCTTTCAACCGAGACTTCTGAAATTTGATAACTTATTTATTTATTTTTATTTAACAACAACAACAAGAAAGTAATCTTTTAAATTACAATATGTGATTATTTAATGATTACAAAATAAGGTATAGGTATTAAACAATGAAATAAAACAATTAAACAATAGAAAACAAACATATCAAAATAATAATAAGTAACAACAGAATAGTAATAATAATAATAATTTGACATTAAAATTTAGAAAATAAAATTTTTGTATATTGCAAAGCGTTGCCATTGATTTGTAATGAGTTTGGTAACGAGTTCCACAGCCGTATTGTATTTGTAAAGAACTGCCACTCGGATGTTAAAGTTCGATATCTTAATTGAATGATTTGTCTTCCTTTGTTTGATCTTGCAAATTGAATTCGATTAAATAAATAAGATGGTTCCTGCGTGTAGATAACCTTGTGCAGTAAAATTAATGATTTGATTTTAAGTAAGTCCATTAGCTCAACACCATATAATGATTTTGAATACTGAGAAGTACTATCATATCTTCTTATGCCGTAGACATACCTAAAAATCGCGTTATACGCTACAGTCAATTTAGTTCTACTTGTCGAATCGCAATAAGCAAAAATTTCGCTGCCATATAACAACTTGGGCACACGAATATTAACAGGTGTAATGTGTTGTAGGGGATATAGTGTTCTGAGCATAGAAAAAATTGTTCCGGAGACAGAATTTATGTGGGTATTACATACGTTATAACGTTATAACATTAACGATGAGTGTTCACTAAATGGACTCTGCTACTGTCACTAATTTTCATCAAAGAATCATTTACAGCAACGAGGCCCAGTTATGAATAAAAGCACACGTCAACAGAAAAAAAGATTGTAGAATCTGGGAAGACATCAATCCATATTAAATCCAAGATCGTTCTATGCATCTTGAATTTTGAATTGACGGTGTCATCGGTCCGTACTTGTTTGAGTATAACGTTGGCCAGGCCATTACTATCAACGAAGAATGTTTATCAACCATTTAATTCTCTGGATACCAACAGTATGGGGTTACTACAGGACACAGCTCATGTCATATTTGATAATCTGCGCGAACGATTTGAAGGCATAGTCATCTCACGTGGATGCGATGTGTACTAACTACTGAGATCATGAGATTTTACCTTGTTAGACTTTTTCTGGTGGGGTAATATATTGAATTTTGTGACAGAATAAAATGTTATAAGTATTTCCAGATTCGAAATAACCGATGGTTCAAATTTAAACCGATAGATAGTCCACCCGATATAAGTTTCATAGTGTTTTTGGTATCAAAACAAATGTCTGAAGTATTAAAATAAAAATCATTTTGTATCACATCACTATTCCTATTAAACTTTAAAGTCTGATTCTGATCTTTGCTACCAATTCAAATAAAAAAAAAATTATTCAAAATAAGCACTTTTATTAAAGAATTTATAAGCGTTCAGAGAAATTGAGATAACTAAAGTGCTCAATGGTGAATAGAAAAGATAAAACTTCTGAATACTCATAATATTTCCATACTATCGACAAGTAATAACAGATTGTGAAAATGACACTCAATTTTATTGTTCAAAGAAGAAAAATAAATACTCGTCGCCATAATGTTCAATAATTCGTAGAAAATATTGTGCCATCATACATATATATATGGTACTTGAATTTATTATAAAACCATGAGTATTAAATTCATCTCGTATTTATTGATTTCTTTTCTTTTTTTCATATCAAATCGTAACATGTTTTCTTTTATTTTCTTGTTTTAATATCGTATTCCTATTAAATGTTAAGGGACTTAACAATAAAATTATTTTATGGTTTTTAAACGAAATACAATATTTATTTGAAATCAAATCGTATTTTATTATGAGCATTTTAAAAATATTTACTGCAAAATGTTGAAAATTAAAGTTTAAAAAAATTTGGTACCAAGTAGAATTTTTATGGTATATTGGCACTATATTTAGATAACGTATGGTACACTAGAACAGATGCTTCACTAAACTGGTAATATAGTTGAAGGCCCGTAGTCCAATAAGTAGTGTCTTGGCTTACTAGACGAGAGCCAGTTGTTTAACCCCTGGCTCAAACATCTCGAACATAACGAGATATGAAAAAATTATTTCTTTTGACAACTTTGTCTCAGCAGTCTTCTGGCAAAAACTTTGAAAGTAAATAAAATTGCTAAGAAAAGTTATTCGAATCCGTCGTTCGGAGTCGTCATTAAATTCATTAACTCATGGGTAAAATTAAAACATACAACATACGTGGCGTGAGTAAACAACACAGTTGAAAATTTGTTTGAAATATTTTAAGTTACTGTTTGGAGACTCTTTGTGTCATGAAAAGCGTTTAAGTTTCTAGGTAAATGGTGTTTTTTAAACACTCTCTCTCCTTAAGTTCAAATAAACCAAAGTGTGTTTGAAATTTTTTATTCGTTTGAAAAACCTATTGATGCTGTTATGTGTAAAATTTGGTTGGAGCATATCCAAAATGTTGAATTTTACATGACCCTCATCAGGTTGAAATTTGTTGTCTTAACGAGGAATTCAGACCAAACGTGATATCCTATTCATTATTATGTCACAGTTATTTTTTCATTATTATTACACCCAAAAAAAAAAAAAACACCATAATTCTGTCTAGTTGATGAACAGTTTAATAAAAACCTAAAACAACTTCATAATCGATAAATAGATTTATTCAATGTTAATCACACATAATATCTGGAAGGATTGTTGTCAACGCTTTGGAAATACGATTACGAAAAACGAAAAGAAAACATGTATACATCCTGTTAAAATTTCTATTCATACATCAATCAATCATCATCAAAATCACATCATGAACATCATTATCATTCTCGACTTTTTCTTTCCTTTTTCATTTATTTATTTTTTTTTTGTTTTCTTTTTACATTTTTATGTCCTTTTTAGTCGGATTCCTGTTTTTCGTCTCATCGTCATAATCATGGTACATTATAGTGTTGCATGTTACCACAATTTATTCATTTCATCTTCGTGGCAAGGACACACGCAAACAATTGGTCATGAGAGAATGGAAGAGTAAAATTTCCCATTGAACGTTAAAAGTTATAGAAAGGACTTGGATTAGTGATGAGCTTTAGATAAAACACATCGCTAGAAGTGATAGATATTATTAGATATTGCAGATCGAGGAAGTTTTTTCAAAAACCATTTTAATCTTATTCATATGTTTTAGCTCTCTTACTTTGATTACACAAATTTTAAGAAGGGCCTTCCAACTATCTGTTGAAGCCACATCTGTCAAATTAGTTGTCTTCTACTCAAGCTGTTTTACCAAATCACCATGTACAAGCATAAACAACGACTGGTGTCCGATGAAAGGGTTCTGGAGTAGTTGACGTCAATTTTCATCGAAAAATAATCTTGAACAACGAGGTACATTTCTGGATGAATGGATACGTAAGCAAACTAAATTGCCGAATTTGAAACAATATCAATCCACATGAGATCCAATACCATCTAATGCATTCCGAAGAAGCCGATGTTTTTTCTGTAGTGTGGTTTGCGGCGAAATCGTTTCAGATTTCTTAGGGAACGATGTTGACTAGGCCTGTTAATGGTAAGTATTATATATCGATGTTTACCATCACCTTTCGGTCTGAATTGGATGATTTAGACACCAACGGAATGTGGTTTAAACTGGACGGAGTTACATGCCACACAGTCCACGCTACAAAGGATTGGGCATGGACATAACATGTAGAGGTGACCGAGATCATGCAATTTGATTTCCTTAATGTTTTTCTAAGGTATTTTCTTAAGTCGCCGTGTGAGCACAGCGGTTCTCAAAGTCAACATAACCCATGCCATCGGTAAATACAGCCTTAGGTATGCGCAAATCATTTCATGCGCAAATTGAAAACTAAATATTTCTGCCTGTCATTTGAACGATGATATATTCTATATAAGAAGGCTTCAATAGGTCTTTCAAACGAACTAATAATTTCGTTGATATCTCAGACAATTTTATTTTTATTTAAAGTTAAAGATAGGCACCGCTTAATGTAAGACCCAATTTATAGTGAAATCGAACCCTTTTTTGCAAAAGTACAAATTGACATTCTGGAAGGATCAAAGACTCATTTAACATCAAAATATAGCTAGTGGAAGATCAGGCGACTTCAAGACGAGCTCATCGTTTATTAGCTGCAAGCAGTGAACGTCTGCATTGAGATGTTTCATCAAAATTTTGATATATCTTTGGTTTGATCGCTCCTTAAATTTTCGGTAAGTCTCTATGTAAACGCTTTCTGGGAACTACAATATCTGCTGCTGGCTACTTCTGATGGACAATAAAGTGATATTATTGGCTTTGAAGTAATCAAAAATATACCTTTAGACTGGTGCAAAATTGAGGAACATGTCGGCTAGTGTATACCCTCGTGATGTTGATGCACCGATCACAAATGCATCAATTAAATTTAAAATATTTTTCTAGTAACACTAAAATATTTGATCGCCCTATACCCTTGGAGGTTTTACTTACGTCTAATGTACAAAGGAAGACTATTGGCTTGAAAAGGTTGTACAGGTCCCTTGAAAATTCAAAAAAATTCAAATTAAAAAGTGCCTGGTCTAACTATGCGTTGTCTTTCCGAAAGCCTTCTTTCAGCAAATCTGGCTTTGAAAGTATAATGAATGACGAAGTACGTTTCTTGTCTAAAGAAAAGAATAGTTTAAGTAATGCTCTGTTCAAGTAATGTCTGTCGCGAAAGGTATACCATACAATATGAATTTCGAAAAAATAAACTGCAGCGATTTAATTATAAGTGAAGTAATAATCTTGTCCATCTCACCAGTCTCTCTTCCATCTACTCTTGGACTGCATGAGTAGGGCGCATCCCCTGAGTGTTGGTTGTAAAAAACAAAATTACAAAGACTACATATTGGACTGGAATCGATTCCTATTCTAAGTCCCCATTCCAGATATCTCTAACAAAACAAAATATGAACACATATTCTTCTGCAAACACTCTGAGCGAAAATAAAATTGCCATGAAAAGTTTATCAAAAATTTGTCGTTCGAACTCAAATATAAACTGTAGGTCCCGCCACTCATGCATAAAATTAACACACCTTGCATAAGTGGTGTGAGAAACTAGGTCGTAATCCTGACTGAAGAGTTGTAGTGACTAATTATGCAAGTACTCGTATGTATACTTATGATGATCATCAAGAGCAAAAACATCGAATTGTTTCGATGATCTATCTTTACGTTGAGGATTTTTAAAACATCAACGCATATCTTCCGCCATTAGCTGATAGTGCATGAAAATGATTCTTAAAGTGATTCTTAATTATTTATACATCTTCTGCATTACTTCTCCGGCCAATTGGTTACCAAATCTCATGAATAAGGTCAACTATAACATCAATACAAATGATTTAAATTTCATGGTAAAACAACTAAAATAATTGGAAATTATTTTTTTAAATTTTAAACAAGATACGAATCATTAAAGAAGTTCCCTTAAAAATCGATTTTCTTTCCATTTCATCTAGTTTGTCTATGGCACAAGGGAATTTTAAATTTCCACTGAAGTCATGTCGAAAGTGCATTAGTTTGATAGTGAAACCTATTGTTGCTGTTCGAATTGCACTTTTATTTCGTTTCAAATGTTTCAATTTTTCTTTTTCGTCTTTTTTTGTATTTTTACAAATTTTTTTTTTTTAATATTTTATTTTATATTGAAAATCCTAAATTCGCAGACTGTTTTCTATTTTGCTGCAGCATTCAGCATGTGAATGATGGTGGGTGTGTGATATATTTTTAAATTACGGAGTCATTTTTAACTTTAATAGGTTAAAGTGTTATTGTTGTTCTCAAAATAGAAATAAAATGATCAATAAAAACAGAATGGAGTACCGAGTGTACCCGTATGAAGTCAGAGTCAGGATACTAACGTTTCTATTGGGAACATTTATTGTGAACGAGCCTTAATTTTTTTTCTTGCGTATTGCGATGACATCTATCAAACATGTTCACTATACATCAAATCAGTGATCAAACACTAATATACCATAGTTTTTTTTATCGCGTAAAATGATGATTTGCGAAAATTCTTAATTTTTTGTTTTCATTTGAAGAAAAGCGCTAGAGAGTCACATCAAATACTTGTCAAGGCATGTGGTGATCATGCTCCATCAGAAGCAACATGAAGAAGATGGTTTCGACAGTTCAGAGCTAAAGATTTTGATGTTTGAAATGAAGAACTTGGAAGACCACCAATAAAGTTTGAAGACGTCGAATTTGCTTTGAGTCAGCAACATGTGGCAGAAATGTTCGATGATGTACAACAAACAATTTCTGACCGTTTAAAAGCTATGGGGAAGATCTAAAAGTCTGGAAAATGGTTGCCGCATGAATTGAATGACACACAGATGGAAAATACAAAAACCACTTGAGAAATTTTGCTTCAAAGACACGATAGAAAATCAGTTTTTTATGGAATTATTACCGGCGGAAAAAATCTTGGGTTAATGCGGGACAACAACAATCTTCGGCGGCAAAACCAGATCGATGCGGTAAGAAGACAATGCAGTGGACTGTACCCCGAGCTCCTAAAACCTGATGAAGCCATTAATATAGATCGTTGTCGACAGCAAATGATCGATTTTAACCATGGAAAGTTGCTCAGAAACTCAAACCAGGAGACCAAGTAATGGACAAGCATATAGTTCAATTGGCAGAGGAACAAACTGATATAAACGCCAATTATTTTCACCAACATATTATCGGATTGGGAAAACATGTTGAATTTAAAGCTCAATAAATTAATACACGTTTCATGAGAACAGAATTAATCAGTTCAGAATAAAAATTTCTGCCCGGTTTTGTCAGCCGACATGATTGGGAGTAAATTTTTTGGCAAAATGGTCACAAAAAAGCTTTAATTTCACCTGGATAAAGAATTCATAAATTTGAAAAGAAGATCGAAGATGATATCAAGGATATGAAAACATGCTCTCAACTTAATCGTGAAGCTATTTAATACATGACTACTGCAGAACACAACTGAGTAAAGAAAACATTTTTTATTTTTACAGAATTCAGATAAATTTAGTATCTATCGTTCTATCTGAAGAGTCCTAGGCTCTCTACCCCATCTGAAGCTAGCCTTGATGGAAGACTTACCACTACAATTCCAAACAGAGAGGGCTAGTGTTCTGACATTGACATCTCCAAGGTTTCGGCTATCGTCCACACAGATGAAATTAGACTTGAAAATTGAGTTAGGATATGGAATAGTCACTGCAGTTGTTAAACTTAGGCTACTGTAGCATTTTTCAGATCGAAGCAATATCCATTAGTCACACTGCGAAATTAGGCTTAAGTAAGGGACTTCCAGATCTCTTGCGAACTTTGGACACCAGCAAAGGCTGGTATCAGAAGCGAATCCCTTAGTTGACTTTTGAGGTAGTTAGTTACTTAATTGGTCATTACAAACCATTAATCGCGATTACTATCTAGCGTCCCATATTTTAAAAACTAAATAATACCATTAAATATGTACATATAATCGTGCATATGCGTTTCGCAGCTGAGGATCCAAGTACTGTGTATACAGTTGTTCACCAATTTTGAAATGTACATATATTTCACCTGCAATTTCTCTATTTCACATAAAATTTAATAACAAGCGTAAATGCATACATTTCATATGCAAACGACCACAAGCAAGTGTGTTTAATGGCATAAGAAGTGAAAATTCTATTTTTCTCCCACACGAATAGGATTCCATTACAAAAATTCTGTTTTAGAACAAAAAAGAAAAAAAAAAAACAGGAAAGCAAACAGTATTTTTACATTACGGTAGACAAGATTACATTCAACACATTCGGTTTTACTTTAATCTAACACAACTCATTTACATAAAGGAGATACATACTCCTCATACAGCAGTTGTACGGATAATGCCATCATAATGGGTAATAAAAACAACTACAGAAATGTTATAAAAATTCTACAACAATACCATTCATTTACAACATAGATAGATGGTAAATGTGCCAATATTATTAACATTTTACAATTATAATCCATGTTTGACAGTATGAATGGAAAAATGATGTTTTATTCGAAATTTTGACGCAGAACGTAGGGGGAATTTTTCTTAAAAGCCTATTAATGTCATACGTCATAAGAGTAGGATTGCATAAATTTAAGGACATTTCATACTCATTAAGAAGATATCATACAATAAGTAAGTGAACCAACTGCCAATCCATTCAAGCTTCATGCTACTCTTCTTATAACACAATATACTCGTATGTACGTTTTGCTATTGGAATGCGAATTTGACTGTAAGGGAAAATGTGGCTCCATGCTAAATAACTTTTTGAAGTTTCAGAATTTAATATCGGAATTTCATTTGACAGGATGACATAAAGTAGCCGTTATCTAGTGTGTAGTGTGTTGGCTTATTAGACGTAAGACCACGTTTCAAACCCCAGGTCAGACTTCTCCAACAAAACAATATATGAAAAAAAAATATTTCTTCGGTAACTTCTTAAAACTCTGAGAGTAAATAAGAACTTGGAATTATAGGTCCCGCCACTCATGTATAAAATTAAGACACACAATATGTATGTATCTAATTTCATGAATTATTTACCAACAATTTGCCAGTAATGTAGCATTCAGACGAAACCGTTGTATACCTTATGCAGACCTTGTGTCTCTTTACACAACTCCATCTAAATCTATAGAAAACTTCACATTCGCAGAATATGCGTTGTGCTGTTTGTAGTCGCCATAGTCTAGTAGGTTGCCTGTTGGCTTATTAGACGTGAGGCCATGGTTTAAATCCCATGGCAAACACCTCGAGCAAAATGAAGAAACATCATCATCATCATTCTTCTGGCGAAAACTTTAAGAGTAAATAAAATAACCATGATATTAACACACACAACATAGGTGGTGTGATGAGAAGATTGAATGTAATGCTGACTAAAGGGCTGTAAGTAAATAGGTACTATTTCCAATAGGTGAGGTTATATTGGCAATCACTTCCATGGGCATAGTTTCCTCTAGTCCTATAAGACGCAGATGTAGCACCGATACTATAGAGTGGACCATTTAAAAGTTTAAATTTAAAAATGCAATAAAACAAAAACTGCCTTGGCTGGTCACACAGTACCTCATTCGGTCTGGACAACTTTCGCGCACTTTCTAGAGTGTATGGCGTCGCATGTCGGTAATGGCATCACGATTGTTGGCTTCCAAATGATCAATTGTCTCTGGTTTGTCGGCATAACACTATTCTTTAACGGTGCCCAAAAAAAAAAAATAGTCCAAAGATGTCAAATCGCAGCTTCTTGGCGGCCAATTGACATCATCATTTCGGCTAATTAAACAGTCATCAAACGTTTGATGCAATAAATCGATTGTGGCATGAGATGTGTGGCAAGTTGCACCACCCTGTTGAAACAAAACAGCATTCACATCAACACCATGAAGAGCGTGTACAAAAAAATTAGTTATCATGGTGCGATAGGTGTCTCATTTTCAACGAAATATGGGCCAATGATGCAAAATCGAAATCATCGTGGAGTTTCTCGTTGGTCCAATATACCCCAATGTTGCTAAAACGTAAGTCGATTTATCAGGTTCTGTGGAGATAATATACAGAATTTTGTGACAATAAAATGACATAAGTATTGGCAGATTCGAAATAAGCGATTGTTCAAAATTAAACCGATAGATAGTCCACCCGATAGATATTGAGTGACTTAAATCCTTTCCCTTGTTGGCATCTCTTAGCCATCTCGAGAATTTTATGAAGTTGAGTATTAAGTATATTCAAATCAACCTTGACTCTGTCCCTTGTATTGTGTCAATAAATCCCAGAATCCCAAGAATTCTTCCTCGTACGTTAAGAAGCGCTGGAGCGTTACAGACAAGATGTTCTTTATCCTCCTCTTCTTCCTCATCGTTGCAGTTTCCGCAGAAGTCGTTGTAAATGAAGTATCCTCACACATTTTACGTATATTTAAGAAATTGGGAGACATTTTTAGCCCATCTACATATGTATTCTATTCGATTATCGATTTAGAGTTTAAAACATTTTGTGGCTTTATTTCTATCATGTTTTAATGAGCAGAAGTTGATTTTTCTGTTAAATAAGCAAACTTTCAAGCAAACAAAAATGGATTTAAAAGTTTAATGAAATTAAAATTGCAAAAGTCATTAGCCTCTATAAAAACCTACATTTTATTGAGTGTTAATGATTAGTTGTTATAAACCGCAAACTGTACCTGTGTATTTGGTTTTCTGATAACAATTTTAAAACCGAAAACTTTCTTTTCCATTCTTTTTGTTCTGCTTGTGCAAAATGAAGCACGAAATACTTTTGCTGGGTTTCATTCAGACCGTTTCTGTTGTTGAAAGTTTGAACAAAGAAAAAACCAGAAATATTGTTGTTGTTGTTGTAAATTTTAGTGTTGTTTCTCTTTATTTTTTTTTTTTTTTTTTTTTTTAAAGAATTTAATAATTTTTTAAACTGTAGTTTAATGGATTTAAATATTGTGGCAATACTTATCAGTATTTATTGGAAAATAAATACAAACTTATCTTACCTATAACTCTGGAGTACATGAGATTATACGTGACACTCTAAAACTGATTAAAAAAATTCACTCCAAAATTGCAGATTATTCAATCGAGGCACATACGAATATATTTTATTGGGTCGTTAAATGAGGGCTTCATAACTTTGACGGTTGATAGCCAATACATTCTTGAAGTTACATCTGATTAACTATTTGAAGTCATCGTAGCCTAGTAGGTAGTGTATTGGCTTATTAGACGCGAGGCCACTGTTCAAACCCCAGGCCAGACATCTCCAACAAAACGAAATATGACAAATATGTCTTCGGTGACCACTCAGCAGATTTCCTACAAAAGTAAATAAAAATTGTCACGAAAAGTTTCTCAAAAATCTGTCGTTCGGAGTCGACTTTAAACTGCAGGTTCCCCGCAACTGATTGATAAAATTAACGCACGCAACATATTTGGCGTGAGAAACTACGTCGTAAACCTGACTGAAGGGTTGTAAGGACCAATTATATATGTATGTAACTAGTTGACAGTTCTTCAGTATGCTTTGCCAAATGCACATGAACAGATATCGCATTCAACAACACGTGCAAATAATAAAATTGTTTGATCAAAATGGGTGTTCTGTTTAGGCAACATATCACTCTCTTCGCGATTATCGTCCCACCGAGAGAACTATTCACAATGTGCTGGATAAATTCGAATCCACTGATTCAGTAAACGTTCGATCAACATTCATACGTTGATGAAACGCAAGCTCTGAGGAAGTGCTAGAGAATACGAGGCAGTCAATTTCGCTTCGGTTACAAGAAAACGGCTTATTGCAGGCCACAATATGTATTGTAACCCAGAGCTCCTATAAAATACAGCTGACAAAGGAACTGCCGTTAAAGGAACCGAAATATTTAGGAACTGACCCTAATTTTCAGCGATGAGGTCCATTTCTGAATTAGTGGGCACCTGAACAAACAAAATAATCGAATTATGGACGATATCGATCCAAATGAGATCCAAGAGCATCCAATGCATCCAGAAAAATTCACTGTTTGTTGTGAACTTTAGACAGGCGGCATCATTGGTCCACATTTCTTTAAGAATAATGTTGACTAGGCCATCACTTTCAACAACGAGCGCAACACTGAATTGGATGATCTGGATACAAAAGAGTAGGATTTCAACAGGACGCCACTGAGATTATGTGAATTAACGCCGATAGGCTTTTTCTTGGTTTTCTTTTCTTTTTGGTGGTTTTCCTAATTTTCAGGTGTATGCGAATGAACCACAAACCATAGCGGTCTTCAGAGCAAACATAACCCGTGCCATCAGCCAAATTTAGCCTTATTTATGGAAAATTTGACATTTTAAATGCACTCCACGCACAGAACTCATGGCTGACATTTGAACGATGTTATATTCCACACACAATGGCCTTTTAAACGAATAAAATCTTTTGATGTTGTCTCACACTTACTTTGTTTCATTTAAATTTAAAGATAGGAAGCTCTTAAATAAACATTCTATAGAACACACAATGAAGGCCAATGTTTTTCTTTAATATGTTACTACTTCAGAGTTTACTCTGAAAAATTATTTTAATCTACGCAAGTTAGAAAAAATGTAAATATATGGTCTAAAAAATACTGATTTTTCTCCTAAACGATAGAATAATTTTTGAAAGCTTTTTTCAACACACTATAATAAATTTATATCGACTTTCTTTTCTATATTTTCCTCATGACAATCATAATTTAATTCCTGTATCTTTTCTAGATTATTCCTAAAAACAAACTGAGGACATCTTCATATTTATACATCAATCATCATCAAAATCATATTATTTGTATGATTTTCATTCTTATCTTTAGAAATTTTTGCTTTTTTATCCTTGTTTTCTTCCATCAGCATGTCATCGTAACACAGCATACAACTGTTGCATGCAGAAGAAATTTATTCTGTTTCAATTCACACAAGAACACATGAAAACAAGAAGATTTCCAAACAATAATTAGCCTTCAAGTGTTGTTTTGTATTGTCGTGACAATCAAATGCAGAATTTGTATGATTTTTTTGTTTCTTTTTTAGGGTCAAAAACGAACTGTTTTCTAATATTATGAACAAAAAATAAAATTATAATTTCATTACTTAGTGTGAAAAAAATGTTAGTGGTGATAACGAGTTTAAAAAGTTTAAAGTATCATAAAAAATTTGATGGGGAAACTTTGAGGTATTCGCAATAAGTTTGATGTATTTACAGCCTTAATGCGTGCTAAAGGAGGTAACACGCAATAAACCAAGAGCATATTGCCCTCTCCTTTTAAGTCTGTAAAAATGCCCATTTTGCACTCTCTTAGCATCTTGGGTGTTTCACATTTTAATCGGAACATCTCTTCTTCACAATCCATTAAAAATATCAGCAACAATATGAAACCTGTAACCTAAAATGTCAAAGAACTGAATATATAGGGTGGGGAAACTTAGAACTTTAAATTTTAAAATGCAATAAAACAAAAACGGTTTGAAATCTTGCCAAATCAATTTTTGTTTTTTTTTTTTTTTTTGTGAAATACTCACTAGAATATAGACGCGAATTGTGGTTTTTATAATTTTAGGTTAGAATATCTCGAAAAATTTTAAATTTTATAAAAATCCACTAGAATTGTAATATTATAGCTTGTAAATGTTTAAATCCAATCGTATACGTTCTATTTAATAGAATTTGAAATATATTACTCATACGTACCATATTACATGTACCGAAAAAATTACTCGGAAAAGTATGCAATAAAAAATCTTTTATTTTGTCATGTATGAAACTAATGGAATTAAATATCACTCATACGTCACATATGTACTTGTCATTATGAATTTTACATACATTTTAAATATGAGCATAATGTGAGTAAAAATGTAAATTTAAAAATGCAATAAAACAAAAAACGGTTTGAAATTTTGCCAAATTCAAATTTTTGTTGTGTAGTACAGTTGTTCCGGTTAGAAATTTGATATTATTTCATTCATATGGCTGCCGCGGCTAGCTTCAAAGTACCTCATTCAAATCGAACCAATTTTCGCTCAATTTTTCGAGTGTATGAGATCGTATCTAGGTAATGGCATCACGAATGTTGGTCTTCAAATGCTCCATTGTATCTAGTTTGTCGGCATAACACTTTTATTTAACTTTTTGTTTAAGGGCGCCCCACAGAAAACGGTGTCAAATCACAGCTTCTTGGAGACCAACTGAAATCATTATTTCAGCTAATTAAACGGCCATCAAACGGTTGACGCAATAAATCGATTGTGGCATGAGATGTGTGGCAAGTTGCACCATCCCGTTGAAATCAAACATCGTTCACATCAATACCATGAAGAGCGGGTGCAAAAAAATCGGTCTCCAATGACCGTAATGGTTGTGTCATCCTCATTTTCAAAGAAACATGAGCCAGTGATACCTCCGCTCCACAAGCCGCACCACACAGTCACTCGTAATGGATGCATTGGCTTCTGTAAGACTACGTGTGGGCATTCTGAGCGCCAAATACGGCAATTCTGTTTATTAACGTATGTATCTACCAAGATGAAAATGAGTTTCATCCGAAAAGATTATTTTTTTTTTGCAAACGTTGCTCAAGCGTAAATCGATTCATTACGTTCAGTGGAGATAATATTGTAGTGTAATGTATTAATGAAATCATATTGACCATTTATTGTAAACAAAATAAAAGAACACTGTGTTGTGTAATGTATATTATAAAAAAAAGTTAACTAAATTTAAAAGTGGGCCAACACAGCACAAAAGAAGAGGCAACAAACTATAAAAAAGCAAAGTACGAATAAACTGTTGTGTTAGGATAGGTCAGTACCAAACTTTGTTCGATATTTCAATGCAATCTGATATTTTAGAAGAACACAGTGATTGCTCGCGTACAATAATTTGTAAGTTGCTAAAATGTGAATCGTATCCAAAATTCCAAAATAATGTCAAGATATTTTGTAATGTGAATTGGAAATAAGTTTAAGCTTAGTAAATATGTTTATATATACATATATGTTTAATTTTAGAAAATAGCACTTCTCATTGTTAGTATTTAAGCAAGAAATTTTTAACAAAGAATATGATTATGCTTTTAAACTTCAGACAGCAAAGAACTTTGCTTGACTTTCATTTCATATCTTCATTACAATATACTGAATTTTGTGACAGAATAGAATGATTCGAAATAACTGATGATTCAAATTTAAACCGATAGATGGGCCACTCTATATGATATCTCATGGTTACAAATTGGTTTCAATTTGGTGACTGTCCTAACACAGCGGATATGTATATCGAGTAACACCCGTATGAAACCTTTAAGCAGACGCGACTGAAATAAACATTTTTATTAAATGAGTTCTTAAAGAATTTTATCAGCAACTTCCTAAAAAAAAGATTTTCACCCAACCAAGTGTATGTTCTCCATACTGAACTGTACGTTAATAAACTTTTGTTGTGTCTGTAAAACAATGTTCAACAAAAAGAGTTTAAATTGCAACAAATGTTGTTGAATGAAATGTTGTTGATTTCTAAAACAATGTATTGTTTGAACTTCAAGTTGCCTCAGGTTTAATGCCCTTTGGATACGAAAATGATTGATTGACTGAACGAATACTTCAACTCCCATTAATTATGATTAACAACTGAACCGCAAACGACAGTGAATAGTAAGAATTAAATTGCGTAGGAATAAACTAAATTTAATACAGTTAATAAACTTATTACACTCTGCGACAAAAAAATACACCCAAATAAGAACGTGTGCTTTTTTATTTCAACTTTTTTTTAACTTCACACATAAATTTATTGATTACTCAGACATTTTTTTGAACGATTTTCAAAAATAAATTTATTTTTGAAAGGGAAAAGTACAGACCTTTAAAACAATCGGGTAAATGCAAGTATAAATTGGTAATGTTGTATAGTAGCTTCGTTTCTAAATTAACTACGTATACAAGTAATTTCGGGGGAAAAAAATAACCAATGATCTGGTTTACGTTTGAGTTTCAATATTGGCATCAGCCGAAAAAAATTTGATTATCGGTGTAACCGATTTTTCTTTGTTAGTGTTAGAACTTCAACCAGATCTTCAGATTACATCAAATCCCGGAGAAAACATATGAAAAACAAGTCGACACACACCTTATTTTTTCAACTATAAGGTAGCCTCCGATAGTTCTATAAGGAATCGTATTCTTGCAGCAATGTCTGTCCCAAAGTCAGATATCTTGATCAAAATGAAATATGAAAAATATTTCTTAGGCGACTTCCTCTCAGCAGATTTCTGTCAAAAACTCTGAGAGTAAATAAAATCTCCATGAAAACATTCTCAAAAATCTGTCGTTTGAAGTCGACTTGAAACTGTAGGTCCCACCAAATTAACACACACAACATAAGTGGTACTAGAAACTAGCTCGTAAACCTGACTGAAGGGTTGTAATGACCAGTTCTGTACGTACATATATGCATATATATTGGAGGCCATTTGGCCAATCTTAATTTCTTTTAGTGTTTCATGTTTAATATCATGCTGGGCACCAGAACGTAATGCATGACATATTTTTAGTTTTTCATTTTTGCCAAAAAAAAAAATTAAGTAAAAATTAAATTCCTTTGAAATATTTGCTTATAAAACTATAAAAAAACTTAAGGAAAAAAATTAACTTTTTTGTTTATATTCTAATTATTGTTGTTCTTTCTCACTTTTATGAAGTTGTCAAAATAATTTTTTTTTTTGTATGAAAAAACAGCTACAACTTATGCTAAAAGAACTTGACAAATTTGGTAACTTCACAACATATTTTCGCCTATAAAAACTGTCTTACCTACTATTTAACAATATTTTTTTTTGTTTTTCTTTTGTCTCGTTTTGTTATTTTTTGTTTCAGGTTTTTACTTAAAGTTTGTCCTTATTTTAAGAAAATTTTCTTATGAACACTTTTCAAAAATTGTTTCTTTAAGAATTTTATGCTGAAAGTTGTTGAAAGGAACTGCGCAACTCATTGAAAGTGAAAATATAATCATGCATAGTTTGAGTTAATAAAATAGAAACTTGAATGCAAACATAGTTTTGGAAAAAAAAAAATGTTGTGTGCATAATTTGTTAAATTAATAACAAATAAAACAAAAAATTGAAAAGTTGAGTAAAAACTGAAAAAAAACCAAAAATTCCCTAACAACGATACAGTGAAAACACGTTGGGCTAACGATATAGCGTAGGTTGTAAATTTTTTCCGAACAAATATTTTATCAGAAATCGTTTTGTTGTTCGTCTAACTGTGATTTGAACCGTGGCCTCATGTCTAATAAGCCAACACACTACCTACCAGACTACGGCGACATCATGCCTTCCAATGATTGAAGTTTATTATTAAACGCAAGTAGAAGAACTCAATTAGTACACGTAATAGAATTAACACATCAATTTTGGGCAATCAGAGACTTTGTAATCTGATCCAGTGCGAATTTGATAAACGTGACATACAGGGATTCGAATATCTTTACTGATAGTAAAATGCCATTTGAGAGAATAGTATCCAGCAATACGGTATTAGGGCTGTCCTGGTCTTTAAAAAGGAAACACAACACAACATGAGTGGTGCGAGAAGCTAAGTTGAAAGATTTGTAATTACCAACTAAATAAGTTTTCAGAGAGATGTGATTAAGACTCCACGATGATGCCTTTGATTTTAGATTTGTCCTCAGAAATTCTGTCTGTTTTATTTGCATAAAACCGAGACTTGACAAAATTACAAAAAAAAAAGAATCGCATGGTATGAAAACCGGGCTAGTTGACATGAAAATTTCTTGAGATAATTTGTTCTGAAAATATTTTACTGCAATAAACTTCTTGTAGCATATGCATTGTTGCAGGATGCGCTGTCTTGTTGAAACTATGTGACGTCCAGATGCATTGCATTGAGTTCAGGCAACAAAAAAAAAATCGTTATCACAGCCAGTGCGCTTTTGGCCCCATCTTCGAAAAAGCAATATTCAACCATGCTGCCTAACCAAAATAAACTTCAGCTACTTGTTTGATGTAACTCAGTCCCAAATTCGAAAAAATTTTTGTATTTAGTAAGCCATTCAAATGAAATTATGTTTCGTTGAAGGAGATGGCTATTGTCGAGTAATTTGTATTGGCTTCAATTTACTGCCTTATTCATTGAACGAATTCCCGCCGCTTTTTTTGCGCTTGAAGGTAAAGGTATTTTGCTATTTCGACGTGAAATTTAAAGTTGTTGAGAACTTTGTCGAATTGATGTTTAGAGTAAATAAAATTGCCAGGAAAAGTTCCTTAAAACTCTGCCTTTCGGAGTCAACTTTAAACTGTAGATAGCTCCACTCATCTATAAAATTAACACACACAGCATAAGTGGTGTGACAAGTTAGGTCGTAATCCTCACTGAAGGATTGTTATTACCAATTACGTATGTATATCTCTGGGGTCTACCAGTTAGTTTTCATACATCCTTAAACAACCCAGTTTCTTGAAATTTTTGACCAATCTTCGAATAGTTGAGACTTTAGAAACAGTTTCTCTATGAAAATTCTTTTTCTCAGCATAACTTTCGAATTTTTTGTTATAAATTTTCACAATTATATCACCTTGGTCTATCATAATTGCACCATTTTTAATAAGTAAAATTATCATACCTGGCAGATACCAAATATCACAATAAATGTAAAAAAATATACTCCCTTTATGTAAAACATAACATAATTGGTCATTACAACCCTTCAGTCAGCATTATCACTTCTCTGAAGTCGTTGTAGTTTAGTAGGTAGTGTGTTGGCTTATTAGACGTGAGTCACGGATCAACCCCTAGCTCAGACATCTCGAACAAAACGAAATCTGAAAAATATTTGTGATAATAATATAAATATATATAGTCTCAGCAGATTTCTGGAAAAAAACTCTGAAAGTAAATAAAATTGTAATGAAAAGTTTATCAAAAAAAACCTTTACAAACGAATGGAGAGAAATAAAAAAATAAAAATGTAATAAATAGGCGCCAATATTTTATGTGGGCCAGTACAGCTCTTATCAACTACAATATTTTATTTGAGTTCCATATCGATTTCAATGAAGTTCATATTAAAGCTTTACAATTTACCATCTAACCATCCATTCATTTTTATCAAATTAAAGTGCTAAATAAACATTTCTTCAGTCAAATTGGAATTTTTTTTCATCATCACCATATTCAGTGTTCATATTTGGTTGTTTATTTTTAATTTAAATTAAAACAAAAAAAAAAAAAACAATCACTCCGCGCATACAGAATTTACATTTAAATTATTTATCAAAATTATTTCCAACTACCTGCAGCAACAGCAGCACATTGCATCATATCAAAATTTTTACGTAATTTTTACCATCAAAATAAAATTTTCAACACAAATATTTGCTAATTTATTGGGTGCACTCGTACAATTTGATTCACTTGAAAATATACAAATTATTTGCACGTGCTTAAAAACAGTGTCTAAAAATTTATAAAAATTTAAATAAGAAATTAAGCACGGATATAATATTGCCCATTTTGCATGTGTAATTATTTGGAAAAACAAGGATATTTTTATTAAAATTTTTTTCACAAGATTAATTTGCACAAACACTCACTCAGTGTATGATAAACATTAAACGCCTGTGGGCCAGTATATGTGGCCACTAGCATGTGACGAAAGATAAAAAATGTTAAATTCTTTACAAACGTTGATGAAAATCATGTGCTCAAATCAGTACTATTACAAAGCACCTGCATATAGACGGATGAAAGGTATTCACAATTACAGTAAAATTATTAAAAATCATATTTTTAATTAAAATGAAGAAAAAATTATTGATTTAATGTAGAAAACAAAGAAAAGAAGATCAATAAATAGAAAAAAAAAATTAATGCATAAATGTTACAGTTATTGGCTTATAACATGGACTTCCAATAAGGTCTTCCAACATGGACTTCCAACATGGTCTACCAACATAGACAGTTGTTAATGGCCGATCTGTTGACGATACATCTGCCAATTAATATGTGATTTCAGTCTGATTTGCGACGTGTCTTCGCTGAAAGCGCTCTGGAGCAATTCGTAATTGATCCCAATTCTCATCGGACAATGAAGTTCACCAAAATTTTCGAATTTGAGACGATTTAAATCCACATGAAACCGAAAAGTCTTTACTGCATCCTGAAAATATCACAGGTTGGTGGCTTCATCAGTTCGTATGCCTTCAAGAACGACGTTGGCCAGACCATCATTGCTAATTGCGAGCGCTATAAGAGTAATTGAATACAATGTAAACTTGACACCAAGATAGTGCGATTTAATTTCTTGTGTGGTTTTCTTAAGTCGCAGACGTATACGACTCAGTCAAGAAAGTCAAAAGCTTACAGTTCAATCTCAGATACGAGCTGCTCTTTCTTTAGGACATCATGGTCGAATGGAATTTTCTCCAGCGTTCTATAGAATCATCAAGGTATACATAACATATTATACATAATTGGTCATTACAACCCTTCGGTCAGGATTACGACCTAGCTTCTGAGACCACTTTTGTTTTATTTTATACACAAGTGCCGGGACCAACAATTTAAAATCGATTTTGGAGAAACTTTTCTTGACAATTATATCTACTCTCAGAGCGTTTGCTAGAAATTTGCTGAGAGGAAATCGCCGAAGAAATATTTTTTTACATTTTCGTTTTAATATCTGGACCTCGAGTTTGAGCAGTGGCCTTACGTCCAATAAGCCAACACACTACCTGCTAGACTACTACGACAAGCAAGCCAATACACTATCTACTAAACTACAGCGACTTCAAGGTATACACATCTAAAAATTGACACAACGCAAATGTAGTTATTGCTTAAAACCTAACAGAACCTAAGGTATAGACATCTTGTCTAGATGAAATAACATCAGTAGAGACAGCTTTACATAAAGTCACCCACCACATAGACAGATTTCAAGATGTTATGTATGTATGTATATTATTTTGCAGTATGCCTTGACATTGAAGGAGCTATTATTCAAACCGTTGCAACAATTCAATTCTTAGAGGAGTTTTAGGGTTGCGGTACGTACAACATAGCTTTACTTACTAAAATAAAGAAAAAAACACCACAGGTGGGCATACTTCCACATCTTATTTGGATTACCAATGAGTATGTTTCTTGGTGATATTAACTGACGAACGATTTGAGTCAGACTACCACGCGGTCGATGATTAATACTTGTGAGCGATAAGAATTCCAAACATCTGTGCAGAAGAGCGGATCACGCTCTGAATACAACACTCGATTAAATATGACCAAGGGGTTCTTATGTGCACCCGGATAAAATTGAAATTTGCTTGTTTACTAGGAACATGAAGATCGCTTATCAGGATAGTCCTCGCTTCCGTTAGACGAAAATCAAAATATCCAACGGCATAAAATGCTTGCGTGTATTCTAGGTAGGAAATTAAAATGGAGGCAACATGAAGAAGGTAGGGCAGCCTACAAATACTTATCCATATTTAAAGGAGCCGTGAAAGAGAAACCGGCCCCACAGCACCGTAATTAGGCCTTTAATAAACTATGCTTCAGTTGAAATGATGGCGGGAAATGCAGTGTTGTTATAATCCAAAATATTCAAAGAATATGTTGTTTAAGAATACGCGAGGCTATGAAAACAACTCATAAAGAGCATTGGAAACAATATTCTTTACTCAACCGATTGAAATAGGAAGAAGATTTGAAGTGAACGTTTTCTGGCTATGGGAGAATGGGTAGGTAAATAAAATTGTCATCAAAAATTTATTAAATTAAGCTGCAGGTTCTGCCACTTATGGATATACATATTTAACACACACAGCATAACTGACGTGAGAAGTTAGATCGTAACCAACGTTAGATAGTGACCAATTATGTATGTGTGAAATATGGAAAACGCCTGCACTACTTTTCCCAAATTTTTTTAATTTACTCGGCGTAAAAGCTTACGCATTTTTTATAATATTTTAAATATAAATTAAATTTCACTACAAATAAAATTATACACCGGAAACGGTAAGAGTGTTAAGTGAGTGAAAATATATTTCCAGTACTTAATACTAAAATTCAAAATAAAAAAACAACATCTTAACACTTTTCCTTTGCAAACAAAAAAACGTAATTTCCTTGTTTTTAAATTTCCACTTTGGTTTGTGCCTCAAGTTAATGCCATTTTTTTTTAAGAGGAGTAGCATTTCCTTTAAGTAGAAAATTTCAGGTTGGATTAATTCCTTTTTGCGCAATTTAATTTCATCATTCTTGGCTTCATTTTGGCTTTTCTTAATGCCAATGTTTTTTATTTCTTTTTTTCTTTTTCAATCCTTTTCAAGTGCTTCCTGTTAAATGATTTGTAAAGTCTTTTTAAAAGAAACCTATTTTTCGGCCTAAACCACTTGACGGAAACTTCAAAAATATTTGTGGTGTTACTTGAGGTTTCTTTATGGCTATTAATACCTTATTGCTGAAGTATCTCTTATTTCACTGATAATAACAGAAAAAAAAACAACAAAAATATCTGATGGTATTCCTCTTTATAAGCTTCTCTACAGCAAACAGCCAACGCAAGAATATTTTCTTCATAATTTTAAGAAAAAAAAAATTAAGAATACAATTGAACATGGTGAACCCTGTTATACAGTTAATTCTGTATTATTACAGTTACTTAATGTGAAACTAATGCACAGGCACTTCCGAACTTTGTCATTTGATAACGGCCATCTTATTTTAGCTTCTTGTTGAAGCTACATCTGTCAAAGTAATTGTCACTTATTCAGTCTGTTTTGTCAAATAACCATCAGCTACAACACTTAGGGGATGGCTCGTACTCACGCAATGCATTGTGTTGGAACTAGGAGGGAACAAAACGGTAGGAGATTTTCGGGAACAAATCTTTTTATCCTTCTCGATCACACTCTGTTTAAACAGCAGTAAAATAGTGAAACACGAACCACATTGCCGAACCCTACTATCATTAATAAGCTCTTATGGCCAGGCTTGTGCATGCGAGTTATATTCCATTTTCGATTAGACTTACATACATACATACGTACATACATACACACATACGTAATTGGTACAACCCTTAAGTCAAGAATACGACGTAGCTTTTCATACCACGTATGTTGTGTGTGTTAATTTTATCCATAAGTTTCGGTTTACAGTTTAAAGTCGACTACAGTTTAAAGTCGACACCGAACGACAGATTTTTAAGAATCTTTACACGCCAATTATATTTTACCCTCAGAGATTTTCATAGAAATCTGCTGACAGGAAGTCGCCGAAGAAATATTTTTTAAATTTCGTTTTGTTGGAGATGTTTGACCTGCGGCTTGAACCGTGGTCTCACCTCTACTAAGCCAACACATTATTTACTAGAGAGCGACGAATACCGGATGGTAATATGTAGTGTAAAAAGAAAGGAGATCAGTTGGAATTCAGTATTCATTTAAAACACCAAGAGATTCTTACTCCCGAAAATTTACAAACCCGTGGTTACATATGACTTAATATTTTTGTCACGCTAGTTAATCAGTAGATAACATTGATCAGAAGATAATATTAACACTTTTCAGAGATTGAAAAATAATATGAATTACAAACATTACTGTCATCTGCAATAGAATAGACACGAGAAGAAGATAAAAGCATAGATAGAAGAGAGATGATCGTTAATAAAAATAGGAAATAAAATCGGAGATTGAACAGAACATAGTTGTACCCGTGAATTTAGCCTGAACTTATCTGACATTCCAAATGAAACAATCCATATAATGCGTTGCTGGAGAAAAACCACAATAAATAAAGCCAAAAACAATAAATTTCAATACAAGTGTGCCGTGTCACACTCAAATGGTTAACAAACAACTGGAATAGCAGTCTTTCTCCCATCAAATCATCCAATGGAGGTCACTAATAGAACGGGCGCTACGGACATCGTTCTGCCTGTCTCTGATCAGATTGTTGGGCTTTAAATATTTCACATGTATAACCTTGAAGAGGGCGGAACATATTGCTATTGGTCACTAATTTTAAGGTTTATTAGCCTCACCCATTTTAGTGGATTGACGTTAGCAGTCTTTCAGAAAGATGGCAATATACCGGCATAATATGAGACACTGTACAGTTTAATAATAGAATAGCGAGCGTCGAAGCACACTGCTTTAGGACAAGTACTAAAATATTTTCGGAGTCTACTATACAAAGGCTAATGTTTCAGAGATTAATGCTCAGATAGTATCAGAGATCCACAGCTATACGCTTCCAAAAACCTTTATTTCATAAAGAAATATGTTGCGGGCTAAGGATATATGGGTTTAGTATTCTGCACGCAGCCAGACCCGATAAGATCAGATCTTTTGTTGCGGTCAAGGATACTATAGCACATACTACCAGGTATAAAGCTTTTATCCCATCTGATTTTATATATAAATATTCCTCTATGATGTCCTCGTTGTCTAGCAGGTGTTGGTTTCTCAGACGATAATCCGTGATTCAACCCCTAGATTAGTTACTTTGAACGAAACGAAATGAAAAACAAATATTTCTTTCAACGACTTCCTCTCAGCAGACTTCTGGCAAAAGTATAAGTATTCCTCTACTATGGTCATCAAAGAAAGGTTATGAATAGTCTGGATTATATAATGACAAAGGGAACGATGGATGGAACCCCACGAGCAGGAAGAAATACAACATATATTATGGGAATTCCACCCTTTGATATGTGAGGATTCAACGCGAACTAAGCCATTTGGGGAAGTATTGATATCAACCTAAATTGTGAGATACTTTTTTTAAACTTATAGTTCACAATGCACTAATAACTGTGTGTACTAAGCAGTGTTGAACCTACCTTTTTTACTGCTAACAAAAGGAAGGTTCTTGATAATACACTTATTAGTGACAGATATAGAGTCTAAGCCAGTACTTAAAATGCGTCAGGAGATTATTGCTTTTCTTATCACAAGTATATGTATTAATATTGCTCTCACAGGTCACTCTGCTTTCAAATATTTCACATTCTGTTAATGGGTTTTGTAGAGGTTGCAGATCTGCCAAAGATGAGGAGTATAATACTCATTTCATTTGCCACCATTCGTAGCAAACTTTTCTTTTTTGGCTCATCCCATCTCCATAATCTAATGAAGATATCGTTACTTGATATCTGATCGATAACTAGACCAATTAAAATTTCAGACTACATTTTATGCTTTATATGCAAAGCTCAGTGGTGATTGTCAATCACGACTTGTTAGTTAGTTCTTGGATATATCCCATGTTTGCCTATATTTACATGCCCTTGTGATATCAAATGATAAATTATTCGAAATGAAAATAATGTGCATGCTTTACGCATACAATCATCAACACATATCATAACACAGGCCGTTCTCTCAAATTCGAATTTCAATCTTGTCATGCCGTATACATATGATTTACAACCATCATTTCCCCTTAGTCATCAGGTTTTTAAGTTTCCACTTCTGTTTTATTTTATTTTTTATTATAAAAATTTAATTTTTATTCATGTTACATTTTTTGTTTTTTTTTTCATTCATTCATTCATTCATTTAAATGAAATGAATTGCGAAAATATAAAATTATGTCATGGTTATGTATGGGAAAAGAGAAGGACGAAAATATTGATTATCTTAAATGAAATGTTTTCGACATTCCTATACATTTAAGCAAGTTATGCTTTAATTAAATGAAAGTAACATGAGTTTATAACTGTCATAATCAGAATACCGTCATAGAAAACCTTGTTGCTGTTTTACTACGACATTCGTTTGAAAGCAGAAGTCAAAAGGTTCACTAATTTGTGCCTCTCGAATTTGAAACAAGTCTGTCGTTAACTTTTTCATTTAAATTGGAATAAAATTGCTGAAAAACTTATTTAAAGAAAACTGTTTAGAAATGGGCTCAGAAAATCGATTAAACGACAGAATAATGCGTTCTGACAGAGTGATGAACAATTACCTGAAACTTGGCAGAAACCATTGAATTAAAGGTCCAACGAAAGAAAATTCCAAAAGAAGAAATCAATAAATAGGCTTGATTCAACTAGAGGCCACTAAGAAACGCTTTTCATAGCTTATGTTAAGGTTAGGTGGCGGACTCCCTTAGAAAGAAGAGGTTCCACTTAGGCCAGCATTTAAGCATATTGTGATACCACAAATAATTCTATTCCGGTGGCAACCATTCCCT
>OV656868.1:13740505-14124014 GCA_927399465.1 Sarcophaga caerulescens | reverse complement strand
TAGTCAAGTGAATGGGAATGTGTTGGCTTATTAGATGTGAGTCCCACAGTTTCAAAACCCAGGATATATGAAAAAATATTTTTTTTGGGACCGCTTCTTAGCAGATTTCTGGCAGAAACTCTGAGAGTTTCTCAAAACTTTGTCCTTCATATTACATTATGTCGAATAAAAAAACAGGCGATGAGAGCTACCGCAGTATAATGACTCTAAATATACTCCAAATTTCGGTGAGGTAAAATGGCGAACCCTTAAAAGAAGAGTTCCCACTTAGGCCCGTATTTAAGTCAATTGTGATATCACAATAAATTCTACCCGGAGATTAAACATTCCCTGGAAAAACCCAACCGGAGTCTAAAATAAATCTTTATGTTCGAGAGCTCGATGAAAGAGATTAGAAAATGAGAGGTTAAAAACCTCCGTTTCATCTTGACAAGAGTAGGGCACTGACACATGAGGTGAAAGACAGTTTCTTTCTCCTCCTCAGATCCACAACTCCTGCAGAAGTCATTTACCGGAATATCGAGTCTTTCAGCATACCAAAAAGACATTGCCCTGTAATTAAGCTTCTTTTGAATAAGTGTGGATAGTATACAAATTAACTAAGGCAATTGGAATACCTATGTCCTGTAAAATGACGGAGATTGTGAGCTCCATACCGGCTCTGGCCAGGTCATTATCAAAGTAATTTCCAACGATATCTCTATATCTCAGAACCAATATAAGAGCTATCTTTGAATGATCCTAAATTTACTGGACAAAGACAATTGTTGGATCTAAATTCGTTAGGTACTTAATGTCCGCATAAATCAAAATACATATTTACAGGGAAAATCCTGCCATCCGACGAGCATTGCAATACTTTAAAAATTCCGTGACCTCTGCCTCGAAAACGCTACAGTGGTCAGGCAGCCCATAAGAAAGTTTTTATCAAAATCCTTAATAAATATACCACAGCCCACTCTGTCACTCATCCTTGAGCAATCAGTGTAAGCCCTGAAGAGTCTCATTGGAACCTTCCTGAACTTCAGTCCATAAGCCTCTAGTTGAAATTGTAAAATCGAATGTTCTATTTATAAAGTTAAATATATGCAAAGTGCACTAAGAAATGCTTCGAAAATAACGATACTAATCTATTCGATAGATGGGCATTATCTTCAGACCCAAATTCGATAGAGGAATAGTGGAATATAGTAAAAACAACAGTCAGTCCCACAAATTGGGATACATTTTTCGAATCACTCTAGGCTGCGTGTAGACTATATACAGTTACTTAAACCACCGTCCCAAGGTTTAGCTAGTTTTAGTAAATATAGGTACAGCAATATAACAATAATTCCAATTCATTTATAAAGGGTGGACAATTTAAAAGTTTAAATTGAAAAATGCAATAAAACAAAAACGATTTGAAATTTTGTCAGATTTATTTTTTTGTTGTAAAGTTCAATTGTTCCGCTTAGAAATGAAATATTATTTCATTCATATGGCTCCAGCGGCTGGCCTCACGGTATTTCATTCAATCGGACCAATTATCATGCACTTTTTCGAGTGTATGGGGACGTATCGCAATGGCATCACAAATGTTAGCCTTCAAATGCACAATTGTTTCTGGCTTATCGGTATAACACTTTTCTTTAACGGCGCCCCACAGAAAATAGTTCGACGATATCAAATCGCAGCTTTTTGGCGTCAAATTGGCATCACAATTTCGGATAATTGTGGCAAGTTTCACAATCCTGTTGAAATGAAACATCGTTCGCATCAACACCATGAAGAGCGCGTAGGAAAAAATCGGTTATCATGGTGTGATAGGTGTCTCCATTGACCGTAATGGTTGAGCCTTCCTCTTGAAGAAAAATAAATATGGGCCGCACCAAACAATTACTCGTAATAGGTACATTGGCTTCTGTAAGACCACGTGTGGGTTTTCTGAGCCCCAAATACGGCAATTTTGCTTATTAATGTACCCACCAAAATGAAAATGAGCTTCATCCGAAATGGTGATTTTTTTTTGCAAAATCGACATCGTCGTGCAGTCTCTCGTAGGGCCATCTAGAGAAGCTAAAACGAAGCGGATGATCATAGTTCTAAGCCATTTTTTTAATCGTTATGCTTAAGATTATATGATGACTAAGACAGTCTATAGAATAATTGGTACGATGACTGCTAGATCCGATATAAACATTTAAGCACTAACGTATCCACCACTGGAGAAAAATGCAGATTATAGACAGTGGATACCGTTTTCCAACAGGATAATGACCTTAAGCATACCGATTTTTGGTAATTGCTCCTTTAGAGTAAAAATTGTCACAATAATTGGAGAAATATTCCATTGTTGTTGTCATATCAGAAAAGAGTTGTTCTTTTTAACAAAAGAGGAGAAGAAAGAATTCAACAAATAAATTTCTATTATCTTTGCTCCAAACATTGTGATTTTTAAGGAAATCATTTAAGCGTTTTCATTATGTTGTTTGTAGGCTCTAATATAAACCAGGTTTTACTGAGTAAAATCTCGTTTGGTTTTCAATCACCTTATTCTACCCGTAAGCTACCATATACATATATGTATGTGTATATGTACATGTGTATGTGTATGTCGTATTTATAAAATATACTTTTAAATACGTACGTACATAGACATCCGTTTAACAAACTAATTCGTGTAGAACATTTATCTCCATCTAACGTGATATATTTAAAGACTATCAAACAATATAAACGTTTCAGTACACACGGGACATGCCTGCATATACGGTAATAATAATAGTAGGTACATATATGGAAGCCCATTGCCGTACACAATCACACAAAATGACAGGTTACATTAGGTTTTGGCTTAATGCTGTGACAAAAGATTACTTTAGACTCATGACACCGAAAGAATGGATAGATGAGGTGGCATAAATGGATTTTCACTCTTTAGAGAGTTTATGCTGGTGTGGCAACTTTAACGGCAAATGACGTTGTTTTATATTTAGATTGACTTGTGAAAAAAAGATACAAAAAATTTTTATAACAAATACGGTCTCTTTAATCAAATTTTGTATCTGAGTACCATAAATGTTTAAATTTAAGTGAAATGATTTCCTTTTTTTTTTTTTTTTTTACTGTAACTATTGATTGACTGGCTGGCAGGCAGTAAGTAATTAAATCTCAAGTCTAATGATTTTGCAAAGTTGTAAACATTTACTATAACTTTGGTTATTCCTTCCTTTGTAAGAGCTTCCCAAGGCGGGTATCGATTGCAAAGAGTATGCAAAATATTGATGGCTAAAGAGTGTCCTTACGACATCATTCAAAACGGTCTTGGAACTGTAAGTCGATGAAGCATGTCAGTGGGCTCTAGGGAAGAAACCCGAGCCAGACCACAATTGTACCAATTAGAAGAAGAAAAATTTGAAATCGCCGTTTTCTAGTAGGTAGCCTGTTGGCTTATAGGACAAGAGACCAAGATTCAAACACCAGATCAGGCATCTCTAACAAAACGAAATACGAATAAAGCAAATTTCTGGCAAAAACTCTGAGAGTAAAATAAAATTGCCATGAAAAATGCACTCATGTATAAAATTAACACACACAACATAAGTGGTGTGAGAAGCATGGTTGTAATCCCGACTGAAGGGTTGTAATAACCAATTATGTATGTCTGATTCGAGTGCTTGACAACTCCCTTCTTAACTCTTCCCTGGATGATTAAGGAGGCGCCTTGCATCGAAACCTAGCAACAAATGTGCATGGACTAATGTGGAGATTACATACACTTTTAAAAAAGCAAACATTCTGTGATATGCTTCGATATTTTGCGTCCCCTAGTGAAAAGTTCTGAGTCATTGGAAAAACTGGTAGGTATCTTGGGAAGAGAAATCTATGGCGACCATTCGAGCGAACTCCTCTTATGAGGTTAAATCGAAGATAAAAAGAGACTGTGTGGGGAAGTTGAATCAGTTTGATAGGGGAAATAAATTTAGCCAATGCTGGAATATATATGCACAGGGAAAGAGCAGACAAAGAGAAACAAAGACTCTCCTTAAACCAAATGAGTTTGAATCAATCAAAACTTTTATTAGAAATTACAATATGGGAATAAAAAACCTTGAGGCTGATAACCAGTTTTGACATGATAAAAACTTCAATCAAAAATAGCTCAGTACAGAAATCCTTCTGAGGTGTTATTAACCTTCCGATACCCGCGCTAAAAAGTGAAACACCAATACCCGCGCGTTGGTCTGTGAGACCGACAATGGAAAATCCTATATCCTTGGTACAATTTCAAAAAATTTTTTTGATGCAAAAACGAAGCTTATTACGAATAATGAAGCTAATAGTGATATCAACTTACTGGCGCTATTTTTTTATAAAAAAAAATCGCAATGATAAAAAATCGGTCTCACAGACCAACCCACGGGTATAGGAAGGTTAAGAAAAAAGGAACTGTCTGTCCCTATTATTTCTTCGAACACGGCATGTACATACATAGCAGTAGCACAGCTTGTGAAAATAAAATCAAAGTTTTATTTTCATCACACATAATCATCAATTTTATCAAATATTAGATAAGTTTTCTAAACAATTTTTTCACATTTGAAAACTTTTAATTAAAAATGTATTTCACTTTCAGTTTTCTTTTATTTATTTGTTTTTTTGTTTTTATTTTTTGACTCGAGCAAATTGTTTAGTTTTATAATTTGTTATTATTGTTGTTGTTGATGAGTTCTCACCATAAACGAAAGGAATTAAATAAGCTCAGAGAGAATTATTTGTTTTTGTCTTCGGCTCGAAATGTATGTAACCGTCTAACAAATCCATAGAGTGTCTCAGTAAGAATGCACATTTTTATTTGAAGATAAAAACACTTTTTCTAACTGATGCTATAAACACAATAAACGCAACGCAACAATCTCTCAAAAATAGAATGCATGCGTGTATATGAATATGATTATCGCACTGCCACAAAAGCAACGATTCTGCTGCTTTGCATTTAGGCTAATTTCTATTTTTATTCGCAGCAATGAAAGAATTAGTGCTGACAGAGAGAGGACTTGTGCTGGCAATTCTAGGATTAATGCTGTCAATACAATAACATCCATTAAATAGATTTAAAAACGCGATGCATGAAATATAACGCAAAAGATGTTTTATGGGCACCACTGATAAAGAATTCAAGAACTGTTTAATTTTTATTCGTTTTTCTTATGCTTTTCTGCTGCTGTCTTTATTACAATTAGTGCGCCTGCAGCTTAACTTAGGCTCCAATTTTGCAAAATTGTTATGTTTGCTGCGTTGCATTTATTGTGTTTTTAGCATTACTTTTGATTTTTTCATTAAGTATGAAACAAAATATCCGTCAACTGTTCGCTAATGACAGGCAAATATGCTTTTCATGAAGTTTTCTGTGACTTGTTCGTAGAGATGTGGTCTTATCTTAGCGATGACGTATTGGATCTTGGATTTGAGCTCAGAAATTGTTTCTAGTTTATTCTGAAAAGCCCCAGGAATTTCATGTAATTATATGTGGTGACGCCACTCAATCCAATCTAGATTTTGAAGTTATAAAAATTTTCAAACAACAAGTAGTAATGCTTACATTTACATACATATGCAGGGTTTGTATTGCTTGCTTGAAATTAGCAAAAGCACCTAAATTTCTGCTATGCTTAAAGTTTTTCAGCAATTGTACCCAAAGCAAAAGCAAACAGCAAAGCAGAAGAAACAAAAATAAACTTATTAGCTGTAGTGGTACAGTGAAAAGTTTTCTGCTAACGCAGTAAAGCACAGCGATTAATTCCACAGCGATCCCTACTGCTTACAGCATTTCAGCATTTGTGGTTTCTCTTGTGCTTTTGCTGTGCTTTTTGCTGCGCTCTTTTACTTTGCAAGCACTGCTTAAGATATTTTTTATGTTTGAAATTAACTGTGTGTTTGCACCATTCTCTTTGAAATGTTGTAAAACCAAGATCGGCAACTCCTGTACACAGTGTATTTTGGCCGTTACAAAATTTACACAGACTACTCACACGCATAGAAAACACAATTCAGTCTCTTATGAGCTGTCACAGAAGAAGGTTGTGTTTCGCTCGTTTATTGCTTTTGTACACGAAAATATGTAAATGCAGAGTTGGATAATTCTGTATATTGTTTTACCTTTTTTTTAGCGTCTCCACTACATATAAAGTAGTTTTTGGAATTATAAACATTTAAATGTTTTTTACCGCCTTTAGGTGTTTAAATAGGTTATTTATTATATGTTTTTGGAAATTCATTAAAATTTATAATAATTGCTGACAAATAGATTAAAATTTTTTTAATTTTTAAAAACATATATTTGTTGAAAAAATCATATTTCTATTTAAAATTTTAAATAAATATGAAAAAAGAAACTGAATGAAAATATTTACTACTTTTGAACTAAAAAATTACAATTTTTTTTTTTTGCTTAGCATTATTTATAAATTTCAGTTTTCCATGCCTGTCTTGTGGTGAAAATGAGAGTACAACTGTTTCTCATTTCTTGTTTTTTCGCTCTTACACTTATACAAGTGCAAATTGTAGTAGTATATGTCTGCCGATCGCTGTTGTAAAATGTACATACACATATGTATATGTATATATTATACATACATACGTATATCAAAAAACTCTCTAAAACGGTTTTTTTTTCCTAAAACTATTTCATTATAAAACACAAGACACTTAAAAAATTTGCCAACAGAATAAGAAGCCCAAAAACAATATACTTATATTCATACATACATATATATGTATGTACATTGTTGTTTATCTTCATATTATAATATCTTATGATCAGTACTAGTTGGAATGGACAACTCAAAGTTTCTTCTTTTTGTATCAAAAACGTCATTATTGACATTTTGTTTTTTCCAAAACTCTAAGATAAGCGATAAGCTCTAAGAAAACTCTGAGAGTAAATAAAATTGCCATGAAAAGTTTCTCAAAAAATCTGTCGTTCGGAGTCGACTTTAAACTGTAGGTCCCGCCACTTATGTATAAAATTAACACACCCAACATGAGTGGTGTGAGAAATTAAAGAAACAAAAATAAATAAACAAAAGATACGTTTCAGAAACGCTAACTGTAGCTTGATGATACACCTTACTGGTTTGGCACACCAAACTGTACTACAATGCTAAACTTAGCCTAGATCAGGGGTTACCAAAATTTTTTGGTTGTGTATTAGTGAGTAAGAGAGAAAAAATAAGTTGAGAGCTTACAGTCATAGATAAATGTTAGTAATATACCCTATTTTGATTTTCATTTCATCAACATACACAAAGTTATACATATTTGACTTAATAATTAAGTTATGTTTTTTAGATATTTGCTGGATACTAATTTTGGTTTATAAATTTCCTCTCCTGCTAATAACCAACCTTTTAATTTTTCCAAAATATTGCTTTATGTCTATAAAAAAGTTGTTCTCTTTCCATGTCACCTAAATTATTAACTTGACTATTAAAACAATCAAAATGTGTTTTAAGAACATATAAAACTTTGAAATTTAAAAACAAGGATTTTTAACATAAAATATTTTTTGAGTGTAAACCTAAAAAAAATAACATAGCATCCGCTGACATGTGTGCTTGTCGCAGTCTGATCGACAACTAAATAAAACAGCATAAGCGATGTGTGTGAATTCGCTCTGCACAATTGTGCTATGAAATGGTAATCACTGGCCTAGATTATTCTTGTATTCTTAAGAAGCGAAATTGCAATTTGCTTTATACATCATTAATGAGAAGAAATATTAGATACAATTTGGATTTTTATTATGACAAGAGACAAAAATGCTGAAGTGAAAGGAATGCATAAGAGAATGTCAATAAAATTGAAATTATTTGTACTTGCGCTTGTAAGCTGAAGTATACTCGTGAGAGGCTACTTTAAGAATATTTGAAGTATTTTTGTAAGACAAGTAAAGGAATAAATAAGAAAATGCTATAATCGCTTAAGAACAGTGTGTATAAGATGCCCTATAGTGTATTATAGTTAGTTATAATGCTAGCTAGTTACTTTTAGATCCGCCTTTATTCTCTTAAACATAGTATGTACTACTTCAATCGCCGGTTTTCCATGAGTTCGAATTTACATTCGCCTTGCACGAATGCATACTTTCATTCTATCAATAGACAGGATTCTTTGGCGTACCAGGTTTTCCCGTTTTCATTGACATATTGCACGCGTTTATGACAGTGTTAATATCTTAATTTGTCGTTTGTTCCGCTCTTCTCGCCAATTTAAGATCCTCCATTTCGGCTTCAAACCTACTACTCTATTCTAGTTTTGGATTGTTGTCGGCACACGAATACCCCTATAGCAATAGCAAATTAGTCAATAACCTTGCGATACTGAACTGTTCAGGTTTGTCGTTCTGGAAAGCATTAATGCCCCACAGGTTTTAAAAATGTATTTGACTGATTCATTTTTATCGGCACAGAATTCATTCATGCACTTCCAAACATTCGATCCCACTCCACGGTATTAATGGACCTTCCATTCTCTCCTCGCAAGCTTGTCTACTTGCTTATTACCCAGAATTTCCACATGACCCGGAACCTAGAATAGGGTAGCCATATTTTCAACATACCTAGCCGATTCAGCTTCCCCAGGCCATCCAATATTATCTTCCATTAATCTTCCATTAACCTGCCTTTTACACATCCTATTAAATTTGATTTGAGCACATACTTCAATGGCATAGACTTCCGCTTGGATATCAACCATTTTCTCCATGACCTACTTAATTTTGAAACCAAAAATTCCTGCTTTTATTCCAAGATCCATTCCTGACCAATCTTTATACTACAAAACAGTTCCCCTTTAAAGAGAATATACAACCTCTAGATTACTTCACTCATTTTTATTGCTACGTCTAGTTGCGAAGCAATTAACAATATCATTTGTTCAGGGGACAGTTTAGGAGAGAGCTGTGAGTCTACCAATTCTTTTGGTCACAAAACCCCGTAAGCAATTTCATGTTAGACTTGTCTCCCTTCAACCAAAATATAGTCCCTAAAATTTTAGTCTTCTCCACCAATAGAGCTTTCAGTGCCGCTGTGGTACAGGTTGTTTTTAAACCTGTTATGCTAACACACGCTAGTCTGCGTATCTAGTCCAACTCCTTATAAACTATTTTCAGATTTGTCTCTTGAAAAAATATTTCTTCGAATAAAATGACATGAAACATTAAACTTTAAACTGTAAGTTTCGGCCACTCATACATCAAATTAATACACACAATATAAGTGATGTGTGAAGCTAGGTTGTAATGCTAATTGAAAGGTTGTAATGACCAATTATGTATGCATTCACTATACCAGGATTCCCTGAAAGCCTTCTATATACTACTAGAACATATCAGGCCTGTCCTGATGTAATCTTTATATAAACCCTTCATATAAATTTTAAATTTTACCTCCCATTACTATGATATTATCTCAACTAGGGTCCTAATCATAGCTGCCAGATAAATGGAGCATCAAATCGTCAAATATTTGAGAAAAAATCGTCAAAATCGTCAAAGACGTTCATTGAAATCGTAAAAAAATCGTCAGAACAAATAAATAAATACATAAATTGAAAGGTTTTTAAAAACAAAAACATATAAAGGCAATGTTAGGCAACAATAATATTGCATCATCTATACCCATGTGTGGTGTAAATATTAGGGAGTGAAAAGATCTTGACGTTATGGGCATGAAAATTCAGTATGATGTTCGCTAGAACTGACACATTTTTCAGTGCCTTGGTTTCTTAAGAGGATGAAATAAATACTTTACTTCATCTGATCTACTTACCATTTACATCATTTATAACCGACCGAGAATGGAATACAACCCTCATGTATGGATTGGCCCTTAACTTCTATTTTGAGACTTCTCGACCGCTTACAGGAGAGGCCGTAGTCCAACACCATTGATTCATTGGAGCATTGTTGCAATGTGGCTTGTATTGTATTCTTCTATATATATTCTATCGCTACTACAACAGATATTGCTCGAGCGAAATAAGGGACTTGTTTATGAAAATCATGTATTCCTACGTAATACTCGTCTTTCTCGGCCAGCACATCCGTCTGTGGTCGATTGGCCAGTGTATCGCACACTGCATTACAGACAAAGTTCGTTTGTTAGAAGGAGTATTCGTATGTGGAACTCCCTTCCTGCAGAAATCTTTCCTGTTACTTATGGTATAAAAATATTCAAACCTAGTGTCCATAAACACTTCTCCCTCTTTCCTACTTCCTATAATATATTTTCCTAGTTCCAAACACAATGCCATCCCCTGAGTGTTGGTCGTATGAAAAAAAGTAATGGCACTTGCCTTTGTTTTTCCGATGGTAGTAAATATTAGAAGCAATAATCGACTTTATAAAATTGTCTTTAACGGCATATGATAATTTATGCTCAACTACGATGTTATTTAGGAGTTGTAATTATTTGGCTTTTAAGGGATTAAAAAAGTATAAAATACAGAAAAATCATTACAGGTATTTGAAAATAACTGAAAAATATAATACTTTACTCCTTGTTATTACTAGAATAAATTTCCAACAGTAAGAACTGCAAAGCAAATACATAGCTTAAGGAGGTTTTTAATGTACTAAAGTAAAGAAAATAATTTAAATTTTTAATTGCTAAAAATCGTCAAAATAAGGGCATAAATCGTCATGTCGTCAATCTGATATTTTTGGAGCACAAAATCGTCAAAATGACGATAAATCGTCAAAGTCAAGTTTTAGACATAGGAGAACTACGAGTATAAGATTAATATATCTATGACAGCCATAATGTTTTCCTTTTTAAACGCAATATTAAAGTTTCTTTTAAGAATTGTGCTACAATCATCTCTTTATTCTTGGTGTAGGGTATTCTAAGGTAGAGATTTCCCCCGACTATGCAATCCTTTGCTTTGTAATTTTGTTTAGTTTTGCCTGCCTGCAGTCAAAATAGTGCGATTTTCCCTACTTTTACCATCGACATGGAATTATGTAGAAAATGCATTAGTTTTCTTGTTATTGGTATTGTTGCTATTGTTGTTGTTGTTGTCAAACGTATTGTTGATGTCGAAATCGTTGTTACATTTTGTTTGAATATTTCGATTGAAATTTTTAAAAATTCGAAATCACTACACAGTTTTGTTGCTGCTGAATGTTGCAGTGTTTCTCGTTTCTCGTTTGTTGTGCAGCCTGTAGATGAAATTGATTTATTTGTCAAAATGTTGTAAATTGAAGTTTCAATTCGAGTATTTGTTATTTTCCATTTGTACATGTGTTTATGTGTGTACATACATACATATGTATGCGTATGTATGTATTTATTTTGCCATTGCAATCACTGCCACTAATTCAAGTTTCATTGCAAGGATGAAAGGATTGCGAGTGAATGAGTTGCACAATGTTTCCAAAAAAAAAATACTTTTTTTTTAATTTTTCAAAAACTATTGTCATAGAAAGAGATTAAAAATAAAAAAAAATAATAGGAAAACATTTTGATTTATCTTAGTTTTTAAAGATTTCTATAACTCCGATGACTTTTGCAGATACTTTAGCCATTTGAAGCATTTCGTTACGGTTTCATGTCAGGATATGAAGAAAAGATTTGAAAGGCGACACATTTTAAGGAAATAACAACAAAAGTTTTCTTAAATATTAAATGTTTCAACATTGCATTGCTTTGAATATTTTCATTTTTATAAAATAGTTTTTGAAAACTTAACCAACCAATCGCTGAAATGTATGCTGCTAACCAAAATACAGAAGAAGCGAAATTTAAGTTGTAATACCTGAAGATAGATTGTGTGAAAAGACCTGAAAGATCTATTGTTAGCATTTTAATTATCGCAGGTAAAAAAAAAAACCAGCAAGGAAGAGAAATAGAAAAAGAACCAAAAGAAAAATAATTGATAAGTAAGTAGAGATTCAAAAATGGAATGTGGAACTGGATCTGGTGTTTATTCCAGGGACCGAAAATAACTGTTATTTTTGAATTTTTGATTAAAAAAAGCAACCGCAAGGAAATGTCGCAGAACAAAACCAAGTATACCATTTTGATTGTCTTGGACCAAATTTTTATAAAATGTGATGCTTTTTAAAAACCTGAATTTTATTTTTTAGAAAAAAAAAATAAAAATTATTTTTTGATTTTTATTTTTTCGAGCAAAAATAACAGTTATTTTTGACTTTTATTTTTTCTAGCAGAAATAAAAGTTATTTTTTGACTTTTATTTTTTCGGGTGGAAATAACAGTTAATTTTGACTTTTATTTTTTCGAGCAGAAATAAAAGTTATTTTTGTTTTAATTCATGATGAATTCATAATATTTATTAATATTTATTGCAAAACTTAATTCTATTAATTTTTTAACATAATTTACTTTAATTGTTTTAAAGAATTTTTAATAAATATTATGAATTCATCATGAATTAAAACAAAAATAACCGATGATGCCACCAGCTTGTGAACAAATTTGTAGTAAAAGTAACAGTGATTCCTTGAAGTCTAGTAGGTAGTGTGTTGGCTTATTAGACTGAAGGCCCGAATTCAAACCCCTGATCAGACATCAAAACGAAAATATGAAAATATTTCTTCGGCGACTTCCTCTCAGCAAATTTCTGACAAAAACTCTGGGAGTAAATAAAATTGCAATGAAAGCTTCTGAAAAATCTGTCGTTCGGAGTCGACTTTAAACTGTAGGTCCCGGTACTCATGTATAAAATTAACGCACACAACATATGTGGTGTGAGAAGCTAGGTCGTAATCCTGACTGAAGGGTTGTAATGACCAAATATTGTGCAGTGTGGTGTAGCAATTTAATCAGAGATGATCTTCGTCACTAAACGTAATTCTTTGATAAAAATACGCATATTTCATCAGTCAAATAAGTGACGCAAATGAATGTCATTGGGCTTCAAATCTTATTCAATTTCTTTACGCAAAATTTTCTGCGTAATCGAAGGACAAAGACCAACTTGTTGGAACCGTTTAAACTACTCACGTGTTTAATGAATATTTTGAAAATCGAAACATCAATGTTTCATAAAAAAATTATTTTTAAATATTTAAAATCTCTTTCTGCTTTCATCAATTCTTGTTCAAGTAAAGTGCATAAACAATAGAGTAGAATGTAAACCCCTTTTAATTTAAATTCTGTTTATTTTCAATGTTTACCCATCCAGATTTCTACAAACAAAAATGCCAAAGAGGGTAAAAACTAAAAAAAAATTATAATACTGTAGAGGAGTTTTCTAAAAATGTTACTAAGAATAGGTTTTGTTCAAAAGCTTTTAGAAATTTTTTCTCTTTTTTCGTAAAGGTTTCACGTTGTTGTTATAGACTGGTTCATTTAAATTTTGTTTAGCTTTCCATATTTGAAATTCTCACTTGATATCCACAATCATCTCAATCAGATGTTTATATATGTTCCACACGATGTCTACATTCGCAATCTTTACCATATAAAGAACCAAAGAGCTACGATATAAGCACCCCAGATCTAATAATTGCCCGTTTAGTAGCCTTGAAACTTATGGAATGTTGGTTTTTGCTTTAAAATGTAATCAAAATATTTCGATATATGCATTCCGCTTTTAAGGATTCCCTTTAAATTCGCTTAAAAAATTTGTTTAAAGGCACCCGCTTTATGACAACTTTCTTTCCAAAATTGGTGCTGTTCACTAGCTTCCTCGTCCGTGTGATAAGACGTTCTTGGATTTCTTTTTATGCGGATATCTTAAGTCATTTCGTTATGCTGATCAAATAGCAATTCTTGAGCAATTGGAGGCCTATATTCACCATTAACGCCATAATGGCAATGCAATTACATTTTCCTCGAAGCAGAGGCTGCAGTCTGTCTTTTACATAATTGGTTATTACAACCTTGCTTCTCACAATACTTATGTTGTGTGTGTTGTTTTATACATAACTGGCGGGATCTACAGTTTAAAGTCAACTCCGAACGAAAGATTTTTGAGACACTTTTTCAAGACAATTTTATTTTACTCTCAGAGTTTTTGCCAGAAATCTGAGAGGAAGTCGCCGAATAAATATTTTTTCACATTTCGTTTTGTTGGAGATGTTCGACTTGGGGTTTGAATCGTGGCCTCACGTCTAATAAATCAACACACTACCCTCTAGACTATGGTGACTTCAGTTAAATAATTTCTGAGAAAACCTACAATCCACCAATGTTCGCCTTTCGTATTTGTAAAGGTCTTTTACTATTATGGTCTGGTTCAGCTCTCGATTTCAACGACGTGCGTAGTTAAAGCTACAATAGGACTCTCCACTATGCCTATAAAGTATGCTGTGGATGCATCTCTTTCAGCAATTTCTTCGCAGTGATCCCGAAGTGTTCATCAAACCGAGTTGTTGAAGACAATCGAAGCCCTTTTTGACCAGCCGGCATTTCATCGAATATTCAGCCAGTGCTGTCAATGAGACAACTACAATTATATCAGTTTGTATGACATGTGAATTTCTGCTCTTAGGTGCGAAAGATCGATACAAGATCTTCCCCCTAATTAAGCACTCTCCTGCAAGCTTTATCGAAAGTGCTTATATCCGGGGAATACTGCAGTGATTAAAATCTGTAAAATTATATTCAGAAAATTCATAAAATTGCGATAGCATGAAACAATACCACGAAAACTATTAAGACCATCAGCCAAGAGTACAATATTTTGTCCACCATGATGAATTGCTGATAATCTGACTACTGGCGGGACAGAGTTCGCAATCTCCAATATGTTACAGAGCACAAGTATTCCGTTTGCCTGAGTTAAATTTGATATTATCTAATCGTTTACAGACTAGAGGCTGCTGGACACGTATGCATCACAACAAAGCGATTCTCGTGATGCTTTTGGTACGAATGCCGAAACACTTGACTTCTGTTGGAGAAGTGGTTCTGAGGAGAAGGCAGAGACTGTCTTTGACATCATGGGTCAATGCACTGCTGTTTCCATAAAAATACAGATGTTTTTGGCCTCCTTCTTTCTGGCGTTTTTGACCGAGTTCTCTAATAAAAATATTTCCAGAGTTGGATGTCCAAATGGTTTGTGCCCTCTAGCCGATATTTAATCCCCAAATGCTAGGCCTAAATGCTGACCTAAGTAGGACCTCTTGCTTCAAGTAAGGTACGACGCCTTACCCAACCTAACATTTCGAAAGACATCACTCTCTTACGTGTGGATCACTACATTAAAAAAAAATACAAAAAGCCTAAGGCCGGTGTTGTACTTCAGAGATTTAATAGTGCAAGTATTACTATTTCACGTCAGGGGTTATGTTCAGTAACAAATCTCATGAACTATTCTGGTTTTTAACGAATTTTTTGTTGAACAACTCTTCTATTTCATCCCATAGTGAAATATCCAAAATATTTATCACTTCAAAGGTATCCATGTACAGAAAAACGCAAAAAGGGATAAATTTTCTTTGTTTTTTTGTTTTGTTTTCCTTTCAAACGTTTTTCTAGTCATTGTTTGTTTTTAATTTTTTTAAATTGTTTTCAAACAAGAAGATTAAAAATAAGAAAATATTTGTTTAACAAAATAAGATTTTTTTTTCTTTGTAATATCGAATGAGTGTTTGACCTTTTGTTTAAACAGTTTTTATCGTTTAGAAATTTAATGTTTATTTAATAATAAACAACAATATTTACAATGTGGAATAACAATTTTTAAATAATTTTCAAAGAAATTTCTTTTTGTTTCTTAACACAACTGCTAGGAAAGAGGGTGTTGCACTTGTAAGTGAGGGATATATACATAAATTCATTACATTTATTAAAACTTTCAATATTTTATTAAAATATTTATTACTTTTCGCTGCTTATAATCCCTTCAGACATGAAAAAGAAAATACTTTTGAGAACATATTGCAATAGCCCACTAGAAGCCGTTGGTGTTTTACTTTCTGGTGCGATTCCTCGGGGACCTGTTAAAAAAGGTTGTGATATGAGAGAATATTTTTTTTTTACAACCTTCCAACTGAAGTTTTTTATTTGCTTGAAAGACCTATTGATGACATCCATGTTCAAACGTCCGCCTTTACTTCTCTGGTCTTTTCTATAACTCCGGCTCATAAATTAGACTGAATTTTACCAACGCCATGAGTTGTGATGGCTTTGAGAATGGTGGGGCTTGTGGCTTATTCGCATACACCTGCGAATTAAGTAAACACCACAGAAAAAAGTCTAACCGATGCAAAGCGCATGATCTTGATAACCAGCTTATATCACCATATGTCTTTGGTCTTTGGTGTCCGCATCCTCCAAATTAGTCCAAAAGAAGTCGGTAATCAGCGACCCACAGTGCTCGCCGTTGACATTAATGGATTGATCAACATCTTTTTCAAAAAAATGTCGACTGAGATGCCATCTGCCCAAAATCGACAGCAAACAGTGACTTTTTCGAGATGCAATGGACACTATTGGACCTAATGTGAGTTGGTCTCAATCCCTTAAAATGGCATGGCCATCTATCGCACAATAGCGATTTTTACGGCCACTGTCCTTTTAGTAGGCAAGCCGAAAGACTTAGTATTTCGGCAGGAGCTGATACTGTATTTCACCACATGTATCAGTGCCTTGCTCTTTTCATAAAGGAACGGAGGTTTTTTATCTCTCAACTTTTTATATTTTTAACCGAGCTCTATAATATAAAGACTCGGGATTGTTTGCTCTAGGGAATAGTTGACCACCGGGAAGAATTATTTGTGGTATCACAATGGACCTAAATTCTGGCCTGAGTGCGACCTCTTTTTCAAATGATTCCGCCATCTAATTTAACCGATCTGAATTCCAAATTCAATTTTGTTAGTTTACGTACTCATTAATCAAAAAATGGGTTAGGCTTTACAAACCATTCAGAGAATACAAGAAGTTGTTAATGGGCGTCCATGGTGATTTTTCTAAAAAGTCTAAATAAATGGCAACTAATTTAATAAATTTTGCTTCAACATGATTGCCGTGATGAACTCTTAAAGTTCTGAATTTTCTGTTGGAAATATATTTCATCCATTAAGCCAATCAACAAAATATATTATCACGCGAATGTTGATGCCGTAGTACTAAAGTACTAAACGTTTGAAATCTACTCCATGCATGTGTTTACTGCATAAACACTAAATGTTTTAATGAGTTTCTGTCTCTCCTCATTATCATGAATGAACATGATGAACCAATTTCAACAGCGCATGTAGCTAGGTTTACTACTTTGTTGTCAAACAGTATAAAAATTTATCATACACTGATTGTGGGCCGATAGCATCTTAATAATCACTGCGTTGCAGTCAATGGAAAAAAGGCATCGCGACGGTTACTAACGTTTTTCTCTAAAATGAAAGAGTTAAACTGGGTTGACATAAGACGTTGACATATGCCACATGGCACGCGATACCACAAAGCTGTTTAGAAATAAGTTTGACAATTAATTTTACGTTTTGGTTGATTGCTATTAAACTATTATTTGTAGGAATTCGTGATGTCTCTCGTAAACAGTGAAAAATTAGCCACAGTTCCAGCTTTGGAAGATAATATTGCTGCTGCCATTAGTGAGATATACCTGAAAAAGTATGCTGAATATGGAGCTTACGAACGAACTTCTTACGGCATAATTGCGGGCAACATTTGCAAGAAATAATCTAGAAAAAGCATTCAGTAATCGCCTAAAATAAATATTTCATTCACTTTTGAAAATTTTTTATGTCTTTTTTAATCTTCAAAACCATAATGGTTAAAAAACACTAGTCTTACTTAATTAACTAAATTCTCCCATATGGGAAGAACGGCTTGCTGAAGCTGTCGTAGGTGATGACGATCATCACTGATGGCTCAAAAATGGAATATAGAACTGGATCTGTGGCCAGAACAGATTACCTAACCAGGCCAGCGTATTTCAGGCGGAGATTGTTGCATTTGAACAAGCTTCACGTATAATTGCAACTCCTTCGAAGTTGATCGTAAGTGTGAACAGTCAAGAACCAATCAAAACGCTGGGATCTCACCTCGTTCAATCAAAGAGCGTCAGTGGTTGCATAGACTGTCTACACTGTATACTTCGACACAACACCCGTCTCTACTGAATTCTGGGCCACTGTAAACTGGCGCGGAAGTGATAGTGGAGATATGTATATGCTCCCCTACAATAATAATTTTTTAAATTGAAAAAATCAGCATGGAATTCAACAAACCTTCCACTGTAGATGGTCCAACATACCTGATCGCCGAATTTTAAAAAGGATGTTTCCAGCAGTAGGCAGCAGGAAAACATAGGAACTATTTGATTTCGACAAGAGGAATTCTAACGAGACACTGCGCTATTGGCAGTTTCTTTGGCAAGCTCGGTGTTCCTTACCAGGATTACTGCAGAAGATCCCAGGTTGTGGAAATAATAGAATCGCTTGTTATGTGAGCTCCCTGAAATTTAAAACAGACGTCGTCGGTTTTTAGGTGACAGAACGTTTGAAGATTTATAGCGTGCCACTAAGGAAATTTACCGGTTTCATCTGGAGCTCTAGGCGGTTCAAGCCCGTCACTAACGGATCATGACAAGAGGACTAATCTCACACTGGATAACACAATGGGCCATATGGGCCACCGGGTTAACTAGTCTGCAAACGACAAGCTACCCGTTAACGTAACCTAACCTAAATGATATGTTAGTAAACACAATTTCCGAATTCGATGAGAAAATAAATCCACATTTATTAACTGTAACTGTGGCCAGCTAAAGATCGAGTTCTTGCGTTCGAGGCCAAATCGACTGACTCGAATCTACTGCACACCCTCTCGGACAGCGGCCATGTTTTCGGCAGATCTTGTCTTTCGAAATGATAATGTCGCCGTAGTCTAGTTGGTAGTGTGTTGGCTTATTAGACATAAAAGCCGGGTCAGGCATCAAAAAGAAATATGAAAAAAAAAAATATTTCTTCGGCGATTTCTTCTCAGCAGATTTCTGGCAATAACTCTGATAGCAAATAAAATTGCCATGAAAAGTTTCTCAAAAATCTGTCTTTCGTTCATGTATAAAATTAACGCACACATCATGAGTGGCGTGAGAAGCTAGGCCGTAATCCTGACTGAAGGGTTGTAATGGCCAATTATGTACGTATGTATGCTTTATATGCAAAATGAAGAAATCTTACACTTTGCATGCTGGAATTTTAAATTGTAATCTAAATTAATTGACAAATAAACATATTCATTTCAATGTAAATATTTTACGAAAAATTGCAAATCTGTATTCATTTTTATATTGTTATCCTTTGAATTCTATTTTGTTTTGTTTTGTTCATTCCTTAATAAGCTACGACTGAATCAAGATCGTTGTTGTGTGTTTGTCTTATAAACAGTAGAAGCATAACATAAAATATTTGAGAAATCGTTTCTTCGGTATGGAAAATCATTTAAGAGAATGCTGGTCTTTTGACATACATATATCGACAGTAAATTTAATTTATAAACACCGAACGTTATATTTACTTATATAAAGAGATCTTTTGTAACAGTGAGCTTAAAATTCTTAAAATTTTAAACAATTGAGATTTCATGACATGAAATATTTCAATGAATTTTTCATAGAAGTGTGGATACTCTTTGAAAATATTTAAACTTTACTTATATGCTTAAATGCAATGAATTTTAATAAATTGCTTGCATGCTTAATGCATGACCATTAATTAAAATATTAATTTAAAAAAAATCTACATACGTTTTTATTGCTGAACAATAATTAAATTTATTAAATTAAAGCAAAAATTAAAATCCTTTGTTTTGTTAAATACCATATTCATTAGGCTTTGCTAATTAAACACAAGTGCATTAAATGAGCAAAAATTACACAACACAGCAATACAACACACAGCAACACAATTGAATTGTTTCAATGAATGAGAGAGAGTGGATTTTTCAAAGGCATTTTTAAATTAATTTAATTGTATTCATTTATTTCATATTTTATACCAAAAAAATTAAATTCTATTTTCAACATTTTATTTATTGTTGTTTATAATTAATTACCATACTGTTGGCAAATGTTAAATTTAATTTAAAATAAATCAGGCGGTATTTATCCAGAATAAAAAATTCTTTCCATAAATTCCATTAGTTTTCGTTAATTGTTTAAAAATTATGTGTTTTTTAACAAGAGTACCTGTTAAACCACAATACTCTATAGTCTTAAATAAATATTGTTTTTATACACGATATCAGGGGAAAGTGATTGACCCATGTAATACTGGTGTTTTCTGCTGCTCTTCGACTACAACCAACATTCAGGTTGTGGGCTCTGCTCATGCTGTGATTGTGCCAGAATTAGCAAAGAATATTGAAGGAGGAAAGAAAGAGGGAATAGCGTTTATGGATGAAGTGACTAAATAAAGTAACTAGTGAAGTCTATTCCGTAATCTAGTAGACATCTGGAGCTTGCAAGAGAAACTACCAATAGTGCAGAATCGCGTTATAATTTTCATTAGTGTGCGAAACCTTCTTTTGTCGAACTCAAGTAGTTCTTTGTCCTCCTGCTCAGATTACGTAAGCTCAACATCACAATATTTTGCCGATGACACAATACCAGACATAATTCGTCTCGGAAGCATGGACTGAAAGAAGTTAAGGATGTTTGTACAAGATACAAGACTTCCTATAGAATGTAAGGTGATATTCCCACAACAGGTCTACATGATGGCTTCGGTGTATTATCAATAGGCATAAATTCCACTGTAGTTTTGAAATTCGGCAACCAAGTATGTGGAATCATCGATGGTTTGTTGAATTCTATGCTGTTTTTTTCTCAATTTGGAAAAGTACACTTGTAGGGGCATCTCCGATCAATTCCGTGCCAATTTGTATGTCTTTTCATTTCCTAACGTAACCATTTAACCACAAGTAAACTTCGTTAGTACTATACTACTGTAGTCGCCGTAGTCTAGTAGGTAGTGTGTTGGCTTATTAGACGTTACGCCACGGTTCAAATCCCAGGTCAGACATCTCCAACAAAACGAAAAATATTTCTTCGACAATTTAATTTCAACGTCTCATAAAAATATGTCGTTCGGAGTCGAATTTACTGCAGATCCCGCCACTCATGGATAAAGTTAACACACACAACAAGAGTGGTGTGAGAGTGATCGTAACCTTGACTGAAGGGTTCTAACGACCAATTATAAATGTATATAGATAAACATCATTATTAAACACAATTCTTTGATTATAAAAAAATGTTCGTTAGGCTCCAATTCTGGAACGAGCTTTTTTTTATTGGAACGTAGATCAAAATTCGTTCGTTCAAAGTCGAAGTCTTCTCCAAAACTTTGCTTAACAACAGCAAACTTCTCTAAATAGAGAAGAGTAAAATTAGTGCTCTTATGTTGACCGTAAAATAAATGAGCACTCTATGGCCCTTGCGAACAGGTTTTTTCTAATTTGTTTCTTCAACACAAATTTTCACGAAATCCTACTGCACATAAATGGGACAACAGATTGACATTCTCTGCTGTCAAACCACAGATATTCTTCATACTTAAGATCCATATTTTTAGCATTTGTAAATATTTCATTCATGTTGTTTTTTAATGAAAAACAAAATCCTTAATAAACAATAAAATTAAACGAGAAAAAAAATAATTTTCACAATTTCTGAACAATTAAACAGAAATTATTTGTTTTTCTTTTACAGTTCAACTTATGCTGCAATTTTTTTTGTAAGAAGTCGCTGTATGTGTTTGATGTGAATGATGCGGTTTAAATTCTGACTTATTAAATAAATTGTTTTGATTTAATTTGTTTATAAATAAACATTCGCTTGTTTAGAAATGCCCCTCTCTGGTAATCAATATTATTTATTGGTTTAATTCCTGTTTTTTTTTAATTTTTTAGAGAAAACAAACTCGTGAAAAATAAATAAATAAATAAATGGGAATGTAAATATTTGAATGAATAAATATTTGCAATCAAATGAAAATGTAACGCAATAATTACTTTTCCTCATATACATACATACACATATATTTATAAATAATTTGCTGATAAGAGTTCGTTGGGTAAATAAAATTGTACTTGTGTTTGTATAACTGTATATTGTTAAGTAGGTTGCATAGGCCACTACATTGGCTTGTTGGGCAATCATCACTAAGGGGTGATGTGTCCTGTACAAACTTTCTTAACAATTTCCAGTTCCCTGCTCTGCAATGAGTTACGTGTGGTATAGTATATTTGCCAAAATTTTTGGATCTTGACCTTACAAAGGCTAGGAAATGACGTAAAAAGTATTCCACCATACTGAGCATATTTCTACAGTTCCTGCATTCATTAATATCTATCCCGTCTTCGCGGTTCAAATCTATATGTTAGGCGAAGTGTCCCATAAGGATGTTCATCAGCGTACACAAGTCTCATTAGGAACACGGTCGCCAACTTCCCTGTTTAATTACTTTTAGGCTAATAACGTGGTTAAAACACGATTTATGAGCACAAAAACCATATCACTCACTTCTAAACACAGGTTTAAGGCACGTTGACGTTTTCTTATACAAAATTTGCTCAAACTTTCAATTTCTGCATTCACAATCATGTCGAAGATTGGGAACAACAAGTATCTGTGATAATTTGTAAAAATTGAGACTGTAAATTCCAATAAAATAAAAATATTAGGCCGAGAGGAAACTCTCCCTGAACGCTTGGTATCAAACCTTAGTCAATTCCAGACTGTGTGATAGTCGTCGTAGTGTGGTAGTTAGTGCGTTGATTAGTTAAACGTGAGGCCACAGTTCAAGTCAGACATTACCACCATATTTCTTCTCTACAGATTTCTGGCAAAAACTCTGTGAGTAAATAAAATTGCCATGAAAAGTTTCTCAAAATCTGTCGTTTGTAGTCAACTTTGGACTGTGTGTCCCGCCATTTATAAATAAAATTGACACAAGTGGTGTGAGAAGCTAGGTCGCAATCCTGATTGAAGGGTTGTTATAACTGATTAATTAGAAACACAACGATATTGTTAAATCATGATGGTCAAATAAAAAAAAAAATAAATCAAGTTTTTTGCCAGATTAGGAAAGATTTAGGAGTTGTAATATCGATAACGATAAACTGTCGAATGCCGCTTTGCCCTCGTTCTCAAATTGTTGGTATTTGTCCATCGTCTAGATGTACTTAAGGATCTTGGCCCACATGCGTATCAGTTTTACATCTTTTGATACTAGCCGAAGGTAAACGAATTGCAAAAGTTGCTGCTTCTGGAGCAAAGCCAATCCCGAAGTCGTTAACATATCACCATTACATCCATTAAAATCTAAAGTTTTATTCAATTTACACACTCGCGGCATCAACGGTTCTTATATCTTTCGAAACGAGTAGAGCGCAGCCGTGACGATAACCGTTAGTTAGAATTTTTGTTGTCTAAAAGTAATCGGCTTAACATCAATGACATTTGATTCCACCAAGATGCACAGAAGTTGGATGCAGCGCGCTTATCTATCCACTTATTGCAATATTAACTTGGAAAATAATGTTCCTTCCAAAAGTGATGCTATTCAATGGCCCCAAGTTCATGCGATTTAACATACATATATACATAATTGGTCATTAGAGCCTTTCAGTCCGGATTACGTGCTAGCTTGTCACATCACTTATGTTGTAAATGTTCATTTTATACATGAGTAAGGTTTAAAGACGACTCCAAACGACAGATTTTTTGGAGGAACATTGCATTGTAATCTTATTTACTCTCAGGATTTTTGCTAGAAATCTGCAGAGAGGATGTCGCCGAATAAATATTTTTTCATATTTTCGGTGTTTGAACCATGGCCTCAAGTCTAATAAGCCAACACACTAGCTTCTAGACTCGCGCAACTTCATGTCACTTAACGCTGCTGGATTAATGGGACTATGTCAACTTATTATTTTAAGACGTTAATCCAGCAGCTCCTCACGTATTTGAAACCAATATTGCAGCCTCCTTTGATGCCATACGGTCAAATTTATTGAAAAAAAAAATGGAAATTAAGAAATAATAATGAAATTATCAAGCAAATTACAACAAAAAAATTATTTCCAAATATATTTGTACCTTACAATCAAATATCATTTTAAGTCCTCAAGTCGCTTGCAAAAATATCCAAATATAGGACAGGGCACTTGATAGTACCCGACAAATGCTTATAAAATAAATATTTGTTAGAATTTCCTACAGATTTGCACAAAAATATTTATTTTGAGTGTAATGGCTAGTAAAGTCCACACATACGTGTACGTTTTGAGAAATATAATATAAACCTAAGCCCCATTTACAAATTAACAAAATAATTTGTATGGCTTAATTGCCAATAATTTGTCGAACAAATTTAAAAGCAATTTATTTTCTATTTTATTTTTTATTTTTTGTTATCCGTTGTATTCTTTTTTTTCTGCAGACACAAACCACAATCCACAATGCAACACCAGAATGTACAGAGAATTGTAGAAAATAGAAAATGATTGTAAAAATTTAATTCGTAATTTGAAAATAGAAGTTTTGAAAGACTTAAGCAACTATGGTTCCATCGAAAACATTGAGCATTGTGGAGCAAAAGGAAATGTTTTTAAATTTACGTTACTAAATCAACATTGCGCCTTTGAGATAAAATTAAAAAGAGATACCAAGAAATTATTTATTTATTAATTATAATACAAATACAATTACGAGCTGAGTAACATAGGCCTTATGCTTGGTGTAGTGTAACAGACCAGAGCTTCTAGTTGCAATCGAACTAATAATAGCCTAGTTCATTACCAACTAGACCACCTGGGCATCCTACCAAGAAATTAAAATCTTTCATAGAAGCTAAACTCATTGCGTCGGGTTGACTTGTCTCGGCCATCCCGATATACAATAAATTCTGTACGACCAAGACTTCTTCTTGTGAGATTTACAAGTCGCGGACAACAAAAGTAAAGATATTCTGTGATCTCCTCTTCTTGCTCGTTGTTTCATACATACATAATTGGTCATTACAACCCTTCAGCCAGGATTATAAACTATAATCTCTTCATACCACTTATGTTGTGTATGTTAACGACAGATTATTTCTGAGAAACTTTTCACGGCAATTTCATTTTACTTTCAGAGTTTTCGCCCAAAATGTGCTGAGAGGCAGTCGCCTAAGAAATATTTTTCATATTTCGTTTTATCGAAGATGTTTGACCTGGGGGTTAAACCGTGGTTTCATTTCTAATAAGTGAATACTCCAGAAACTTGAACACTTTATTGTTACATTGGCCATCCAAAAACGCTAACAAGAGCTAAAAGTTCACGTTTCTGCGAGTTCATTGTATTATCTTAAATACGAAATAGACGCTCTCTAAGCATTTAATGACCGCTTTATTGTCGGTAAATATGAGTATATCTCCTTTCGATGTACTCTGCTACCGTATTCGCTTAGCGGCAATCTTTATATGTATCCATTATCTCAGCCTGAATAGTACTACAGTAATAGGGTAGTACAAGGAACAATCTAAGATTCAGGTGTTCTAGAAAGATTTCACATCCGACTTTGTCATGCGATGTGGATCCGTCAAAGAATTCTTGTATTGCGTGCTCTAGATGATGTAAACCTGTTCATGCTCTTGTAGCGGCTGTCTTATTGCCGTGTCCGCTGACTTTTGTTACGCCAACTTGTCTAATGGTAGCCAGTTGAGCTTAGGGATGTAATACCTTCAGTGATGTAGTTCCAAGATACACTCAAATCGGATTTGATGCTTCTTTTTTCCTGTGGTTAACCACCATATCACGGTCCCGTAGAATAAAGTTGGACAGAATCGTACATCCTGAATACATTTTTAGGGTTGATAAACCAGCTTAAGCCTATTACTACCTTGCAACAATAAAGAGCAGTAGCCGCCTTAGTGGTTTTTGATCAAATTCCAAACAAGTAAAACTTTTATTCGTGAAATACATAATTGGTCATTACAACTCTTCAGTCAGGATTACGACCTAGCTTTATACATGAGTGGCGGGACTGAACGACAGATTTTTGAGATGCTTTTCATGGCAATTTTATTTACTCTCAGAGTTTTTGCCAGAAATCTGCTGAGAGGAAGTCGCCGAAGAAATATTTTCATATTTTCGTTTTGATGTCTGACCTGGGATTTGAACTCGGGCCTTACGTCTAATAAGCCAACATACTACCTACTAGACTACGCGACTACAAAAATCAAATAAAAATTAATTACAAAAGATGTGTATCTATATCCTGTATATGTTATTGAAACATCAGAAAACTGTTTAAAACTTGCACAACTATTTAGTGAAACTAAATTGTAATTTTCCATTTTGCTATTCACAGCATGGCTGAAGTGGGTTAACAGAGTACAATTATATTTTTTTTTCTTTGTATTTATTGCAGTAAATTTTTGAGGGAAAACCACGAAATGTGCGAAACTAAATTAATGGACTGTATTTGGTTATTTTCATATGAGAGTCCTGCAACACTTGAGACCATTGAAATTTAAAAAAGGGGAATCAAATGTAATAACAATTCCAGTCAGACTACATATATGATATCCCATAGCTTATATTACTTATTAGTGAATATGTAGAGAGAGAGATTTCATATTCTGTGTTAATTTAAATTAAAATTTATTTGACGAAAAGTAATCAAATTCACATGGAATAATAAATCAAACTTACATGGAAGTAATAATAGAAGCAATTGTGTTAAAATCGAACGTTTTTATAAAAATACAATAAATGATTCTGTTAATTTTCATTAACAGTACGTGACAGGGTTGGCAAAATTGGTACAATTGTACTTTTTTTGGTACAAATCAAACATCAAAAGTACAATGGTACACCAATCAATTATCTTGTACAATTTCAAAGAAGACGCTCGAATTAATTGCAAACAAAGTAAAAACAAATATGTGTTTAATTTCAGTTAAACTCTTTATTGTCTTATGTGCCACTGTTCGAACTTGTATTTACCACGTATATAACAATAACTACAACAATAATATGTTTATTCGTTATTCTTATCACACAACTATTCGCTAGATCTTTACAACGGAGATCTTCAAACCACGACTGTTTTCTTCACACGCAACTTCACACAAGGCTGACTGAATTCTTACTGACTCGTCATCTGCTTTGTCTGGCCTTTTTATAGTCCAACAAAAACAGTCCAATGACCATTCTCGAAGTAGAAAGTTCGTGTTCTCGCTTTCTCGAGAACTCTATCGCGACACATTGCTTGCTGTTGTGTTTGCTTACTTGTCTATACCTTATTCTCTCATACTTGTTGTTGTTGGTTTACTTGGAACAAGTTCGATGTATTTGTGTGTAGCTTTTGTTTATCATTAATGTTAAACGATATTACACTGTTTTTATTTTCGTAACAATATATTCTGATGAATCTACAATTTGGATTCAAACAAGTATATGTTGAATCTACAATGCCCTTGCAAAAGACCTTTTACCAAGCGTAGTCCACTTCTTGATTTTTTAATACATGACTTAAATCTCCTTCTATTGAAATTTATCGCCAAAAGCTTAGATTGGCTCCTTTTTCCAATACCTAGCTGATTTGACTTCCCCAGACAATTTTATACTTCTTGAAGTTAATCTCATAAGGGCTACGTGTTCGGATATCCTAGGTAATTGAGCACATTCCCACTCCTGTAGCAATATTTGTCCTTGCTTCATACGCATACCAGAAAGTGGTCCTCCTTCTAAAAAAGATTGTGCTCTCAAGTTTACTGCTGGTCTGCTGGTTCTGCTCAGTAGAGAGTTAAGGTAGGGGCACTCAAACCATTAGATATCGAAATTCCCTGATAAATTGTGTATTAGATTTGTCTCCCATAATCCAATATCAGAAGTCGCCGTAGTCTAGTAAGTAGTGTATTGGCTTATTAGACGTAAAGCCCGGGTTCGTATCCCAGGTCAGGCATCAAATCGAAATATGAAAAAAAATATTTCTTCGGTGATTTCCTCTCAGCAGATTTCTGACAAAAACTCTGAGCGTAAATAAACCTGCCATGAAAAATTTTAGCAAAAATGTCGTTCGGAGTCGACGTTAAACTGTAGGTCCCGCCACTCACGTATAAAATTAACGCACACAACATAAGTGGTGTGGGAAGCTAGGTCGTAATCCTGACTGAAGTGTTGTAATGACCAATTGTGTATGTTATGTTATGCATGATAGCATAATATTTATCGGGTAGTGCAAGAAACAATGTAAGATTCTGGTGTTCTGAAAGAATTTCACCTCCAACTATTTCACGCGATATGGATTCGTCAAATAATTTTTGTACAGCGTACTTTGGAAGATGTAAAACATTTCATGCTTTTCTAGATGTCAGTCGTACTGCCCTTTTCACAGACTTTTGTTATGCCAACTTGTCTGACAGTAGTTAAGTTTGGTAAACAATACCTTCAGTGATGTAGTTCTAAGAGCACCTGGTATTATGACTGCCATTACCCTCATAATACACTTCAATTGGGTTTGATGCTTACTTTTTTCCATGGTCAACCACCACATCACGGTCTCTTAAAATAAAGTTGGTTTGTAGACTAAGTCGTACAGTCCGTATACATTTTTAGGGCTGATAAACCCATTACTCCTTGCAGATTAAAGAGCAATAGTCACCGTAGTGATTATGGATTACATCCCAAACAAGTAAATCTGTTATTCGTGAAATTTAAAAAAAAAAATAATAATTAAATGACACGTGTACCCATTACATGGTGCGACAGTGAAAATACACCCGCACTAGGCCGTAATACTGACTGAAGGGTTGTAATGGCCAACTATGTATATATCCAATGCCAAACGACATTTGCTATGTAAAAACATTTCCTTTACAGACTGTACTTATGTGCTGAAATGTTCATTTCTTTAGTTGATATTTTTCATTTCATAAATTTTTAATATTTTCGAAATATTTAATACGTAATCGTAAATCAGTATAAACAAATAAGACTCAATTATAACAAATTACTTTCCGTTTCGTTTTTTTTCCGCCAAATTTTACAAATATTTTACGAAGAAGATATTTTTAAAAAAATGAAAACAAAAATACTACGATTTTAAAAAGAAACTCAAACTTTTTATTTCAGAGATCAATGATGTCGTCTTAAAACTGAAAAACTAAAAAAGTTTTTCATTGTTTTTCAGCTGCAAAAAACATTTTTAAGAAAAAAAAATAAAAAGAAAGAAACTTTAAAAGAAAGTTTTTCATTTTTAAATACACACGAACTAATCATTTCTAGTCCATTCAATTTGCTGCATTTGCAATATAAAATCAGTGAACGACAGACAAGCAGACACAATCGCTGCAGGAAGTGGTCTTTAGTTATACGAGACCAAAGTTTTGTTAGAAAAACGGAAGGCATAAAACTGTTTTATAGTTCGCTGAAGACATTTTTCATATACGGCCCAAGGAAATATTACAAAAACAAAAGAAAACAACAACAGCATCCAAAGCAATCAGAAAAAACTTTAGGATAATACAGGAAGAAAAATTTTAAAATGCTCACAAGATGACAAGAAAAGTTGCCTTAGGCAGTAAGGGCAGTGAAATAACAAGAAAGCATAGTCAGGCTCTTCCTTCGAAGTTAAGAAAATGAATGAAAAAAAAAAAACAAATATATTTTCAATAATACATACAACCTTTTTCTTAGGCCTTATTCACACTTTGTAACGGGTGTTTTTCTATTCTATTTGGCTTAGTACGGTTTGCAATTTCACCGTGAACTGCATACATAATTGGTCATTACAATTCTTCAGACAGGATTACGACCTAGGTTCTCACACGATTGGCTGACTTAGAAATGTGTGGCTTTTGATTCTGACAATACATATATATTTAATTGGTCGTAAACAACCCTTCAGTCAGGATTACGACCTAGCTTCCCACACCACTCCAATGGACCCTTATTTCTATAAAAAAAATCATTTTCCGCAATGAGACCCATTTGTGTATTCTATAGAAGCAAAGAATATGAGAGGATGGAGACTATCTTCCGTCTCATATGGCAACGCACAGCTCTTGTTATTAAGAGGCGCAATTTCCTGTCATAACTAACTGAACGATTGTTTTCTGTTATCTGTTTGATCTCCGCTTACGGTACTGACCTGAAGGATCACAATGAACCTAACATCGCGTCCAAAATATGGCCATAACATTCAAAGAGAGCTCACGGTATTTCAAGTTTAGCTTAAAGGAACACTTCTTAGACAATAAAGAAACAAAACTTGAATTGTTTTCAAAGAATATTAGATGAGCAACTTTTAATATAAAGAGCTTTAATTATTGTCCTCCAACAGGAACTTTCAACAGTTGATGATGCCCATTTCTTTAGATCTACATCTGTGAAATAACATACATACATACATACATAATTGTACATTACAACCACTTAGTTAGGATTATGATCTAGTTTCTCACATCACTTATGTTGTGTGTGTTAGTTTCATACATGAGTGACAGTATTTACAGTTTACAGTCGACTTCGAACAACCGTTTCTTGAGAAACTTTTTAAGACAATATTATTTCCTCTCAGACTATTTGCCAGAAATCTGTTGAGAGGTAGTCGCGAAGAAATATAATTTCGTATTTGATTTCGTTGAAAATGTCTGACCTAGGGTTTCATCCGTGTCCTCACTTCTAATAAGCCAACACACTACCTACCTACCTGCTAGACTACGGCGACATCTGTCAAATTAGTTGTAATTTATTCAGTCTGTTTTGCCAAATATTCGTAGACAACAACGTGAGTTCGCTGAATGGACGCTGGAGAAATTGACAACTGACGCCCATTTTCATCGAAAAAAAATCGTCTTCAGCTATTAGGTCCATATCTACAGGAATTATTGCGTGAACAAACAAAATTATTGAATTCGAAACGATACCAATCCACAAGATATCCAAGAGCGCCCAATGCAACGCGAAAAAGTTATTTAGAACATTGCTGGCCAGGCCATCACTGGTAATGCAATAGGCTGATGAATTGGATGTTCTGACCACCAACATGCCACAAATAAATCTTTCGATAATATCACACAGGAGAGGATGCATAGATAATTGGTCATTACAACCCTTTCGTTAGGGTTACGACCGAGTTTCTCACATCTCTTATGTTGTGTGCGTTAATTTTATACATGAGTGGTGGGATCTACAGTGTAAAACGTCTCCGAACGACAGATTTTTGGAGAAACTTTTCATGGCTTTTTATTTACTCTCAGAATTTTTGCCAGAAATCTGCTGAGCGGAAGTCGTCGAAGAAATAGTTTTTCGATTTTCGTTTTGTTGGATATGTCTGACCTGGGGCGTGAACCGTGGCCCTACGCCTAATACGGCAGGACACTACCTAATAGACTACTGCGACTTATTATATCTCACATGAAATTTTTTTTTGTTTAATTTTAAAGTAAGGAAGCTGTAATTAAAGACCCACTTTAAGCTATAACATCAGTTTCCAGTAACCTCTTATAAAGTGTTAAAACGCTGGAATACTACAGTATATAATGCACTTTAATTTAAGCTTGCTTACCTGAGAAATAAAATGTATGTCCATGCGATGGACGATGTAAGCAGTTATCCTGAGTACATAACCACAAAACTTTAAATATTTAATATTGAAGTGGAAATCTTGCATTTCATTTTATTTAAATTTAGTTTAGTTTGCCTTTGTCTGGCAACCAAGCAACGTACTAACCAACCCGCCAACTAAAATAATATCAGCAGTATAATAATGGAGTTTTTCAACAACATAAAGTATCGCTTTTACAAAATTTATTTCAGCAGAGAATTGTTTCGTTTAAATAAAATAAACATTCAAATGAATACATCACACAACATAACATACATTAAAGAGAACATAACAAATATAAAAGGAATTATTCTGCCAGTGAAAGTCAGCCTCATTTAAATGCTGGCACAATAAAACTCTTAATCCGATAAAAGGAAAAAAAACAACAACAACAGACATACGAGTATGCACACTACCATATGTACATATGCACAGTAAAACCCATGAATAAGGATTTCAAATTAAATTCTAAATTTTTTTTGCATTTCTTTTACAAAATTTTTTTCTCTTTATCTCGTATTTGGGTTTTTTAAAGATGTAACAGGAAAGTAAAGAAAATAACTACGAAAATACAGAGGAAATTTTACGCCACATTCTTGGTACTCATGCAAGTTTTTTCAACTACACTAAGGCACTTAACTATGGCAAATAACTATTCGGTTCATGGCAGATAGTCGACAAATCTTAACTTACTAAGCCTACATTCTTTTTGGGATGAAAGGACTTAAGTGAAAAAATAGTTAGGCCACGTCTTATGGCTCCAGACTGAGCCCGAAGTATTACTGCCATTATTATTGCCGTTATGTAGAGTTGTCACAATCCTGCGACCTTTCTTACTTACTTAATTGGCCATTAACAACCCGATTTCAGCCTGTCTTAACACATCCTTTCAAGCGTCTCTACTTCTTGCGCGTCTTCGCCGCCAATCGATTAGAGAGCTTCTTCAATACGGTCCTTCCAACGCAAAAAAGATCGTCCTCTTCCACGACTTCCGAAAATCCTCCATTCGAACGTCCTACACCCATTCCATCTATTGCGCTGCCCTTGACCGATATATGGTATATCCTTCATATGTCCTCTAACCCTACTGCCCTGACAAACTTCAAGATACTGTTCTGTGTTAGAAAGGACAATTCGTTTTTCAGCACATAATACACACCCAGGTGTTTTCTCCTGCATTGATAACTTACGGGCTTCAAGAACGTATTCTGATGATTTATTCTTGTCATCACAGAATCTATATGTTGTCTTCGAACCAAGTGTACGTGGAATCTACAATGCCCTGTCAAAAGATCGTTTACCAATCAGTTCATTTCTGGATAGACTAATGCTTGACTTAGATCTCCTCCAATTGTAATTTATCAACAAAAATTGAGATTGTCTCCCTATTTGCCCTGCCTAGCTGATTCGATTTCCGCAGACAGTCTTATACTTCTTGAATTAACCTCATACGGGCTATATGCTCGGATGTTCAAGTTAATTGAGCCCATTTCCGCTGCTGTCGCAATATTTGTTTGCGACTCATACATATACCAGAAAAAGGTCCTTCATCTAGAATATTAAGAAGTCTTTAGTGTATTCAATTCATTTTTGTCATAGAGTTTGCTGGTCCTATACAGAATAGAGTTAAGTTTAGAGCTTTCAGCTAGTCAAAGTATTAGATCTCGAAATCTCCTGATGAATAGTGTATTACATTTGCCTACCATTACTCTAACGATAGGCACCTAACTCCAGCAGAGGCTAAGGCAATTTCAATCCTCATATCTCATGGTATATAATTCTTGCATAACCCTTGAATTATATCCCCATGATTTCCTGCAATCCTTCTGCATCTATAAGCCCTCGTCTGGACTTTTATATATGCCTTCATATCATTATATCGTAGATATAATTTATCTCTAGTTTCTGTAATATTATCCACCCGTGAGTCAATTATTCTTCCATTTAAAAAGTTATCAGTTAAGTTAGTTAAGGCGTTATCATTTTTTTTCCGGAACACATCTCAGCAGATCGTGTGTTACGTCCATTCACCTGAATATTATGAGCTCCTTTTATTCAAAGACCTATCACCTTAAGTGTTAAAACCGATATTGAAGGATATTCAGAAAACTATTCGAATTGGCCCACTGTATGTTCTAACACTCTAACTATTAATATTTTAAACTTATGCGATCAGATTTCTTGAAATGTATCGGGATGTTATATTATGAGTAAAACTAAGAATAAATTTCGAATAATAATTCAGCATTCCTACAAACGCTCGAATTTGAGACACAAACTTGAGGCACTAAAGGTTCCAGAACTGATGAAATGCTGTATATATGTTGCATACGCAAATAAATTGTGATCAATATTGAGCGCAATATATGAAACTTTCGCTTTAAAGAATTCGTATCTAATTCTGTTAAGTCACAATGTATCTGTCCTTACTTATAATGAATTATCCCTATAGAAGCTTTTAGCTGTACAATATCTTTTATCTGAAGTGTCATTTGTTTAGTCATAGGTTTTCCATTATATGGATCGCTTCCCGAATTTGTGTCGTTTAACGATCAAAAAACGTGTAATCAGTCCCCTACTGATAAAGTAGGTTGTGTTGAAATACGAGAAATTAAATATAGAAGAATGGAAAGAGAGAACGACCTTGTGTACAAGGAATTGGTATGATTGTAAAGAAATTTGAAGTCGCCTTCGTCTAGAGGGTAGTGTACAGTGCCTTGAACAAAAAAGAAATCTTTACGGATGTGGTCAGTCATCTATTCAAAAAAAAAAAATAGCTTCTATTAACAAAAGTGCGGTGTATAATTACAATTTAACGATTTGCCTGCATTCTCAATAATTGGGTCTATCTTACGGTTCATTATGGTATATTTCGTATTTGAGTTTACACATCCGTCCATATAATATTCATCCATGCAATAATGAAAGTTGACTGACCTTTATAATGCTGATTAGGTACTAGACCAACAGGGTCTCAATGCTAATTTTTAAAAAAAAATTTCCTCAGCAATGCAGTTCATTTCTCATACGGTGGGCTACGTCAACAAACGAAATTGTCAGATAAGGACCATAACCATTGAAACCTTTTTTTGCCATGCAATTGAAGGTTTTGAACTGAACAGTGTAGGAGTCTTACAACACTACTCTAGTACTCTAGTAGGTAGTGTGTCGGCTTAGTAGAAGCGAGATCGTGATTAAAATCCCTTGTTAGACATCACGGACTAAGCGAAATATGAAAAAAAAAATTTCTTTGGTGACTTCCTCTTAGTAGTCCTCTGGCAAAAGCTCTGGGAGTAATTAAGCCAGCCATGAATATTTTCTCAAAAGTTTGTCGTTTAGAGTCCACTGTAAACTGTAGATCCCACCACTCATGGATGAAATTTCAACACACACAATATGGGTGGTGTGAGAAACTAGGCCGTAATCCTAACTAAGGATGCATTCACCAATTAAGTAAATAAGAAAGCATAGAAAGAGTAGTTTAATGTTCTGGCAACGTCAATTCGCCAATTAAATCATGCGACCATGTCAAAGACCGTGTTAATGTGGATGGAGGATAATCCGATAGATTCGAAAACGTTATGTTAGATATCTGGAAAACATCCACAGTTTGCAGAACATCTAAATTTCAATCCTTTTCTTTAAGACAATGGATACAGCTGCTCTAAAATCAATGAATGGAATTATTGCTGTACAGTATTCCCTCGAATTACGTCGTCTCGATTTACGTCGTTTCGATTAACGTCGTCAAAAATTTTGTTCCCTTCAACTTCGATTTGCGTTGTCATTCGATTTACGTCGCCTTTTTTTGGAACCAACTGTAACGTAAATCGAAAAATTATTGTAACTTTTTTAAGTTCCTTGTTAAAAACATACTTCTTTGTAGTATGAGCAATATGAAATTCGATTTACGATTCGAATACTGTATATATATACGAGTATATATAGAAATTTTAGAAACGATGAAAACAAACCAATTCGTTTGCCAACATCATTTCCCAAGGTGTGACACCCTGGTTGTTAAAAAATTGTAATGTTTTTTTTTTTAATTTTTTATTTCTATGAAATCACTTCACTTTTAAGAATTAACAGAAATAAATTGTTTGAGACTTACAAAACATATCTCAAGTTAAAGTTAAAGATCTCAGTATTTCAATAAAAGAATTCGAAGAATTTTCTTATGCTTGCAAATCAAATTAAAAGAATATTTTAATTGTTTAATTAACAACAGCTTAAAATGACAAAATATTAGAATTTCTGGGAAGAAAAAAAAGCAAAAAGAAAAGAAGAATTTATTATACAGCAACGCTATGACGGTTTTAAATAAAAATTTCTTTTAAACTCACAGAAATTCACAGAAGTTAGAGTGCCTTAGGCGTTGAAATTAAATAAATTCAACGATAGACGGCAGTCACACATTGCAAAGGTTTAATTAACTTTGAAATATTTCGATTGCTTGAGAGTAAGAACATCCGTAACATTTTCAACATTCAACACAAGATTGTTTGTGTACAAACAAAAGTTCATATAGGCACTGAATCAAAATCATTTTATTGGGTACCCCCTGTACAATGTCAGGTTCTGCACGTTCAAAATAACGTTTGGCATTAATTAAAATAAATTTTATGAATAACTTGTTTTGTTAATTTATGTACGTTTTGAGCATATTTTATTGAAATCAATTTATTGTTTTTTGTAACAACTAAATAAAATTATAACAACAAAAACAAACACAACCATTTACAATAAAATATTATTGCCTGCCTGCCTGTGTTTTGGCAACAGTTAGGAGTGTGAATGGGTTTTTTGTATTTGAATGCTGCGTAAATAATGTCCTTGGCAGTTAATCAACAGAGTAAATACTCACAGGACTACATATTGATTTCTACGGTGGTGTACTACAATATATTGTAATAAATAATATGATATGTTATGTAATGGAAAAATAACAAATGCGATCATATATTACCCTACACTACAATAGCAGAATGACATCACATAATGGCTCTACAGGGCGGAAGTAGAAACAACATTGCTAACAGTGTACTTATTTGGCAACCGGTGTACAATGCCACCACCTACTGAGAGATAAAGTACTTAGGCAATTAGCTGTCCTGATCACCAATGCACTTTGTTTCATTTCACCTAAGGCATTACTTGATGTACTCAACTGGCACCCTTCTGATCTGATGGCAGTAAGGCATAATCAAATTAAATTCTGACAGAATCTGGACTTTGGACATTCTGCAATTCTGGAAAGATAGACACATTCAGATCGATTATATAGTACCTGAATAAAACATTTAATTTTACAATTCTACCTAGGGAATCCTAGCCTGAAGATCCGGAACTTCTCAGTAGGGCTCTTATGGTTTATAACTATAGCTCCAAAATGATGGACAGCCTATGGTGTATTGGTATATATTAAGGATCCTGATATTCCTCTTTCGACAGCCTGGTCACTGCAGTGTTTTCCAGAAAGAGGTATTGACCACTTTGAAAGCAACGCAATGCTTGTTGGATGGTGGCATTTCCCCTGAAAATTTCTCGGACAGCCAAGCTGTATTTAAATTATGAATAAACTTCATTATCGTTCAAAAAGGAGGACTTCTTAAGGAAATTTTCAATCATTCAAAGGTAACTCATATACTATTTAATGATATAGTCGGAAAATAAATTACTGATCACCTAGCAAGGGTCAGTACTGAACTCATAATCTCCTGCATGTTACAGGGCTTAAGTGTTTTGGTTGCCTTAGTTAAACTAAGTTTTTTCCAGCCACATTATAGAAAGGTTCAACTACATTTTCAGCAGGAAGATAGGTACTGTATTGTTAGATTAGACTGGACTTATGTATATGGATAAGAAGACGATCGACTCACTTCTATCCTAAAATCTCATGACAATCCACTGTACAATTGGGATTTTCACGGGCCACTGTCCTTTTAGTAGACATGTCGAAAGACTCTGCAGAGCAGAAAGCTTATGTCTCAGGAATAGCCTGTCTTTTACCTCATATGTCGGTGCCCTGCTCTTGTCATAAAAAGATAGAGGCTTTTGTCCGCTCACTTTCAAATATCCTTAACTGAACTCTCTAATATAAAGATTTCTGCAATATTAAAATTTATTTTGACTCTATATGGTTTCCTGAAGTCGCGGTAGTCTAGTCTTGGTTTATTACACATAACGCCACGGTTCAAACCCCAAGACAGACATCTCCAAGAAAACGATATTTGAAAAAATATTTCTTCAGCGACTTCCTCTCAGCAAATTTCTACCAAAAACTCTTAGAGTAAATGAAATTGCCATGAAGACTTTTCAAATGTTTATCAGTTGGAGTCGACTTTGATCTGTAGGTTCCGCCACTCCTGTATAATATTAACACACACATGGTGTGAGAAGCTACAGTCATAATACTGATTGAAGGATTGTAATGACCAATTACATATGTATATGTTACAATGCTAACAGAGAACAGAGAAGTACTGAACAGAGGCGTACTGTTTCAGTCAATAAGCATGTAAGGTGTCTGAAATGCTTATCATATTATGCCTACGTCAACATATGGTATACTAGAGTAAAGTTTCAAAATAACAGTTGTATTAGAGACACCAATAATTAATTAATTATATAAACCACTCTAAATATACATGTTTATTTTATTAACACAATACTTAACATTTGTTATTTCCTGGAAACGTTTCAGAACACCAGATTGAAGGCATAATTTAAAATTATTAGAGAAGTAAACAATGGTATTAGAACTGCAATAACTACTAATAGTAGTACTAATAATAGTACTTTTTTATTACGGTTAATTCTCAGCTAAAATGGAAATGTATAAGAGAAAATGTAATTTCTAGACCAAATAATGTACGCAACTATGATGATATTGAAAAACTTAATAAAGCTTTTTTAAATGTACCACTGGTGCCAATTAATACAAATTTTTATAACTTTGCAGGACTACGTTCAAATAATCTGAAAACTGGTAATAATTTTGTTGTATTTATTTTTCTTGTGTGTCTTATGAAGCCGCCGTAGTCTAATAGATAGTGTGTTAGCTTATTAGACATAAGGCCTCGGTTTAAACGCCACGTCAGACATTAAAACGAAAATGCAAAAAAAATATTTCTTCGGAGACTTCCTCTCAGCAGAATTCTGCCAAAAATTCTGAGAGTAAATAAAATTGCCATGAAGAGCTTCTCAAAAATCTGTCGTTCGAAGTTGTCTTTACACTGTTGGTTCCGCCATTCATGTATAAAACTAACACACACAACATTAGTGGAGTGAGGAACTAGGCCGTATGTACAGGGTGGGGCAAAAGTCGCGAAGGGATTTGAAAAATTAATAACTTTTCTAATTTAATTTTTTTTTTATTTTTCTTTTTAGGACTTGTAAAATAAATCTGGGAGATTAATTATGGAAGGTTACAACGTTATCCAGCGAACTCAAAATCATAGAACTTTATTTTGAACATCATCGATCAATAATTCAAACTCAACGAGTCTATCGTCGTCATTTTAATGTGCGGAATTCATCATCCGAATCAATTATTCGACGCTTAGTGACACGTTTTCAGGAACAAGGCTCAGGAAGGGATCTTCCACGAAGCGGAAGACCACATTCTGTAATTAATGAAGCAAATATTCAACGCGTTCTGGAGAGTGTTGAGGAGAATCCTGAAACATCAACTCGAAGGCGCTCTGCTGAGCTGCAAATGTCTCGGCGGTCTTTACGCAGAATATTAAAGAGAAATTTACATCTTTTCCCATACAAGCTGCAGTTAGTGCAAGAACTAAAGCCACGAGATTCCCAAGAACGATTAATTTATGCAGTTCGCTTTAAACCCCTTCGTGACTTTTGCCCCACCCTGTATATACATATGTCTTATGCTATAAACACAATAAACTCAACACAGCAAACACAATATTTTTGCAAATGCATGCTTAGGTAAGTTACTTTCGCATTGCAAGAACAACTTCTGTCACTGCGAGCACTAATCCTCTTATTGTTTGAAATAAAAATAGAAATTAGCCTAAATGCAAAGCATCAGAATCTTTGCTTTTTAAATAATTGCTTCCATGTATTATATTTTGTAAGAGAAATATTGGCAGCGTTGCGTTTATTGTGTTTATAACATAAGTAAACACGACTTTAGTAGGATAATGAGCGTTCTTAGGCGACACTCTCCCTCACAAATACATACAAAACGTATAAGCGTCACAGATAAGAATCAATGCCGTGCTTTATGTTACAACCCAATATATGAAATTAAACACAAAAGTGTCGAGATTCCAATATTTTCCCGGACATAACTCTTCTCAAAAGTGTGAACTAGAAGAAGCCAAGTAAATGTGTACAAGATACAGACCTGCAGAGAAAATTGATGCCTCGTAATGGTGAGAACACAACAAGACTAATTCGACGCCTCCGTTCTATAACATTCTAAGTTGAAAAAGTGTGTTTTGAGTTATGAGCTGTCAAAGTTTTCACGCGATATCTCTTAAACTATATAAGATACGCCATTGATTCTTTCACTGTTTTTCGTAAAATTTGAGTAGAATTTTCATAGTAATTTCTTAATTTACAAATTTTAAATTGACATAGAATAAAATAAAAATGACATAGAATGTTTTAGCACGGAGAAAATATTGACGATTGGTCGTCTAAGTGCACATGTTTTTGATATACAGTAGGACCTTGATTATCCGTGATTCGATTATCCGGCAACATCAATTATTCGGGATGGAAAAAGAAAATTTTTTGCATCGACTTAATTTTATTTTGGATCGATTTAAATTTTTCTGCATCGTTTAACCGTGGTTACCTCTATTACAGGTGAATATACGGAAAAATTTTTTTCTATTATTTTGGACAAACAAGCGAAAAAGGGGAATTCCCTCTTTAGTACATGAAATCCTTATCTATTGTTTACCGTTTTCTGACAAAATTATTTTTTTTTTATATTTTTGAAATATGTATGTATATAAAATCCTTGAATTATTTAGTTTTTATATCAATATGTACATATTCATTTATTAATTAATAATAATATCTATTAAAAAACTAACCAAAATTGGTACTCAATTAGCCGGGAAAATCGATTATACAGAATGCTTCCGGTGCCGACCATCACGGAAAATCGAGGTCCCACTGTACATATCTATTTGTCTTTTTCCAAACTAAAACATATTATGTACACTTACACGCACAAAATTCAGGGAAGAACCTTTTAAGTACACTTACAGACACTGAAAAAAGCACACTGAACATAACAAGTACACATAGAAAACGCAACGTTAAGAAATGTCCCTTCCATAACTTTCTAAGTCAACTTAGATTTCAAGACAATTTAAAAATTTCCAAGCAAAAGTATTCTAAATGTACTTATTACATTTACGACTATATGTGTATTCTAAGTAGATTTTTTCCTATAACTTTGGAGCGGATCGGCGCATATTAACCAAATTTTGACAATATTTAAGTTAGAGAACATAGAATTTAAAAATGCAAGAATATTAAAAACGTTCTATGTACACTTAGAACGTTATAGAATGGAGGCGTCGAATTGATGACTCAAGTCAATGTCGATAGGCATGATAATTTGAATTTTCCTTCTTGGTCGTCTCCCCTTCAACCATTATAATTTTAATAAATTATCAAGAATATGGTCACCTTGTTATAATATAAATATAAATTACATACAACTACAAATACTACATATAAAATCCTTAAGAGTATTTAATTCTCTTTAAAAATGTATTTATTCCATATCATAACTACGTACCATAAATAACAACCTGTTTGCATTATTTCTACTCTCCTTTGGCACGTCAACGTTAGGCATAATGAGAGAACTTCTGAGAGTTTTTCTTTCCTATAAAGGACGAAATGAAAAATGAAACAAATTTAGTTCTCATTCAGCTCTCAACTAGAGAAGCTAATGATGATTGCAAGTGTGCTGCTGATTTTATTTGAAATTAAATTGTTGAATGTGATGAAAGCCACGGCTATTGGGAGTTATTTTCATACAACAAAAGGCATAATACACCCTGGATATACCATGCAGTAATTGAATTAAATAAAAAATATTTGAATTCGTAATTGAAATATGAAAATTAAATGTAATTTAAGGATGTTGATGCTATGTGCTATTCAATGAAAATAAGTAACAAATTATCTCGCTAAGACTGTTTGTTAAGATTATTCTATTCGAAATCGGTTCTTTCCCGACAAGAATTATTGAGGAATTTAAATAAAAATCTGTTTAAAATTTATTTACCATTGTATATACTGATAAAACAGTTATTAAGTTATTATAAGCCTTCCTGCATCCAATTCATTGCATAGAACAAAAGCTGTGAACAAATATTTTATAATATTCGCATTATGAAGGGGAACATACAATGCAACAAAATTCTCTTAACATTTCTCTTAAGCCTCGGAAATCATTATCACATATACTCGCTCCAATAATCAATTCTCTAATTTCAATTCTAATACCAAGTTTTTACCTTTTAAAAATGTTTGAAATATGAGTCCGTAGATTACAAATAAAAATACAAAAACTATTCTGTGTGCCACTGTTCAGAACTTGTTTTAAACAACAACAATTTGCTTTATTTGTTATTTTTCTTTACACTCTTCCGCGTACACACTAACAATTGTTCGATAGATCTTTACAACAGAAAGCTTCAAACCACGATTATTCTCGTCACAGAAAAAAAAGGCCCTTTTTCTGGGAGGGGAATAAATTAAGCCACCAATACCAATATGGAAAAAATCATACAGTAACAGGATCGTGCCAAAGCATCTTAGAAATGTCATGCAGCAGAAAAGCCAAACAACTAAATATTGAAAACGTTGTCCTTCTTATCCTGATTTATTTAACGTATGTATAATAGTTTAAATGGACCAGTTTTATTGTGACCAGAGTTTATTACTTTTTATTACATTACTCTTAATTTTTTTTAATTCTTTACAGTGCTGGTCAAAACATTTGCAACTGAAACCAAATTTTTAACTAAACATTGATTTTTTAATCAAAACACTTTAAATAGCTTTTTTAATGACATTTTTATTAAATTTAATTCTTTTTTATATTTAAAAAACAAAAATATTTTTTCATGAGTTTCTGTATGTATTAAAAAAGAATAATTTTAACAAAATAAGTCAAAATTTAAATGTTCCAAACATTTGCAAACACAATATAAATTATTTAATATTTTGTAGTATACCCGTGGACTTTTTTATTTTCAAATATCTTCTAGACATTGAGGAAATAAACGTTTCAATGTAATCGTTTAGAATTGCATTCCATTGTTTTTTCAATTCGACGATAAGTTTCTCCCTATTTCGGAATACTTAATTTCCGATATCTCGTTTTGCTATCATCCAAATAGGTTTTTGTCGATTGTGGCTGTTATTGTATCAGTATGACGATGAATTAGACCTATCCCACGTCCTGAAAAACATTCACACACCCTGATATTTCTCTTCCATATTAACTGTGACATTTGTATACTCAACATAGGAATTTCTATCTGATCCTCGGAGATTAAACTCAGAGTCGTCTGACTATAGAAAATTCTTGTATTACTATGGAGTCCAATTTAAAGGGGTTTGAACAAAATATAGGTCAAATTTACGGTTCTTTCTGACACGTAGGATTTTTTTGTGCATCTAGGAATGTAATCGTGGGCTCGTCCTGAGGAACGTTCTCTGAGAACATTCGCAACACTTTGGGAAATTCATAAAAAATTCTTCATTTTTCAATCTCCTCATACAGTTGCTACACGACATCTTCTAGCTTTATGTAGTGTTTGGAAATTTCCACTTCTAATTCTGCGACAAATTGTTGATTTATGAATATCAGGTTTTTTAGAAATTTTCTTTTGAGAAAGTCCATTTTTAAAATATTTCAAAGCTATTAATCTCAACTGCGAACAGTATTTGTTTCCAGCTATTAATAAATTGTGGTTAACCTTCCTAACTCCACACTTCAACTGCATAGACAGAACCGTTAGCATGAAATTTTTAATAAAATGCAAAAACTTCAATATCAAATTGTTAAAATGAATGTGATTACCGTTATATCCTGTAATTTCCCACTGTTAATAACATAATCAAGAATAAGAAAAAGGAGTGTTGCAAATGTTTTGACCACCTCGGTAAATTTTTTTATTTACTTATCGGTTAAATAAATTAAGATAACTGATTAAACTCTAAATATTTAAAATTTAATACAGATTCCTTAGTATTTTTGTATATTTAAGTCCTTAATGGCATGTGCACCAATTTCACACAACCAAAGCAGCTCCCCATCTAATGGCTATAGACACAGTTCTTTTCTTTTACCATCTATAAGTCTAGTTGTTATTGCAGTGTAACTTAGTAGTGTATATATAAAACCATCACCAATTATAAAACTCTTACTACTGCCTACACTCTTGTCTAAAGAACAATGCAAAAGTTTGATATCTCTCAAGATACAAAGATTTGAAAATATTCTTGCAAGTGTAACAAGTTCGATTCACCAGCTAGAAGTTTCGTATCTACATACATAAAATATTACTGATTTTACATAATTGGTCATTACAAGACTTTAATCAAGATTACAACCAAGTTTCTCACACCACCCATGTTGTGTGTGTTGATTTTATCCGTGATTGTGGGACCTACAGTTTAACGTCGCCTCCGAATGACAGACATGAGAAACTTTACATTACAATTTTATTTACTCGCAGAGTTTTTGCCAGAAGACCGAAAGATATCTAAGCTGGGGTTCGAACGACGGGTTCTCATCTAATAAGACAACAAAATACCTACTAAGCTAAAATCTCAAATCCCAGAATATCCCTAAAAAAATTAAAAATTTAAATATAATAGTTTGAATTCAGAATTTTAGTATTTGAAACATCAATTTCTTGTATTCATTCGATGACGTACGTATCTAATAGTTCTTATACAATTTTATTATAACGGGTGATTTTTTAAATGTTTTGGGTTTAATTTAATTTAATGTTTTGGGTTTAATTAAAAAAACAGAAAATTTACAAAACTCAACGAAAAATTTATTCAGAGCGTTTGCTGAATTCCAGCCATTTACTTCTTGAAGATAGTTCAGTGCCTATTTAAGAAATTTGACATACTTTGGCATACTTTGATGGTAAATCATCAATGGTAACTGCAATATTGCCTTCTAAGACTGGAATTGTTGATTGTTTGTACCTGTGTACAAAGAATAATCTATTGTAGCTAAATCTTATGATCATGATCAAGATGCTTAAAGTGAAATTTCTTGTTCAACAACTCGACTCTTAATAGGTTCATGGTATCGCGTGCTGTGTGGCATGTAACATTATCTTCATATAGTAGATGTCATTCAAATTCATTCCTTCAATTTTGAACAAAAGAGTAAGTATTCATCACATGATACCCTGTTGCATTGACATTAACGTTGAAATTTACATTATTCTTGAAGGTTTACGATCCATTAATACCACCCTAACAAATATTATATCAATTACGGTATATTGGTAGATGTTAAATGGCCTTTGGCTGTTCTCAACGTTATATTTAGTAATTCGGGTTGTTGACTAAACTAAACAAGAAAAAGGTTTCGTTTGTTAATCTATTTCTAGTGAAATGACAAACTGTACTCATCGCTTTTGAGATTTCCACATGTTGCGAATATACTCGTACATTTATACTGAATAAATTTTCACTGAAAAGCAAAATCACTTTCATATCAGTGGCATTAAATAATAATAGTTTAAGTCGAAATTTCGTGTCTTGAGATATTAAAGTAGACAAAAACAAAAACTAAATAAATAGTGTTAAGTGTTAAGTAAAGTTAAAATATAAATGCGTATAGTTTTATTAATAATAGCATTTTACACATGAAATTTAGCTGAGTAATAGATCTTGAAGAGGGGAATACGAATATGAAATAAAATGAAAAAACACTTATGTCAACTTAAGCCATTATCATTTATTGCCACAGATATTTACTTCATTGTCCACTACAAACCTTTAGTCAGGATTACCATCTAGATTCTCACACCACCCATATTGTGTTTGGTAATTTTATCCATGAGCGGTGGCATCCACCAATTTGAGAAGCTCTTCATGATAATTATATTTTATGTTCTTTTTTGCCAAAAGATTGCTGAGAGAAGAAGCATCAGATCTGAGGTTTAAACACACAAGCTCTCGTCTAGTAATTCAACACACTACCTACTAGATTATAGCCACTAAAAAATCACCCTTTTTTATAAGACAGCAGAACAATAATATGTATACAGTGAGCATCAAAAGAAACTGTACTCTTTAAAAAAATATACATTAATAAATTACTGTTATTTTTATTTCAAATTTATTTCAATGCCAGTTTTTAAAATTGGAACAAAAAAATTACAAAAAATTTCAGAAATATTGTCAAATTTTTGGCTCACTCTCCTTAAGTGGTAAAAGTTGACTATGGTGATTGTTGGAATTTTATCCATAGTGTACAGTTGCTTTTGACGCTGACTATATATACTTCATATTTAATCTTTTTGTTAATATTGTGGTAAAATAAATGTGCACTGCACCTTCTCTAATTACATTCCGACACATGTATGCATGCATGTATGATACATATGTATGTATGTATATTCCCAGTTCGCTCAATATTTATTTAAAAGTGAATTTATTTCTGTATTTAAAATTAATCCCCATTTATTACATCATATGTTGGATGATATGGCTTGAGCAACTACAAATAAAATTTTAATATTAAATACGTCGGTTTTATGATTCTCTTACAATTTTAAATAAATTATTTACAAGTTATTCATTCATAATTAAGACTGCATACATGGAATGTAATTAAACGTTATTCAAATTATTGAAATTGTTTAGCAATTGTTAAGAGTTTATTTATGGAATTACCTGAATTCATGTAAAATTGTTGTTGTTTTTATTTCTTTCTTCTTCAATTACATTCAAATTCATTTGAATTCATTCTATTTCTGTAATTGATTTAATAAGGAATTCAATTCTATTTCATAATTAAATTAATACAATATTTCCAAATGCTAATTTCTTGCATAATTGATGTATTTTATTCATAATAATAATTGTATTGTAATTAAAATGTTTTTATTCATTAAATAATACATTGAAATGGAAAGTTAAAGACAGTAAACTTTTTTTCTGCTGAATAGTTAAATAACATTTGTTTATAAAAACATTTGAAATTATCATAAAAATTAATTAAAACTTATAAAATAGTTCTCCTTCTCCTTATTTGGCTAATAAGCTAAGACAAAATGCTCGTTTGAGCCAATGCATGAGTTGAGTCAAATATAAAGACACAGAGTTGATATTTTTGCAATCATTTCCTTCAATGGCAAAGAGGATATTATAACGGGTAGGTTGTTTTTTTCTTTTTATCTACATGGAAGATGTCAATATCAATATCGGCAATTATGTCAGTTTGATAGCTGAGTATTTCAAACTATGTGGACATTTCTGTTCAATAAGATGTGACTAGTCGTCATGTATCGTTTGCTTCAAAATTTAAGAAATTTACTTCGAAAAAAAAATTAATTCGCGGAATGCATACAGCACTTCATTTATTTTACAGACATTATAATTGGCCAAATAAGCAGGCAATTATTACAGTTATTGATCAGTTTTCAAATGGCTACGTTCCTATTTTAGGTTTCCATTTTAATTTTGAGTCAGGAGCTAATTGCTTGGATGGTATTGGTATGTCCCTTCCTCTGTACTTCCTGTTCATTGTATTGAACACATCTTTTGATGGCGTAAACTTTCGCTTGGAAGCGAGATATTTCATTGATTCAGATATACATAAGTTCGAACATTTTCTCTACTGAAGTTGCCGTACCCTAGTAGGTAGTGTGTTGACTTATTAGACATGAGGCCACGGTTGTAACCCCAGATCAGACATCTCCAACTAAAACAAAATGTAAAAAGAAATATGTCTTTGGCAAGAGAGAAATCAACAGATTTCTGGCAAAAATTCTGAGAGGAAAATAAAATTGCCATAAAAAGTTTATCAAAAATCTGTCGTTCGGAGTCGACTTTAAACTATGGGTTCCGCCTGGTTCCTGGTTGAAGGGTTGTAATGACGAATTATGTATGTATGTCATGTATATGTTCTTAACGCATATAATACTTTCCTTTGCAGCCTTCAAATTGCTTCACTCAATCTTAGATCATAGAGTTTACTGGTATTGTCTGGGGGCTGCTAAAGAGGGAATTGTCAGCCATTCAATCAAGTCACCGAAGTCTAATAGTTATAGTCTTAGCTTATTGAACAGGACCCCATGGTTAAAACTCCAGCTACGGCATCTCGAAGGAAACGAAATATTTCTTTCGGTGACTTCCTTTCCACAGCCTTATGGTAAAATCTCTGAGAGTGAATAAAACAAAAAGTTTTCAAATCAATCGTTTGAAGTCAACGTAAAACTGTAGATCCCACCACTTATGTAAAGAATTAATACACACATCATGTATGCTGGGAGAAACTAGGTCGTAATCCCGACAAATGGGTTGCAATGAACAATTAAGTAAAGTAAACTTGTCGAAAATTAGGCGACTTATAAAATAATGAACAATTAAGTAAATAAAGATGACTCACTGGATCCATATAGTAGTGCTCAGACCTATCTTTACTTTCGGATGTTTAGTATAATGGAAATCACTCGATAGGACAACTAACCTGAATCTTATAAGAATTTAGTGCCTTGCGTACTACTCCCACATTGGCACTGGAAATAATTTTATGCCTCCCTCTGCTTTATCTCTATTGTAGGGGCGTGGCGGTTAGGATAGGTCTCTATGGCATGGATCAAATGCTTGTCACTCAAATATCCTAAAGGACCTTGGGACTATCGGGAGCATTGACTACATAATACCGTGATGTGACTTCTAAATGAAATTTAGGACAACCATTCCTGATAAAGAGGTCCGGAAGAATGGTGCTGTGTAAAATACTCCTTTCAAACCTTCGATGATGGATGCAAAATGAATTTACTTGGAATCGATCGGAACAGCCCAATCTATAAGGCTGCTGACTTACTGTAGCGTTTTTCTGGGGGAAGTGTCGGCAATACAGGCTGTTGTGAGCAAATATCCCCAAGCGGAACATCACCATACTTTGACATATTCAGGCGGCTATCAAGGCACTGAACTCCATCGTGACGAATTCCAGGACGGTGTATAGCTGTCGCAGATACCTAAATAGTGTAGCGGAGCTATATGTTGTCAATATCATATGGAAACCGGGGCGTTCCAAGCGTTCCCCAACCATCGAACTCTCCGAATAATTCTCGACTGAAGTGAATCCATTTATAGATCTGTAAGCTTATAATTGATAATGCGGTCACTGATTCCGTCAACCGCAGACAGGTGGCTTCGGACACGCAGATAATTTTGCAAAGGCTGGATGGATGGCGTTCTGCAAGGCTTTACGTCCTAAGAAGCATGCTCAGTGCGGTTGACGTGGTCATAACAGGGAATTATATTATTGGCACGCATATGAGACGCATTAGTCTGGAACACCTTGCAAATGATTGCTGTAGAAGCTGCAGAGATGAGGAAGAAGATGAAATTGTTAGTTACATACTGGGAATATGCCCCACCATATGTCACAGGAGAAAAAGGCACCTTGGAGCCTACTACATGAATGAACTTGATGAACTGCCAAACATTAGACATTAGTAGTCTTAAGTCGCTTCATCAGAAGCTCTGAGTTGTTTCAGGATTAGAAGATACTTGAAAAAACTGTGGTACTACAATGGGACCCATGTGGCCTAAGTGTATCCATCCGACTTTCTTGATTAGGCAGCCACCTCTTATTATCATCAATAGTGGATCAATCGATCCATAATCGATCAATAAATATAATTATGTATGATTAGAAATAATAATATAAGTATTTCGTATTCAGTTTTATAACTTCGATACATATGTTACAACAGGAGCATATGGGATCCAAGTAAGCTGTGACCATTGAGCCGATGTCTCATTTCTGTTGATCGATAAAAACACCTAATTATTTCAATGTATCGATAAATTTTGAGTATTGAATATTTTTAAAACAGCGATGTACATATATCGGGTACCACTATCCTCAGGTCGTTAACAAATCACGATTAAAGACCTTAAAATTTACTCTTTATCGCAATTCACATGCTGGTGGCGTCTTCGGCTGTTATTTCTTTCGACATTATCAAGGAGCTGAAGTTACGGTGAATGGTGAGCTCTTTCGACCCATGGTGACGGGTTTTTTGTTTCCAAAAATTAATATGAATTATTATTATTATTAATTCCTCCTCTTCTTTCATTTTAAATGAATTATAAATATTATCGAGGATTTAAAAAAAATTTTGTTTAATTTTTATTACTTTAACTTTCTGTTTCAATTTTAAATCAATTTAAATTTAAATATTAAGTGTTTATATGCCCTATAGGAACTTCAATCAATTAAATTCATAAAATATTGAAGTACAACAAAAAAAAAATAATAAAAACAAAACAATGCCTCCAAATGTATTTTGCATTGGTTTTTTTCATACTTATAATGGAATATAATTTATTTAATTTACCTTCAGCCTTAATTCACACTAAAAGTTTAAATGAAATTCATAATTGAATACAATACAAAACATTGTTGTTTTTTCTATTCATACATATTAAAACAATTAAGCAGATCGTAACTGAATTTTCATTCATTTCCATCTTAATATGTTTGAGCGTATCATATAAATTTTATTATAAAATTATGGAGAAATTTAAATTGTTCCTTTGGGAGCGATTAAATCATGAATTATGTAAGATTTTTAATTTATTTGTTATTCTCGTTTTTTTTTATTTAATATGGAATATAAACATGTTTTATTGTTTCGATTATTTATGAAATGTTATTTAGTTTTCAATTTAAATTGATTTAACGCTAGTTCCGATTAATAATATGAGTTAATTTAGTTTCATATTTGATAGTATTTGCTTACGCTGCATAAGGGCTATCGATTTTCATAAGTGTGGCGTGACAACTGAAAATATCAAAGTGTGTTGACATTTCTATTCAGTAAGGTTTTAGACTGCCGGATTATTGTAGCGTGTTTCAAGTGGAGGTAAAGGCCATCTACCGGGCTGCTTAAGGGCTCCTCGTCTACGGTGTTCCTTTCACCCCCATCTCGATCTTTTCTGATAGTTAGGCTGCCGTAAGATCTCTGTCGAAAGTTGTGAATAACTCCAGGATCATCAGGCCATGTCGCCGCTGTCTCGACCTTCTTTCTGGGCGCTTCAGTGTCACACTTAACTGGGTCCCCGGGCACAGTAATATTCCGGAAAACTGCAGAGCCGACGAGCACGTCAGGGCTGGTGCACTACCTCGGTCAAGCTGGTCATCGCGCGGAAATTCTTTCATGGCGCTAACCTATCCTGTGTCAACGAGGAGTCCCGCTCCACTGCTGGATTCACTTGGACCTCGATGGATAGAAAGCGTACCAACCAGTCACTTAGACTTGGTCGTAACGTCATCTCGATCACAGTGGCCATGCTTACAGGTAATTGTGTTATGGGAAGACACACGGAAGGAATACAGCTCCCATCTAACGACTTCTGCCGTATGTGCAGATCCGCTGAGGAAGAGGAGACTGTTATCCACTTTCTTTGTCAATGACCATCTCTCGCGAGGTGCAGATATGGATTATTTGGCTCTCCAATCCTTATCAGCTTGACGGAGCTGTCATCTATTGATGTCAAGGATATAACTTGGTTTATCAAACTTTCGGGCTAGTTTTCCAGCGTGGGGTAGTCGAGCTTTAAATGTGTAGCCCTTGCGCTGACCAACTTCTTCTTCCCAGGTTTGGAGCAACTTGCTCAGTACAGAGACTGTGTTTACCTGTAGCGTCACAGCGGGCCGCTATGCAGGCTCAAGTGAGCTTCTGGTATCAAAGCTACCACTCCAACCTAACCTAGCCTAAGGTTTTGGCAATTCATCATAAATCGTTTACGGCCAGTACAATGCTTACAAATTGTTGAAAATCTCTTCGAAAAAATGTATCTTAAAAGCGAAATTTATAAAGCTGTTCCTCCTATAAAATAGAGCTGAAACAACAATCGTTTGAGTCGCTTAATTCTAATGGTAGAGTTAGCCAAACGTTCACAATATTGTACGTTTATCGCATATCCATAGACATTTTTCATTATTTCGTGTACATTTTTTCATAAATCGTTAGAATGATTACCCATATATAGACTGATGTACATAGGATAGTTTATTTATACAGGGTGGACCATTTAAAAGTTTAAACTTAAAAATGCATTAAACAAAAACGGTTTGAAATTTTGCCAAATTTATTTTTTTTTTTTTGTTTTGAAATGCAATTCTTCCGGTTAGGATTGGAATATTACTTCATTCATATGGCCTCACACTGCCTCATTTGATCGGACCAGTTTTCGTGCACTTTTTCGAGTGTATGGGGTCGCATCTCGGCAATGGCGTCACGAATGTTGGCCTTCAAATGCTCAATTCTCTCTGGTTGGTAGACATACAACTTTTCTTTAACGGCGCCCCACAGAAAATAGTCCAACGGTGTCAAATGGCAGCTTCTTGGCGGCCAATTGGCTTCAACATTTTGGCTAATTAAACGGCCATCAAACGTTTGACGCAAAAAATCGAGTGTGGCATGATATCTGTGACAAGTTGCACCATCCTGTTGAAACCAAACATCGTTCACATCAACACTATTAAGAGCGGTTACAAAGAAATTGGTTATCATGGTGCGATAGGTATCTCTATTGCCCGTAGTGGTTCAAAGCAATATGCGCCAATATTGCCCTCGCTCCACAAGCCACATCAAACAGTCACTCAAATTGGCGCATTGGCTTTTGTAAGACCACATGTGGGTTTTCTGAGCCTCAAATACGGCAATTTTGCTTATTCACGTACCTCCCACCAAGATGAAAATGAACTTGATTTGAAAAAATTATTTTTTCTTTTGGCAAAATCGACATCATCGTCCAGTTTATCCGTTGGCCCATTGTAAAGTGTCATACCGAGATCTTTTCGCAAAGTTCGAAGTAAACTGGTGCGCAAAATGTTCCATTCTTGACGTTGATGGATTCTCACGCACACTCTCAACCACAGTTTTGATATTTTCGGGTGTACGCAGTGTACGAGCACACTCACATCTTGACGCATTAACAATATACCGGCCACTGTTGGTCCTTCTCTGCGACTAAATTTTGTACGACATTTTCATGTAATTTCAGACCAATTATTCGACATTTTCGTGTAATTTCCGATCAATTGTCTTTGTTTTGGAAAAAAAATTCCAATAAGTCTCAATGTTGCTTAAGCGTAAATCGATGCATTACGTTCAGTGAAGATAATATACTGAATTTTGTAACAGAATAGAATGACATAAATATTGCCAGATTCGAAATAAACGATGGTTCGAATTTAAGCCGATAGATTTCCCACCCTAAGGGCCATTATTACAACTTGCCGTTAACTAAAGGGAGGATTTTAACTGGTAGATAAATTGTTTTTCATTATTATAGGTGGACAAGAAGGTAGAAGTGAGCGGTAAGCTAAAGGGAAGATCATCATGCTGTTAACTTTTAAAGTAAAGTTTATGTTTGAACATGCCATATAATTTATTATATTCAATACGGCAACTTCAAATTTAAACAAAATAAGCATATACAACAAGGACCGAAGCCTGTCGTTGCCACTGCATTTAAAATAACTTCTTTAATTGGGCAGTTTTATCGACATTGCTCCGACAATGTCATATTTTTGAAGAAGTTAAATTTATTTTATAATTAGGTTATAATAACGAAAAGAAGTTAAAGATGACTTTAAAGTTCACTTTAGCTAAATTTATCTTTAACTAAACCCAACTTTAACGGAAAGTTGTAATAATGGCCCTAAGTATATAAATAAGATAGACCATGAGTTAAACTTGAAACACAAGACCCTCACACTAATAGACTGCAATACTAGCCACTAGACTATTAGGATACTTAATCCAATCTGAATAATACTCTTTGTGGACAATGAATTTGAACCATTTTTTCATGAAATCAAGCAAATTATTATTAAAATGAAAATGAAAATGTTAAAGAGATTTTATGCTAATTTGTTTATCCTTTATTTGTTTTTTATTCCTTCTTCTTTTATTTGGTTTTTTTCTATTTTATTTTTTATGAAATGTTCTCTTAATTGTTTATTATCGTTGAGTTGAGATGGATTTAATTTTTTACGCTCAGTTTCATGTGAATAAAATGAGTTTCCTTTTAAGAACAATTATCCTGTACGAGTAGTTCTTCTTATGAAACCTAATTTTACTCGTAATTACTACTTTTAGTACGAGCATAATGCCTCACTGAATTTTAATAAAAATTCTTCTATTTTATTTTTTATTTTATTTTTTTTTTCATTTCTTTTCTAAATGAAACAACAAATTAACAACTAAATACATACATACGTACGTACGTAATGCAACATAAGAATATAGGATTTCAAAGTGTATGAAAAAAAAAAACGAAAAAAAAATAAAAACTTCTTTCTACTCATTCATTCAGACATCAACGGCAGTAAATTAAATGTGTTGTAAATTGTACGAGTACATGGCCAGAAAACTATTTGAGGTAATTATCCATACGGTAGCTCATATGCTAAAATCAGGGAACTAGTCAGCATTTAAATCAAGAAACAAAAGTTCTTATTTTTCTTCTAATGGTTTTGAGTCACACTAATACAAAATCTATGTTTTGTAATGCAATTGCAGTAATTAAATGTTGAATAAAACAAAAAAAATAAACAAAAATTAAAACACAAGTCTTCGGATTAATATAATTAAAATCACAGAAAACTATTTGCGATACACGAAGGAATATGCTACTGAATTAAATGCTGACAACGAATATCATGGTACCCAACCCCTTTCACATATTCTACATGCAATACAAACAATTAATTACACAATGCGTCAGTGAAAATACACTCGCAACTAACGATATGGTGTAGGTTGTATATTTAGTTAAAAAGAACTCCAATATATTTCTCGAACCCTCCAAACTTGTTTTATTTTAAATATTGATAGTATCAGACAGCACGGTACATACATACATACATACATAAATGGTCAGTATAACCTTTCAGTCAGGATTACGACCTAGCTTCTCACACCACTTCTGTTGTGTGTATTTATACATGAGTGGCGGGACCTACAGTTTAAAGTTGACTCCGAATGACAGATTTTTGAGTAACTTTTCATGGCAATTTTATTTATTCTCAGAGTTTTTGCCAGAAATCTGCTGAGAAGAAGTCGCCGAAGAAATATTTTTTTCACATTTTCGTTTTAACGTCTGACCTGGGGGTTTAAACCAAGGCCTTACATATAATAAGCCAACACACTATCCACTAGACTACGGCAACTACATAGAACACTATACCTGATTTGAAAACAGACAGCATAGTTTGAAGCATTCGCTCTATCTGATGAGGAGATGAAAGTCGAGCTGCATGATGAACCAACCACATCCGGCTTTGCAACACTGCGCCAGAGCCTGGACATTGCGACCGCAAATGCAACTGAAGGATACGGCAACACAATACTCGTCACGTGCTCGAAGGACTCAGTAAAATAGACTGAAAACGTTACTTTAGAAACCTGTAGAATAGACTAACCCCGAACGAAGCCAGAAAGAAGGTTTATTGGAGATGTCTGACCTAGGGTTTAAAACGTGGTCTCAAGTCTAATAAGCCAACACATTACCTACTAAACTACGATGTTGTTGCTATATTTTTGTTTATTCGTTGATCATGTAAACAAGTCCATTGTTTTTGTATTTGTGGCATTTGTTTATTAAACGATTTAACATCATTTCCATTTTCGTAACAATATACATATATGTATGTACATAATTGGTCTATGCGACTCTACAGTCAGGATTATGACCTAGATTCGCACACCACTTATGTTATGTGTGTTAATTTTATAAATCAGTGGTGGTACCTACAGTTTAAGTCGTCTCTGAGAGAAAAATTTTTAAGGAACTTTTTCATGGCAATTTTATTTACTCTTAGAGTTTTTACCAGAAACCAGAGGCAGTTGCCGCAAAAATATTTTTTCATGCTTCATTTTGTTCGAGACGTCTGGCCTGAGGTTTGAACTGTAGCCTTACTACCTACTAGACTGAGGCGACTAACCCTTTCAGTTAAGCTATGTTCTGATAACATTTCTTTTCTTAAGACAATTAATCCACCAGAGATTTATATAATAGTTTGAAAAAAATTGTAAAATACTGCTCAATACGAATATCGTTTAGAAGTTTAGTGTATTCTGGTGTTTATTGAAAACATGGCAGTTGAACCGCCATCCAAATTTCACCCTTTCAGTATTGAAAACAACAAAAAGAAAAGAAGAAGTCTTTTTTTTGGTAAACTGCTATAAAGTTTTGTTAAACCGAAAGAGCAGAACAAAGAAAAAATGCTTGCAACCAAAAGGTTTTTATGAATTTATGAATAATTTTTATTTTTTATTTCTTTTTTCATTTTTTTCATTGTCGCTGTCGGAAGTTTTAAACATTGTTAAAGTTTAAGTTTGGGGCAGAAAAAAAGAAATTCAGAGTGTGACGTAGTTTGTTTCCTTATTTTTAGTTGGCGTTGTGCTATTGCAGGCAATTCTTGTGTCTTCCTGTCAAACTTTGTCATCTGGTAAGTATTCCTAACTGTTCCTCCACATTCTATACTTGTAAGCTTCAGTTTTTTTTATGGCATTTTGCAAAGATTCTCTCATTGTTTGTTCAGAACGGGTCAAAAGCATGGGTATTGGATGCAAAAGCAAGCAATAGTGGGAGTATATGAAGAATTTCTCCAGCCAACTATAAAACTAAACTTTTATGTGTTTTTAGTTTTATTTTCTATTTTTTCTATTTTTTTATATTGACAGTTTTAAGCAAATACTTGTGAATTGTTTGTACAAGTATTAGTTGGCAGCTGCTGGGTTGGTTGGTAAGTGGAAAAACGATTTTTTTATCCTTTCTTTGGTTTTGCTTGCAAGTGATGGAACTTCTTGGGCTAGAAATGATTAGTTTATGTATTCCAAGATAAAACCATTTTTTTTTTGTTTTCGTTGTTCTTAAGTTTATTTTGGTTTCTCATTTTTTTAATCTAAAACTAAAAGTTTTATTCTTATGGCATAAAATATGGAAATATTATTGATCGTCCAAGTGGTATTTAACTTGTGATATTAAACTTTATAAGTGGCTTTATGTTTGTCTCCTATAGTTTAGCTCAGTTTTTATAATTTTTTTTTTTAATTTATAGGCAATGTCGACTATTGTAATGAAGTTACAATGAAACTGTAATATTTTTTATAAATTTTGTACAATCAACTATTCATAAGAATCAGAATCTACATACTGAACTAACTTTACGTTCACTATCATGGCTATTTTGCGACCTTTAGAGCACTCAATCTACCACGTATAGCCCTACCGCATCTCCCTGAAACCTTTTGCTTTGACATACTTCATTATGATACTCGGTATCAACAAAACAATTGACTGCCTAAAACCCTAAATGCATCTAGCAGTTTTATTTATATTTATACATTTTATCATCAAAGGTTCCAAGCGTGTTCTCTAATCATTCATTCCCATCATCACCGAAACTACATATTAACTTCGGGACGATCTGCATTCTATACAAGTGTTCTTCAAGTCCACAGTCCACTGTCGAAAGGCCAGTTACTAATATCTGATTTTTCTTGGATAGTCCAAGTTTATCCTACTGTAATTACCCAATAAATAAGTGCGTTATAATAAGTGCTTTGGACTTATTTGGTTTGGAACGAGTCATTCCTTAATTTTCTTTTGCCAGGGTATAACTTCCTGAACAGCAATTATCACCCCTATAAAGCTTTTGACAGGCTTAACTGTCTGCTCATTTTATTTTCGAGTTAACCTCATAAAGGCCAAACGCGTGGATGGTGACTTAACTGGCAGATAGCATTGCACATCTGCCGCTTGGAAGATAAACAAGAGTTTCTCCATGGGCTCAGACTAAAAGCTCTCACTGCTGTCTCAATATATGTGTGCAACCTATCCACATTCAACAGAATGATCCCAGCTTGAAAAACGTTTATTACTAAGTTACTCTATTCACTTTTATTTCTAAGCATTTCCTAAAATCATAGAATCTATTGGTTATGTACGTGGGATATTTAGAAGAGGAGCTGTTAGTTTCCCGATTTACCAAGTCACGAAGTCGCCTAATGAATCTCATAATAGACTTATCTCCCATTATCCTAATCATAGTCTCCAAAACCCTGGTCTGTCCTATCATATGCAACACATTTAAATCCAAGTCCCCAGCCCCACTCTATGACAGGTTTTTATAGCTTCCTTTATGCTAACACACACTAGCGTCTATACTTTGTCCAACTCCATTTTAAAGGAACAAATTAATCGATTTCCTACTACTTTTGTACAATTCAATGTACTTTTTGCAAGAGATATAGTATCTTATATTGTCAGACAGCCAAATATCTGTTTGGATAAAAAGACAAATTAAATCGCCACAGACTAGTTATTTACTCTTAAAGGATTTGCTAAGAGGAAGTCGTTAAGGGAAATATTTTTTTCCTAATTCATTTTGTTTAAGATCTCTGAGGTGAGTTTCAATTCACGGGCTGCAGCTACCTACTAGATACAGACTCTTAATGTAGATTTATTGAATAAACTTGTCTTCAGCAATGAAGCTAATTTCTCACTCGGTGGCTAGCAAAATATTTAAAACTCTTCATGTAAAAGCCTTAGTATACGGAAAAAGTTACTGTTTCATGCCCATTATGGCCTAAAGATGTCAGAAATTACTCTGGAAGAACCATTACCATCAAATGATTTCAGAGCGCTCACTTTAATGACATGCAATTGACTAAGATTGTGAGCTCCACTGTATTTACTTACTTGATCATTATAACCCTTTAGCCAGGATTACAAACTAGCTTCTCACAACACCCAGGTCGTGTGTTTTAATTTTATCCGTGAGTGGCGGGGCCTAATTAATTAATGACAGACTAGAGAAAGTTCTCATGGCAATTTCAATTACTCTCAGAGTTTTGACAATAAGAATGTCATATTTCGTTTTGTTCGAGATGTCTGAGCTGGAGTTTGAACCACGGGCTCTTGTCCAATAAGACACATTACCAACACATTACTAAACAACGGCAACTCAACCTATAATGAACACGTCCCAAAACGCTACCAATTTCGGCTTTATTGCATGGGTAACAATTTAACGTTTTGGCGACGTCAGTTGACCAACAAGTGCTGCTAAACCAAAGACTGCCTCTACTGGGATAAACTGCTAAGCATTTGAAAAACAACATTCATTAAATTTATTTATTAATTACAGTTACAAATTATATTTAATTGTTTAAGAGTTGAATGACTTCGTCATTATGCTCAGTGTAACAAATCAGAATCTCTAGTGAGAATCGAACCCACAACCCTCACGCTAATAGTCTAGCATACTATTCAATAGACTATCTACCCTGGTAATCATTCATTCATCAAACTATTTGCGAGTTAATGCCAAAAATATGCGAAAAAGTAAAAAAAATTATCAATTGCTGCGGCCAACCCAGACGCAGCCATTTTAAAGATATTATATTTCGTACATAATGGCAAGATTCAAGCATGTCTGTATGTGTGTTTTTTTAATATAACTTTTGAAACTGAACGGATAACACTTTTTATTGGAACGTCAACACAATTCTTTCGCGTTCGATATGATGAGTTTAAAATGTAGCTCCGCAGATATCCAATTGCTTCCGTTTACATGATGCTTGTAAAGGGTATTGAAGTTTCCACTTGACTAGTTGCGGTTGGTATTATTACTTCCATTATTAAAATTTCCATTATATTTCCGTTTCCCTCTTCTTTTTTTGTTTTTGTAATAATATTGAATATTTTTAAATGAATATGGTAAGAAAGAGATAAAAAACGAACGTCTCGCAAAACAATTTAATCTCTTTCAGCTTTGCTGTTTTCATAAATTCAAGAGAAAGAAAGAAAACTTCCAAATCCAAACAAAAGACAACAATTGAATAAAGAAAAGAAACTCGCAGGATATCAACAACTTTAAGCGGCGTCATAACTTTCCCTTTTTTTCTCTCTCTCTCTCTCTCTCTGTCTCCTTTTTGTTTTCTTAACGAGTCTTATCATCTGATTGCCCTTTCGGACTCTGTTGTAATCGCCTTTTTTCTTTCTTCGATTCCTCTTTTTTTCACAACGCCCTATTGCAATTGTCTGGGAGGGCCATCAACAACGTGTGGGCAACAACATGATTTTCAGACAATTTATAACATTCTCAAGACAGGAAGTAAAATTCTGGCATAGAAAGGAAAAGAAAGAATGAAAGGAAGAAATTCGTTTTTTATTCTTTCAATAATTGTAGGAAAACCACTGCTGTTGCTTTCGCAACACAGCTGCAACACATGAACAGAACTGCCCCAAATGATTTAAAGACAAAGATTAGATTCTTTTCTTTACTTGAACAAAAAAAGACAAGAAAAGACAACAAAAAATCGGAAGACAATGACAGTCTTAAAGTGTAAGACTTTAAATGTATTCGTACAAGTAAGCAAGTCTAGTTGTAGGCAACAGTTTTCCCATGATAAAATTGCTACCAAAACACAAAAATGATTTTAATTTTTATTTTCTGTTTTTTGTTTTTCATCATTTCTAAGGAAATGTTTTCTGACTTTTCTAAATATTTTGGCAAAAAAAAGAGAGCAGAATAGAGTAGAATAGAAATTCAATTGCCTCCAGAAACAGGTTAAAAAGAAGCAGAAATAAAGTATTTGACTTCTTTAGGTTTTTTGGCAATTTTCTTATTTTTGCTTTGATTTTGTTTTTCTTTTATATTTTATTTTGCTGATTTCATTTTCTTTCCGGTTTTTCTTTTCTTTTTTTCATTTCAGTTTGTTTTACAAGTTTCCCAAAACTTTTTCTTCCTTTTACTTGAGGCCTGTTTTACTCTTTGATTCGTATTGAAGTTTTTCTCTTTGTCTTGGATTTTAAGAAAAATTCAATGTTTTTACTTAAGATTCTATATTTGCAATTTAGTCTTGTTTGTCTTTAGGGACTTAGACATAAATCGGGTCTTTAATTAAGCGCTTGCTATATTTAAATTTAAATTAAAACGAATGTGAGATAACAACGAAGTTTTTTATTCATTTGACAGACCTATTGATGGCATTATGTGAGGAACACAACATCGTTCAGGTTTTATCCACGGTTTTATTAAGTCGAACGCATTCGAAATGTTCAACTTTCCATGACTCTAGCCCATTAAGCAGATTGAATTTGACCACAAGTATGGAATATATAGGCTTTGGCAATCGCTGTCGTTTGTGGCTTACACCTGCGACTTATGCAAATCCAACAAAAAAGTCTAACGGGGCCAAATGGCACAATCACGGTAGCCTGTTTACATTGCTTCCACATGAGATCATTTCAGAAAAACTGTTTTAACAAAACGCACCGGTCGTCATATCCCATCCTTGTTTTTCTTTTTTTTGTTTTTTAAGACTCCAATCCACAAATATGAAGGATTTTGACCGACTAAGACCACATAAATTTCTAGCACCGTACTAAGTGGAACTGCCATTCTGTATGAGCTTCCAGTGTGGTCAGTCTTTTGATTACTATTCCATTACCCATCCTTTCTCAGAGTGAATATGTTAAGTAATTTGTCATCGCGTAACACTTCTTTAGAGACAGTAACATCACCACCATTACAGTTCTCTTCAATAAGGTTTGGCAAGTCATCACGAATCGCTTAATGCCAGAAAAACTCTTCCAAATTGTGAAAATTTATTTTAAGAAAATTAAAGCATTTTATCAATTTTGTAGTAACCATAGTCTGTGTAGTAGCCAAGCAGTTCGAACAGTTATTGATCGTTCTCGTACTAATTTTTCTCTTCTCGTGTCAAAACCATCAGCAAGCCAATGAAATGTAGATATCGAAGATGACATTGCTGCTGCAGTGTGTCGTCATGAAGAAGATAATGAAATGTATGAAATACAGCTCGTAGAAGAAATACAGCTCGTAGAAGAATTCCAGTTAAATGATCATTGTTTCCGTCACATTTTTTCTGTTTACATTCCTTGCAAACTAATCGAAGATGAGCATTTTTTTCAAAGAATTTTGTTTAGTGATGGTTAAAAATTATTAAGTAGTATTATTAAGTAGAATAAACGCTCCTCCATCATTTGGTTCCAATAAGTAGACAGAGATTGTGTTAAAATATTTTCTTTGCATAAAAAACTGCAAACGTTGATTTTTTAATGGCATTTTAATTCGCTCGTATTGTATACAGTACGTACACAATCTAATTAATTTTTGTTAATTAATTACATACATACATACATATGTATATACATAATTGGTCATTACAACCCTGCTGTCAGGATTTCTACCTAGCTTCTCACACCACTTATGTTGTGTGCGTTAATTTTATACATGAGCGGCGGGACCTACAGTTTAATGTCAATTCCGAACAACAAATTTTTTTTTTTGAGAATACTTTCATGGCGGTTTCATTTACTCTCAGAGTTTTTGCCAGAAATCTGCAATATCATCAAATCTGCAGAAATCTGAAATATTTTTTCATATTTTCGTTTGGGGTTTGAACCCGGGCCTTACGTCTAATAAGCCAACACACTACCTACTAGACTACGACGACTTCACAAATTAAATTAGCAAAACAAAAATATGATCAGTGGAACTGAATTGCATGAGCATTTTCATAAAATTTCGTTTAACAATATTAAGTGAATTTAAAAGCTCTTTTTCTAACGCAAAATATTAATTTTTCTCTATTGCTTCTTTCAGGCGAAGGTATTTTAATGCGATAATAGAGCGCTATCATATTCATATCATATGAGTACCAGGACATAGTGACATTCCCGGTAACAGTCATCGAACTCTTCTAAGAAGTTTCGACTTTGACAATCCCTCTGAAAATTTATAATTGACAATGCAATCATCGATTCCGTCAACAACAGATGGGCGGCTTCGCACACGGGCAGAGCGTGGCAGAAAATCTGACCATAACTGGATAAAGAAGCACACTTAGTATGGTTGTCGGGGTCATTGCTTCCAGAACTAACTGCCGTATCACAACGGGACCTATATGGTATAAATGTATTCATTCATCTAAACTGCTTGGATGGACAGTCATCTTTACCTAAATATATATCAGATAATAGCGAACAAAATTCTTTCCGGCAATATTTCCTTCTTGCATTATCGTTATCACAGTCCTCAAGATCTTAAAAAAATCTATATATCCTATGCTATGTGTTAACAAATTTCGGACATCTTTAAAAAAAAGTGTGACCATATAAAGAACAAAAAAAAAATTCATGAATTCTTTATAAAAAAAATTTATTTCAGCATTAGCCGTAATGGCTACGAATTATCCAAATTTCTTATGTATTCTTATATTTTATTTGAATGAAATTAAATTTTGTATATTTCTTGAGGCGAATTAATCTTTCATTTCATTACAGTAGACGAAAAAAAATTAGAAACAACACAAGAAGACTTACAAATTATAAGTTGCATAAGAAACTTATTAGAAAAGAAATTTGAACTCCTATTGTCGAATTTCAAAAGTTCTCTTTGTTTCTGTTGCTTTGGCAAAAAAAAATATTTCTATTAAATAGAAATGCACTCACATACATACACTAGTATGTATATACGTGTATAGGATTATACTGTATGTATGTATTTATGTACTTTTTTTAATTCTTTTTTTTTTTTTTGCAAATTTTTCATTATTATTTCATTTGCACTTTATTAAATAAAAGTTTTCTTTGTTCAGAAAATGTTTGCGTTCGCATACAATTATAATTCGTTTTGCATACAACAGCAAGGCATGAAGAAAGGGTAGTAGATTGTGGCAAATATTTCATAAAGAAATTAAATTCAGACGAACGTATATTGTGTTAACGTGCATACATATCCTAAGATACGTACGATTATGTTGAATCATAAATATTCTTAGAATTTTTTATTGAATTTTTAATTTCACATTCATAATATTTCATTAAAATTTACGCAGTGAGTATGAAGGGAAAAGTTTTAATTGATTTAATTTTAATGATTATTTTTTAATTTTTATTTAAAAACAAATCTACTTCCAGTCATACTACTACGATCTACCTGAAAAGTTTCTTAAAATCTTTCGTTCGAAGACGACTTAAAACTGAATTATAGAATTATCGCACACAACTTAAGTAGGTCGTAATCCTGACCTGATTGTAGTGACCAATTATTCATGTAAACTAACGTGAAAGGTTCGTATAGAGGGCACATTGCGAGGGGCCAGAGAGCTAGAATAATATTCAGAAGATCTGAAGGGGAATGCAGTGTGGTTTAATATAAAAATTATGCTCATAATTTATACCCTGTTGCCCAGAGCAATAGTGTCACATGGAGCCGTTGTTTAAATAGGCCTAACAAATCTATGAAAAATGTGTTCTATGCGGATATGTTCTCCCATACAGATATTTGAACGGGAGCGTTGGTTTTTGGTACCCAGAGTGAAATGTTCAAAGTCACTGCTATCAAAAGTTGTACTCACTTCAACTAGTATAGAAAGTACAAACGCGGCACATCCAAGAAAAATGTTTGCCCTCTGCTGGGTTCCAGGTTACGTAGGAATTGAAGACAATGAGCCGGCATATAAGCTATAAGCTTGCGAGGAAATCTTCTCTGATGCCGCTGAAAGGGCCAGAAGTTTTCTGAGACAAATTTTGTTAACAAATTCTGAGCATTCATGAATTCGTCTTCTTTGGTTCGCAAGCATCGAAAATTAAAGAGGTATTCATTGTGAGGTATTTCCTGCTTAATTCAAGTAAGTTCATTATCCCATGTTTCCTTTGTAACAATGCAAGTAAAAAATAAAAATGGCATTTGTTATTACCGGCATTTCATTTCGTAATACTACCAAAGCAGCAATTAAAATTTTGGATTCTTATCTGTTATTAACATAAATCTAGTCTTCAAGGTTATATTTAAGGACTATACACATGTGCTAGCTAGCTTGGGAGATATGCGTAGAATACTTGTTTCAAAATCACACCTTATTCAAGCGCAAGTAACAAAAATACAAAAAAATTCAGTTTAAAGTCCATAAGCATAATTGTCACCGTAGTCTAATAGGTAGTGTGTTGGCTTATAAGACGATTCAAACCCCAGGTCAGACATCTCCAACTAAACGAAATGTGACAAAATATTTCTTCGGCGGCCTCCTCTCAGCAGATTTCTGGCAAACACTCTGAGAGTAAATAAAATAGCCATGAAAAGTTTCTCAAAAATCTATCGTTCGGAATCGACTTTAAATTGTAGGTCCCGCTACTCATGTATGAAATTAACAAACACAACATAAGTGATGTGACAAACTAGGTCGTAGTCCTGACTAAATTGTTGTAATGACCAGTTTTGTATGTCATGTAAGCATAGTTTGAAGAAAGTATGATATTGTTGTTGTCTAAATCTTAAATCTTTCTAAAACCTAAACGTTTTTATGAAAACACTAAACCTACTGCAGTCCAAAGAAGTTTTATATCAAATTTACTTTAAACCATTGTTGAAATACAATTCTGATTTATTTTAAACGGAAATATGAGCAAAGTTTTACTAAATCATGATGAGCAGCACAGATTTTATTGCTGAATACAGCTCCATAGAACACAACAAAAAATATCGCATGCAATAATAAAATCATTGCTTTCGTTTGTTTATGTATGCAAGATAAGAAACAGTAAAAGAATAATAACACACAAACGACTTACATATTTTCGTATTTATACATACCATAATGCAGGAACAATTAAGAGAATTCCACAGTATAACAAGACAATTTATGAACAGCAGTAACGAACAGTACTTCACAAAAGTAAAAATAAGTTTTGTGTATTAAAGGGTTTTGAGATATTTTTGTTTTCTCAGTCTGGTAGGTATTAGACGTGAGGCCACGGTCAGACATCTCCAGGTCAGACATCTCCAACAAAATGAAATACGAAAAAATATTTCATCGGCGACTTCCTCTGAGCAAATTTCTTGTAAAAACTCTGAGATTGAAATAAAAATCCCATGAAAAAGTTTCTCAAAAAATCTGTCGTTCGTAATCGACTTTAAACTATAGGTCCCACCCATGTAGCTCACATAAGCTAAGGTCTTAGTTTAGAAGCTAGTTCGTAATCCAGACTGGAGGGTTGTAATGATCAATTATGTATGTATGTATGTGTTCACTGAAATGGTTTTCTAATACGTCTCTAAAATTAGAGTCCATAAAAAAGAACGTTTTTTTTAATATAAAGACGACAACAATAATTAATAAAAGAGACAAAATGAAATGTGTTTGTTTGGTGTGTGAAAACATATTCTAGATAATCTGTACTGTACCTATATAATCCTGAAATGAATTTTTGGTTGAAAAACCTTAGTATCTGTAAAGCTAATTACGTTAATTCATTTTCAATGTTTGTAATGAGATTTTGATAAATTCGAATGAAATTTTAGTTTCCACAGAAAGCAACAAATCTTCGTTTCAATCATTATATTATCGTACTTTACCCAACAGTATTGCAGAACATTTCTTTAAAAATTACACACAGACCAACATATTTATCGCAGGGATTTTTCTATTCAAAATAAAACTGATCGAAAAAAGTTTTTTTTTTGTTATTTTGTTTTTGTTGTTTTCTAAGTGTTTGTAATTTAGTTGTTTTATGTTGCACATTATTGTGGCACTTGTATACTCCTCGTTCACATTACCACATTATATGCTGTCAATTGTGGCTTATTTTCAAATATTCACACACACCCATACCCATACCCACACACACACCAACACACAATAAAACACTTTCATGCTTTCTCCTCAACACTTTATTTTGGTTTGATTCACTCCTTTTATGTTTTCAAATTCAATTGGAATTTTTTCTCTTCTTTTTTTTGGTTTGTAATCCTCGTACTTGCGTGTGGTGGATATACTATTTGTTGTTGTTATAAATTTTGTAATACAATTGATGTTGTTGTTGTTGGCAATTGTAACAAAAAAAGCAATTAAAAATGTGTTTTGTAAACTGAATTTATCAAAATGGCTACAATAACAACAACAAATACAACTGGAAATAGTAGATAAAACCTAAACCACACTATAGAAGGTTTGAAAGTGAACATGTCAGTCAGTTTATGTTTTTTTTTCATTTGTTTTTTAGTGTTGTTGGTAATTATCTGTTAAAAATTATTTTATTTCTTTCCCTTCTATTGTCCTTATAGAGCAATTATGGTAAAAAATTGGTACAAAAATTTGTTGTGAACTCCATTTATTAGGATTTTTCGCAATATTAATAATCTGGAGTACATACTATATATACAGTGTCGATTAAAAGTAACTAACCATAGCTTAATTTAATTCCAAACAGTAAAACTCCAACTCGGGTATTCTAGTTATTAGTGCATGCGCTCGCACCATTTAATTTAAAGTAGATTTAGGAATCAAAAGCAAAATGTGTGTCAAAGTAGTAAAAAAATATCATTTTAGGTTTATTAGCTTTCTCTTACTTCTTCTTTTGGGCATTTGATAAGGTCATTATACAATATATAATCACTTTATAAAATAAACCGCTCCAAATAGTGTCAGTATTCGAATCAATGATACTTCACATTTAGTGCAACATAACTTCATAAATTAAGTACCATTTTGGCTCTGTACAGCATTCTACAAATTTCATAACATTTAATAAATAATTATCGATAATTATTTATTGCTATTATGGATTGCAAATATTAAAATATGGAACTCATATGTATGTTATGTGTACCAGCAAAAAATACTTAATACAAGCAATTACGAATGATTCCAAAACCTTTAAAATAAATTCATTTTACTACATTTAAATATAATATTATATAATACAATTTGAACAAACATATGTTCAAATCATGTTCATGGATGTAAAAAACAAAGTCAAGTCATTAAATGTTACTCTTAATAGATTTTTAAAGCATTTATTTGACTATCGTCATAAATCACTAAATCTTTTTGTACAATTTTTCAATTTGAAACAAAACACTTATTTTTTTACATGCATACATACATACATAATTAGTCAGTCAGGATTAGGACCTAGTTTCACATCAGTTATGTTCTGTGTGGTCATTTTCATACATGATTGGCGGGACCGACTCCGAACGATAGGTTTTTGAGAAACTTTTCATGCCAGAAATTTACTGAGAGGAAGTCGCCGAAGAGCTATTTTTTCATATTTCGTTATGTTCGAGTTGTCTGACCTGGAGTTTGAACCGTGGCCTTACGTCTTATAATCCAACTCACTAACTACTAGACTACGGCGACTTGCCCATGCCATTCATACTCCTTTTTCGACGATTTTTTTCATAGAGACGTGTCTTATCTCACCGATGAAGCATTAGATTTCGAATTGGAGCTCTGGAATTCTTTCTGATTTATTCGCAAAATCTCAAGGTTTGATAAAATCCCAATGAAAAAGATAGCATTGCATAAAATCGTATAATCTTGGTAACCAGTTGGCATCAGAATTTTGTGAGATAATATGCAGGTTCGGTGTAATTTGCTGTTGCTACGATTCATGTCGTCCAATTGAGACCACAAGAACTCCCTCAGTTCTTGTAACAAATACCTTTCACAGTGATTGCAATTTCGTCTTCATGTTCCAAAAAGTGAACTCCAATCACACCGCCTAATCAAAGATCACACCACACTGTTATCGATACATTTGTTTTTCATGGATGCAGCGAAAAATTTCTGAGCGCCAGATTTGACAACTTTTTTATTCACTTTTTTCGAAAAATTGGTATATGACTTCAGTTTGCTTCATTACCCATTATACGAATTACCGATGATTTTTATGACCTGCTGATTTGAATGGTAAAAACAATGGCGAATTTATGTATTCGGTTTTTGGGCGATGAGATGAGAGGAAGTCGCCAAAAAAAAAAAATTTTTTTCATATTTCGTTTTGTTGGAGACGTCTGACTTAGGGTTTGAACCCTGGCCTCACGTCAAATAAGCCAACACATTACCTACTCAACTATGGCGACCACAACAGTATTATAATCACTTATTTATAGAACTTATTTGTAGAACTTATTTGAAGAACTTGTTTTCCTAAGCAGTCTGTCTGTATGGAACCACATTATAAATTTTTTTTTTTGTAAGTGCGCCATTTTCTGCTGAATGAAATGGAAATTAAAATTCAACTTCCTTTGGTTATATGCCGCATGGTGTTTGCGAGTTATTTTCAATTCAACGCTGAAATCAATCATAAATTCAACTGTGTGGGGGGAGATATGGAATTACATAAATTTTACAGTTACAAATGGAAGTGAGATAAAATGACAAATACATCCTAAACATCCTAAGGGAATGCCATACATACATACTAGCGAAGGACATTATCAGAATGGCAATTCATATTACTTGTTGAATATCAAGAGCATAGTCAAAAACGCATTAACAAAATCGTCATCATTATCATTATTATCACTATCATCATTATTAGTTGTGCCATTATTAGCATCATTATCGTCATCACAACCAGCAAAACCATTATTATCATCATCATCATTTGCTTATGGCTGTGATAAAAAGCAAATCAAGGACAGAATAAATAATTTGTAGACGGCCAAATGGCTATTACGTAAAATAATCTGAAGGATGGAATGCAAGAAACACAATAAAAATGAGACATGGCGCTCAAAACAATTTCTGGTGAAGGTAAACTGCCATCAGGCCATACATAACAAGGAAATGTTTTATGGCCAAATTCATAAAAAATCATATATTTTTTGGAATTATAATTTAAGATTTTCTTTCTTGTCAGAATTTCTCTTTTTTTCCTTATTTCCTCGTCAGTTGTTTTGTCCCCCATTTGATGTCATTATTTATGGCTTTTATTGTTTGGATTCTAATTTGTTTTCTGATTTTTCCTTAAGTTGTACAACAAATTTTCATAAATAATATACGTATTTAAAAAAATAGTTTATTCTTCCTTTTTTTCAAGGATTTAATTCTTTTATTTGTTTTTTTCCTTTTTAGTTCGAAAACTTATGCTCGTATTTGTTTATTTAAAATTCTACAAATTTTTTAGGATTACTTGTTTTATCCTTAAACTTGATTTATGAGTTCTGGGCGATTAGCAGGAGTTGTCGGAAGATGTTTGATATACAGTGGAGAACAAAACTAATTGAACAATTGCTTTAAAATGTAATACCTCTGGTAACAGTAATTAGATCAGGTTATGTCATAGAATTAACGAATGCTGGCAGTTTTAAGCTTCACTTTACATCAAAATATTTTTAAAATTTCATTATTTAAGTCCGCGGCTTGGTGTAGTGGTCAAAATAGTTTGTCTACAAGACAAGAAGCCCAGGTTCTCGAATACCAATGGAGAAAAAAAATGGAATTGAAAATAATCGTTCATAATGGTTTTCGAATTTCAAAATTAAGTGGCTTAACCCCCTCCAATGCGATCCATCTAAGAAACCTCCTCACCACCTGGAAAATGAAAAAAGGCCAACATCACGGGAAGGTCAGACAGTGCCGCAACTTAGACGCCGTAGACTAGTAGGTAGTGTGCTGGCTTATTAAATGTGAGGCCACGATTCAAACCCCAGATCAGACATCTCGAACGAAATATGAAAAAATATTTCTTAGGCGACTGCCTATCAGAAGATTTCTGGCAAAAACTCTGAGAGTAAAGAAAATTGCCATAAAAAGTTTCTCAAAAATCTGTCGTTCGGAGCCGACTTTAACCCGTAGGTCCTGCCACTCATGTATCAAATTAACACACGCAACATAAATGCCCAATTACGTATATGTATGTACGTATGTAATCAACAATCAGCAAGAATCCCTACCAGTATACCAAATACTCGGATGCTGTTGTTTCCAGGCAACGATATATAGCAGCCCCATAAAACTAGGACTTGCTACAACAGTCCAATTACCTCAGCTGTAAAAACAAAAATATATTAAAGAAACGGAAACAAGGTAGAAATGCTTTGTGGAAGCCATTTGCTCTAAAGAGGGGTACTGGGAAAAAAAAAAATTACAGTAAAAGACGCATTTAAAATTGATTTTGATTTTCCTTCATAGAAAAAGAAAAAAATTTATGGGAACGAATCCGTAACTAAAAAATAACAGCAACGAAATGACAATAAAGAGTCAATGAACTCCTGTAGAAATTGATAAAGAACGGCAGCGTGAATTTTTCTATAGGACGAAACATTTATCACATAATATCGGGTGGGCCATCTACCGATTTAAATTTGAAACATTGGTTATTTTGAATCTGGCAATGCTTATGTCAATCTATTCTGTCGCAAAATTCAGTATATTATCTCCACTGAACGTAATGAATGCATTTACGGTTGAGCAACGTTGGGATTTATTGGAAATTTAAGCCAACGAGAAACTGGATGTAAATTTCTATCTTTTCGGATTAAGCTCATTTGGAGCTCAGAAAACCCACACGTCTTGCAGAAGCCAATGCACCAATTGCGTATGACTGTTTGGTGCGGTTTGTAGAGCGGAGGCATCATTGGCCCATATTTCTTTGAAAATGAGGAAATGAGGAATGAAAATGATGATAACCGATTTATTTGTTCCCGCTCTTCATGGTGAACAATGTTGGGTTTTAACAGGACAGTGCAACTTGCCACACATCTCAGGCCACAATCGATTTATTGCGTCAAAGGTTTGATGGCCGTTTAATTAGCTGAAATGGTGATGTCAATTGGCCGCAAAGAAGCTGCGTTGGATTAGAATTTGAATCCCAACATTCGTGATGCCATTGCCGAGATACGAGCCCATACACTCGAAGAAGTGGATGAAAATTGTTTCGACCGAATGACATACTGCGAGGCCATCGCAGCAGCCATATGAATGAAATAAAATTCCATTTCTAACCGGAACGATTGTAATTCACAACAAAAAAACAAATTTCGCAAAATTTTAAATCGTTTTCGTTTTATTGCACTTTTAAATGGTACACCTTACAGTTAACATTGAGTTATCAGTATTGGATACAAAATGCAGCTCGATTTTTATCTGCCTCCGAATATATAAAACAAAATTGAAAACAAATCGAAAAGTTTCTGAAACGAATGATTACTACCGATAACATATCGATAACATATGATAGGTTTTATTTTCATTATTTTAAGGCAAAATTAGGTTTTTTTATCTTATCGGAACTTTTGATAAACACTGTACTCTGTGTAATAAAACTACTAAAGTTTTGGTTTGAATGAAACTTTAAATTTTTTATTTTTAAACTTTCTGTTCTTATTTTCCAAGAAATTCAAGAAAATTGTTCTTCTTTTATAGAAAAAGAATTAGAATGGCAAAGATAAAGTTTCTTACCATGATCAATAATGATTTTATAAAAATCTTCTATAAAATATTCACACATTGAAAATTGCTTTTGTTTTTATTAAAATTTATTATGCCAGGCTTAACTTTGCCTCTTAAGGACAATTATGTCATACTCTGTACAACAACAGTAACCGATTGTAATTTAATTTCTGACAAATAAATGCTACAACACACATTGGAATATATTTTGCAAGAGAATAGAAGAAATAAGAAAATAAAAAAGTTAAATAAAAATTGAAACAGTTTTTAATAGTTTCTAAACAACTAGTAGCAGCATATCGAGTGTTGCTTTTAAGAGCTTTGGAAACTCAAAACAATAATGCAAGACAGAAGTATTTTTGTAATGAAATCTCTCTTATTATGATCCGGTAGAACATTTTTTATTTCTATTTGGCCATTCGAATACATTCAATCAGTTAAATTTGAATATCTTTAGCCATCTAGGCATCAAATTTGGCGTTATTGTTAGTTATTAATGCTCCAAGAGTTTCTGGTTTATCAACATAGTATAACATAACACAGCCCCATAAAAAGAAAATCAGAACCGTTAAATCGCTCGAACGAGGGGTTCATAGAACAGGAATGTGGTCATCAGTTGCGGCGTCTTATTGGAACTAAATGGCGATTCTAAAATTCAGTCAACATACCTAGTTAGCACTTGACATCCACCATAACAGCAGCTCTTCATTTATTTCAAAAGAAATAAGGATCGGTGATGCATTTAGTGTGTAAACCACCCCAAACACTCAATCAATGGATGTAATCCTAATTCCTTAACAGCTTCTTCGTTCCAAAAACATCTGTTTTACTTATTGGCATACAAATTAACCAGAAGGGCTCGTCATTGTAATCGCCGTAGTTAAGTGTTGACTGATTAGACGTGAGGCCAAGGGTCAAACTCCAGGTCAAACATCTCCAACAAAACGAAATATCAATAAAAAAAACATTATTTCTGCAGATTTATGGCAAAAGCTTTGAAAGAAAATAAAATTGCCATGAAAAGTTTCTCAAAAAATCTGTCGTTCGGAGTCTACTCATGTTTAAAATTAACAGAATTAACACAACTTAGGTGGAGCAGAAACTAGTCGTAATTCTGACTGAGGGGTTGCAACGACTAATTATGTACATACATGTATGTTATCATTCCTAAACACAATTCCTTGATACTCTTCAGTGAAAGTGCGATGCAAATTATGGTTATTTGACTTCAATTCTTGTAAGAGCGGTATTTTATAGACACGTAAGCAAATTTTCCATGTAGTCCCAGAACAAATGCCAACAAGTTGTGAATGACGTCATGTCGACATTTCGGCGTTTCGGGGTTTTCTTTATCTGCGCACCACCATCAATATTTTCTCTGGTGCACATATTTCTAGGTTTTTCTGAGGGTTTTGAATCGATGACAGTAAAATTAATGCGAAAACAACCAATCAGTGCACGAATTGTTTGCCTACTAGAATAATTTTGTCTACAATAAAATAGACAAAATGCTGTATTAACTTTTCGAACAGATTTTTTTAAAGCAAGTTTTCACTATTGTCAAGGCTTATGCTGGCATTAAAACATTCATAATGATTTGCTGCAACTTACTGATCAGCTGTCAAAACCTAGCTATCGATATCGATAGTTCTAATATGCTTACCTAACTGGTCATTACAACCTTTTAGACAAAAAACAACTTTGCTTCTCACATCACCAATGTTGTATACAACAAATTTCATTAACTTTATATAGCAATTTTATTTTCTCTCTGAGATTTTGCCAGAAGAGCAAGTAGCCAAAATAAATATTTATTTCATAATTAGTTTTGTTCCAGAGGTTTGAGCTTTCTAATAAAACCACACACTACCTATCATGCTGTGACGCCTTCATGTAGTTAAAAAAGCACATGATTGTAATGGAACAGTAAAGATACTCTCTCTTAGAATAAATCGTCGAATAATGTCTTTTAAAGTTAATTTTGAAACAAAAAATTTTAAACTGTTTCTGTACTCTGCATAATTTTCTGCAAAATTTTCTTAGTCCAAAGGGAAACTCGCAGATGTATTTCATGCAGGACATGAAGTATAACGGGCGGGACATAGCAATACTATATTAAAACAAAAATAATATTGGACTGTCTAAGAAAGCTGAAGCACTGCTAGATAAGGAAAATAGAATTACTCTCTGCTAGTTCCTAGGTCATGTAGGTATTTGCTGTAATAATCAGATAGGGCCAGAACTTTTCTGTTGAGCAGGAAGAAACACAAAAAGGAAAATATACATACGTGCATACATGCATAGTTGGTCATTACAACCTTTCAGTCAAGATTACGACTTAGTTCCTCAAACCACTTATGTTGTGTGTGTTATTTTTATATATACATGAGTGAGGGGACCTACGATTCCGAACGACAGATTTTTGAAGAATTTTTAATGGCAATTTATTTCACTCACAGAGTTGTTGTCAGAAATCTACTGAGGAAGTCGTCAAAAGAAATAGTTTTTCATATTCCGTTTTGTTAGAAATATCTGATATGGGGTTTGAAACGTGGCCTCACGTATAATAAGCTAACAAACTAACTGCTAGACTACGCCGACTAAAAGGTGGATGTGCTCAATTTTATTTGTATACGTAGTACAAAAGGGCGGTTGCTATATTCCAATATGTTAACGCAATAATATTATTGTACTATCTAAGTTCCAAGTCCATGTGGGTATTCGCTGCAAAGACTAGGCAGATAAGCGAGCTCGATACCGCTGATAGGGTGAGAACTTTTCTGTTGAGCAGGAAGAAAAGCAAAATGAAAGATATAGGAGAGGCAAATACAAATACTAAGGCAATCTTAACTTTTGTTGAGTAATTATAGGTGCAATAGAAAGAGACTTGAGTATTCTAGAATAATCTGCTGTTAGTAGACAGAAGGAAACAACTGGGTTTTATATCAGGTGCTGGGGGGAATTGTGCTTGTTGACACTGAAAGCATCCTGAAGTTTACCAGGGCAATAGGTTTGAAGGAGTCATTATAGGCGTACCCTATATGGATAGAGGACAGACAGTGCAATAGATCGCATGTACTATGGCAACTCTAGATGACAGTAACAAATAATATTTGTATTAAATATTCATATCATAATGAAGAGGCACATCTTACTGAGAAATTTTTAGCACTTTTTTATAATAAAAAAATTTACGCTTGGAAACCAAATATCATTACAATAATGAGCTCTGCTACCACTGTCTGCTTTTGCTAATAAAAAAAAAGAAGAACGTTTTAACACATTCTCTTTCAATTTGATTTCAATAGTCTTGAAGATGTTGAAGGCATGAGAGATAGAAACAGACAGTCACGTTGTGCTTTTAGGTAATAATGTATTCGTATACGTACTTCAAGGACAGTAATAATTAGTGCATGAACTCTCCACAGATTTGTGGGATTAGTAGAGATTATTGCATTATTAACACCATACAATGCTTTGGGTTTGTGATTATTATGCTGCTGGCTAATATGGAGCCCCTAACCACTCATAGATTTCAAATAATCGATTTCATAGGATTTTTAACATGAAGTTTACTACGTGCAGTATATTGTTGCAAATAAAAAAAAAGCATAAACAAAAGAAAAAGTTAGAAATGTTGCTGCGGTTTATTCTTTTATATTAATTATGTGGATTATTTTATGATAACGTAATATTGTACTCGATAATAATTAAAGTTAAAATCTCAAAATCAATAAAATGTTTAAATCAAACTCAAACTCTTCATTTATTTTATGAAAAATTGTGTTGCAGCACTTAATTGAATGGCGTTCAATGAAATTGCATACATACACGCACTTCAATTGAAACCAGTGTTGCAAAACTGGAATTTTTAAATGGTACTGGACTATAACTGAAAGAGTACTTTTTTGCATCAAATGGTACTTTTGCCAAAAAATACATGCATACTGTAAGGATGGTGGATTAAAAAGAATAAATATAGCAGAGAGTCAATGCCCCAGAGTTACATATGTTAGTGACACAATCACTTATGTTATTTGATATTCATTTGTTTATACATGTTGTGTCGTTAATGATCATTAGCTATACAGAACATTGTGTTGGCATAAACGGCAGTAGGGTCGTTATAACCCTTCAATCAGGGTTATGACCTAATTTCTCACACCACTTATTTTGTGTGTGTTAATTTCATACATGAGTGGCGGGACCTACTGCTTAAAGTCGACTCCGAAAGACAGATTTTTGAGAAAACTTAACAGGACAAACTCTCACAGGTTTTGCCAGAAGGTAGCCGCCGGAGAAATATTTTTTCATATTTCGTTTTGATGGGGTCATGGGGTTTGAACCGTGCACACTACCTACTAGGCTATTTGTTTATTTATATTTAATACACATACGACACGGAACAGAAAAACTAACGACATATTCGTGTTGGTCACATACAGGACTAAAACAGTTGATCCGTAACATAACAAAACGTAAACTTTGATGGAACCTAATGTAACATACGTTCGTTTTTAGCATATGAAGAGCACTGCAAATGCTTACCGATATTACATTATGGTTCTGCAAGTGTTTTCATTGCGTTTCATGGACGTTTAGCTAATCAGGCCTAAATACTAATTCTACCTTTGGCATTACGTTGAACATGTTGCTAATGCATTAATAGTTGAAAAACCCAAGACATAAAATATGCAATAATAAAAAAGGACTGAAAGCGTCGCGGTGGTACTGCGGTATTTTTGAAATGAAAAAGTACTGAAAAAAGAACAAAAGTAATGAATTTTTCAACACTGATTGAAACCGTAAACGGGGCTGTGCACAGAACAAACGAGGAAGAGAGAGTGTGAGAGAGTGAAGGTGGATGTTCATATAATTATTTACTTTTATTAAATTATAAATCAACAAATTATTTGAGTTTTTAATTAAACTTTTAAATACAATCAATAAAATATTTGAAAATTGTTGATTATTATGCTAATTACAGTTAACTGTGTAGGTGTACAAGTATTCCAATACAGGCTCATATATTCATGCATGTTTGTATGTATAATATTTACTAAAATTAATTCGGTTGCATGCAACAATTGAAACTATTTACATACATACATATAAAGTGAGCGTCAAAAGAAACTGTACATTAAAAAGATACATATTAATAAATTACCGTTATCTTTATTTTAGCATTCTTTTAATGCCAGTTTTTAAAATCGAAACAAAAAAAAATTACAAAAAATTTCGAAATATTGTCAAATTTTTTCGGGCACTTTCCTTAAGTGGTAAAAGTTGAGTTTGGGGATTGTTAGAATTTTATCCTTAGTGTACAGTTTCTTTTAACGCTCACTGTATATACATATGTACATATCTGAGTTTACGTGCGTATGTAACAATATTTGCTTATTTGCTGCATGTACGTGCATACACGTATTTAATTACGTAGAGTGTTTTGAATTAATTGCCCGAAATACTCTCTATTGAATATTTAATTCGACTAAAATACACTTTTTAATCTATGTGTATGTGTGTGTTACAATAAATGATTGCGAATATTTGTTAAATACAGAGTACGCCATTATAATTAGGAAAAAAGTTTTTATTACCACAACAAAATTCCTCTTTTGTTTTACAATGTTTATGCGAACAAAAAATTGTTGTTAATTATGCTTAAGACCTCATTTTATTATAGATTTATAATATTAAATAAACGTTTGAGGATTTGTTATTTAATTGGTATCGATTTTAAATTTTTTGATCGACATTATTGATTACTTTCAAAGAGATGGCACAAGAGCGATTAGAACTTAAATGTTAGCATAACTATGGGGTGTTTTGTGTAAGAGCTTAAGATCTTTATATTTTTGCTTACTTAATTGGTCGTTACAACCCTTTAGTTAGAACTGCAACCTAGCTTCTCACACCACCCACGGTGTGTGTGTTAATTTTATAACTGTGTGGTTGGACCATCTGTTTAATATAGACTCGGAAAATTGAGAAAGTTTTCATGACAATTTCATTTTAATCTCATAATTTTTGCCAAAAGATTGGTTAGAGGAAGAAAATATTTTTTTCATATTTCGTATTGTACGAGATATCTGAGCCAGGTGTTAAGCCACAGGTTAGTGTCTAATCTAATACAACACCGTACCTACTAGATTGCGGCTTCTTCAACAGCGAAATATCAGTGAATTTTTTTCTCAGTTTATTTTATTGAATCTTCACTATAAAAGTGAACTAACAATTATTATATCAAATCTTAAAACTAATAACAATAACTAAGACTAAATTTCATGTTTTCATAGAATCTTAAGTCAATTTGACATTATTTGCGCTTGTCTTCTTATGAGTACCACAGTGTCTCTTCTCTCAGTCGGATATGGCCGGCATCATTCAAAATAGCACGATATTGTGGATTCGGGTGATCCCTTAGATACTCTCTAGATACTTTTCAGCATATTTCGCGATTTCCTCTGTAACCGTGGGCACGTTTAGGTTTGTGTATGTTCGAATTTTTATGTACCAAGAGGCATTCGTCAGCAGTCGCAGAATTTTATTTTGGCGTCTTTGTATTCTATTTATATTTGAGGATGACGCAGCGCCCCATAGCTGTATTCCGTAGCACCAAATTGGTCTGCAACATTTGGAGTAAATACCTGCTTTAAGTGTTCGACAAATAAATGAAATAATATTTTTTATTATAATCTGGTAGATAATTACATGGTATTTATTTTTTAAACATGATGCAAGGCACACAGGTTACATGGTCCATTCGATTAGTAAAAAAGTTGACTAGTTTTGCAAATATGCGATCAATGGCGACTTAAATATTAGGTTTCAATCCTGCAAGGCAGTTGAGTTGAGTTGCATAAACCAATGACTTAGAATAGCCATATAAAAAGTAATCCAAAGGCGTTAATTACAACAAACGAAGAGGCCAGTGAGCAGGATACCTTGTCATTAATTGGTGTAGTAGACCTAGCTCTTAGTAGATTTTAACGAAAAAGTTTAATATAAATTATATGTTTGGCTAACAGTCTATCTCCAAGTGGGGAAGTGTTTACTAACACATACACGTGGTGAACAATTTGAAAGACAGAAGATCTTGAGAATGAGAATCTCGAGAGAAGCATTTGTGTAAGTGCCCTGGTTTCTTAAGATGCTGCAAGAAATGTTTCACTCCATCTCTTAACCGCTTACACGTTTACATTTAATAGAAAATAAATTACTATTCTCATGTAGAAGTCCGTTTTGAGATTTCTAATGCGGGTATAAGAGGAGGCAATAGGACATTATTAATGACGTTAGAAAGTCCAATACTAAATACTTTTGTAACATGGCTTGTGTTTTACTATTCTATGTCTACTACAACAGACTGTGTTCTAGTGAAATAATGGGACATGTTCCCAAAAACCACATCTGTTTTATGGTATATAGTTCTAGTATTTCTCGTAGAACTATTTCCATTCGTGAACTGTGGATCGAGCTATATGTTACAAAGAGGATTCGCTCTTTAACCGTTCTTCGGAAGAAGTCTGGACGTTTAGTCGCTTGACTCGGAATTATCCGCTTCCAATTGTATCACTCCTTATACCAGATGGACTTTTAGTTTTGTAAACTTAATACAAAAGGGATTTAAATACCTTCACTGATAGTCAACTGAAAATGAAGGCAACAGCGTTCAGGAACACGACAAAAAGGACTGTCTTGTATTGCAAAAGAGCGATTAATATTTTCTCCAGGAGATATTAGAAGTGAAGAAGAGAATAATCAAGCAAAAATCAAGTCACACAAGATACCGCACAATGCATTAAAAACCAGTTTTCAAAAGAGAGTGCAAACGCCTATTATGGAACACTAAAATGACAAAAAAAAATTGCAAGGATGTCCCGAAACAATCCTAGTCAGAAGAAGAAAACCAAAAGGATATTAAGTAAAGAAAACGAGACTTAAGTACACTGATCAGCGTCCTCCCTGGATCTTTCGTTTTAATGTACATATATTTGAACCACATAAGCGTGGTAGATAATAATGAATGCAAGGCATGCAGAGAGGTCATTGAAATGTGTGAACAAATTCTATATTACTGTCTAGACTTGACCGTAACATCTCAATATTTCATTGAGGAAATTAAACCAGACATATCCCATCTTAGAGGAGTGAACTGGAATAAATTATGGAACTAAGTATAGGATACAGACTTCACAGGATACAGAGTAGTAGCCGGCTTAGTCTAGTAGGTAGTGTGTTGGCTTATTAGACGTGCGACCACGGTTCAAACCCCATGTCAGACATCAAACCCCATGTCAGACATCTTTGGCGACTGCTTCTCAGCAGATTTCTGGCAAAAACTCTGAAAGTAAATAAAATAAATGAAAAGTTTCTTAATAAAAATCTGTCTTTCGGAGTAGACTTTAAGCTGTAGGATCCGCCACTCATGTATAAAATTAACACACACAACATAATTGGTGTGAGAAGCTAGGTCGTAATCCAGACTGAAGGGTTGTAATGACTAACTATGTATGTATGCATGTATGTATATCTGAATCGCATAAGCGTGGTAGATAATAATGAACGCAAGACATGCGGAGAGGACATTGAAACGTGATAACAGCTTCTATATCAGTGCCTAGTCTTGAGCGCGAGATCTCAATATTTCATTGACGATTTTATACCAGACATAACTCATCTCAGAGGAGTGAATTGAAAGAAGTTAGGGAATTAAGTACAGAATACAGACTAGATTACGTATAGAATATATGGCTGGTACTTGCTAATGGTGAGTGCACAACAAGCCGACATGATGGTATATGCCAATTATAGATGAGCGATATTTTCAAAACTGTAATTTAATCACGGTGATTGATAATTCAGTGGTAACTACAGTGATTGAAATTGAGAAATAACAGGTACTAATAATGTCGTTCTTTCAAAATTGTTTTCTTTCTGTGAAACTTAATTGTCAAACTTCATATAAAAAAAATTACATTAAAAATAATAACATTGATGACACCACTTTGATTTTGTTTAGTAGGCTTTTCGTAGTATGTATCTAGCTGTCTCTTTCTTACGACTTAATAAAATACGTTATTGTCATTATTGTATTATTGGAATACTGTGATCACAATTACTGTTTTAAAGAACAGTGATTAACAAATCACGTTCACTGAGGACAACGTTCTTCAAAAATCACTGGATCGCTCACCTCTAATTCCAATAGACATAATAACTTGAATTCCTTTGATTGCTCTTACACCCATCACCCTACCAATGGGCCTAACAAATCACTGTGAAAAATTATGGGAAATAGTCCAGACGACTACCATTTCGCACCGGGTCTTACGCAAACACGCTAATGGAATGCTCAAAAAAAATTAATGACCCGTAAGGATTTACCATGGAAAGGGGCACTTGGACAGGATAAGTAGAATCTGAAGCGAGGCTATCAGGATAAGTTAGAAAGCGATTAAGATGGCATATTAAAAGCAATTGGAGCATTTTAAATATTTTCCTTAAATAACAAAACGTGTAGGGAAACGCACATACACTGCTCTTAAGGGGGGTTTTCGTCGGATGGTTTTCCCTTTGCAATATTTGCTTCGTACCAGTAGATTTATTGTCTGACTAACGTAAGCCAATAATTGGAATATTGCGTTAAGCAAATCATTCAATTGAGTATGCCATTCAATAATAAATGTGATGAGTATAAGACGTAATGGTTTGTTTTATAAAAGACAGAAGAAACATAAGAAAAAATAAAATTGTTTTCTGCCACTTGTTGTTATTGTACTCTGAGGACTCAACACGTGCAAATGTTTATAATGAACATTGAATGGAAGAAAATTTGCCATTTGGTTGGCGTTAAATGCTTTTTCCTTCTGCAGCAAACAGTTTAATATTCCAGACAAAACAATTTTCAAACACAGGGCATTGAAAGAAGGAAAACGGAGTTTGTGGAATAATGATTTTTAACAGTCCGTTGTTTGTGTTAGTAATAGCGGCCAAGGATGAGTGACCATGGAATGGAAAGACTGGCTTTCTTAGTTTAATGATCACGTTTAAAAGTTTCCTTTTATTTTATTTTAACTTCTTCTTCTTTTTGTTGCTACTTTTAAATGCTGTACACGTACGAGATGACAATTTTATGTCGTAGCCCATAAAATGTGACATTATTTAGGAGACGACTGACTACTACAACTACATTTAGAATCCTCTCAGCAATATACTGAAGCACATTAAAATATATATAAACGCATACATTTACACATTATAACCAATACAAGGACTTAAAAAACGATGACAGCAACGGCAATGGTAATGGCAAATAATTTTCCAAACATGACAGGTAAAATGTTCCACTTACACACATACATACATACAAATGCAAACTTATTCCCTCTCAAAAAAAAAAAACGAAACACACACAATAAAACAAAAGTCAATGACAAGTATAGCGCAGTAGATTTTCAAGGAAATTCAAACGGAAATGGAAACGGATTCAGTACAATTCCAATGATTCATGTCTTTATTTATGATGATACAACACTGCTTAAATATTAAACACTTAAATACCCCTGTTAATGCTACTGCTGTAGGCCTTAAGCCGGTTGTACTTAAAATATTTTAATTGAGCATTAAAGGCATTAAAATTTTGAAAGTTTAAAAGGCTTCCAATTAATTTGTTATTTCAGCTTAAAAGCGTTGATTGTTAATCCGATTAGTTGCATAAATTATGTCGTCGTTCATCATTTGACAAATATTTTGTAATGGAAATTCTTAGTTTGTGTGCTAATATTTCAACATCCCATTCATATCGTATCATCAATACATAATAATACAAAATAATAATAAGAAATGACAGCTGAATTATGTTAAGTTCCTATAGCCTTTAATATATTTTCAAAATCTTTAGAAAGGAATATGATGGCACAAGCTATTGTATACATTCTTACGATAATAAAGAATACAGAAATAAAAGTAATTTTTTTTAAATTCAAATAAAACAAAGTGTGTGTGTGTAGTCGCCATAGTGTAGTATATAGTAGGTTAGCTTATCAAACGTAAGGTCACGGTTCAAACCACAGATCAACTAAACAAAATATGAAACAAATATTTCTTTGGCGACTTCCTCTCAGTGGATTTCTGACAATAACTATGAGAGTAAATAAAATTGTCATGAAAAAGTTTCTCAAAAAAATCTGTAGGTCCTGCAACTCATGTATTAAATTAATACACACAACATTAGTGATATGAGATAGTTTCTCAATCCGAAAATAAATAAAATTGCCATGAACAGCTTCTCAAAAATCTGTCGTTCGGAAATGACTTCAAACTGTAGGTCCCACCACTCATGTATAAAATTAACACACACAACATACGTGGTGTAAGAAGCTGTAGGTTGTAATCCTGGCTGAAGAGTTAAAATGATCAAAAATGTATGTATGTTTCTGAGATATCATCGAAATTTTTTATTCGTTTTAAAAACCTTCTGACGCCATTATGTATGGAATATACCATCGTTCAAATGTCCGCTACAGCTTTTCTGGATAGAGCCCATTCGAAATGTCGAATTTATTCGGACGCATAACTCAGTCTGAATTTATTCAATAGCATGAGTGGTGTTGAATTTGAGAACTGCTGTGGTTTGTGGCTTATTCGTTTAAACCTGTCACTAAGAAAACCCCACAAGAAAATATGTAACGGAGTCAAATCGCACGATTTCTGTGGCCATTTCACATCATCTCCAAGTGAGATAACCATGCTCTCCAATCCCTCGTGCAGACTATCCAACGAGACATGAGCTGTGTGACACATAGCGCCGTCCTAGTGAAACCACATGTCGTTGACGTCGAGATCATTCAGTTCTGACCAAAGGAAGTTGATAAACTTCGTCCTATAATACTCGCCGCTGACAGTGATGGCCTGACTAATGTCATTCTCAAAGAAATATAGACCGATGACGTTGAAGACCCAAAATCTCCATCAAAAAGTGACATTTTCGGGATGCAATGGACACTCTTGGGTCTCGTATTGTGGGATTGGTATCGTCCCAATATATTCAATAATTTTTTTCTTTCACATACCCATTCACCTAGAAGTTGGCTCACCGCTGAAAATGATTATTCGCTGAATATTACCCTACGAACCTTTCAGCTCAAATATTATGAACAGCTTTTTCATAGAATAGAAACTTACGGCGACTTATCACCCCAAGTAAATATTTCATTATCGTTTTTAAAATTTTCGTTATTTCTATTTTTAATTTGACTTTTTATTTTAACTTTGATTTTTTAACGTTGAAAAAAAATCACGCGTTATAATGAGAAATGTTCAGTATAACTTTATAAAGAAAATTTTTAAGAGAAGGATTGCAGCAGGATGTTCGAGAGTCTGATGAGAATTTTATTGGCTTAAAAATATTTATAAATGGACCAGCTATTGAGACGAAAAAAATCTATTAAATGTTCAGTAAGATAGAGAAGAAACCTCTACTGAATATCAATTTGTTTTAATAAATGGAGAACACTTACAATTAAATAAGTACCTACAAGAGTACCTACAACATGTATTCTATTGTTAGTTTTATTTTTCAATTGCAGATTCTCTATATAAATCCACCACTCGAATGTTTCATTGCAGCATTGTATTCAGCTGATTACAGTCTTACCTTTTTCACAACCCATTTACGTGATTAGTACATATCATCGGCTGTTCCCACGTGCGAAATTGATTAACTAAGCGAAAGAAAGAAGGAAAAAAGAAGGATTGAAAACGGAAATGTTCTTGTACAAGTAAATGTAGAAGGACTGCAAATAAATTAATTAAGCAACGTTTTCATTGCCAGCAATTGCAAAATGCCCGTTAATGGGTAAATCAAATGCTAGAAACTGTTTGAAAATCCCAATACAAACAGGCCAATCGAACTTCAAACATGTACTCGCATTCCTCTGTTGAATGAAGGAAAAAAATCTAAAACCTAGAAGAACTTTGCGGACTATTTGTTCTTGTTGCTCTTCGGCAACTACGTTTTTGTTCCGCTTTTTTTTTTGTTCTCGTTATTTATCCAACTAATTAAGATTTGAACAAAGTTCGAAATTTAATTAGTATTGATGTTACTTTAGTTTCCTCTTTTCCTTCCTTTTTTTTAGTTTTTCTTGTATTTATTTTACTTGTTATTTGGGAGATTTTTAAAAGCAACGAACCGCAACAAAAGTTGTACGCCAAAGATAAGATGAACGAACACTTTTCAATAGTTTTCGATGTTAAGCAAATAGAAAACAAAGAACGAAAAAAATAACAGGAGCTATTTAGTCTTGTACACTGTCTGGTAAACCGTTTATAAAGATAGAAAATGTTTATAAAATTCTAGCTTTTAAGCTTTAATATGTGGTCGTTGCATAGAATATAATTATGCTTGAAAAAGTACAGTGTCGGTCAAAACATATTCGGCAAAAAATTGCTTTCACTTTATTTGTTGATGTCTATAGTTGCAAAAGTTGAATTAAATAAAGGTAACGGCTTATAATATTGCTTCAAAAGATGAGTAAAATTAAGGGACGAAACATGTTGAAAAGTGTAAGATAGTTACGTGGCTATTTCACCACATCAGTATTATCTTTTACTACAGATATTTATAATTTTTATGAAAACTTTAGATAAGAACTAGACTAGCGCTCTGAATTCGATACAAAGTAATGCTGAAAGGTTTACTTGGATTTTTTTATGAAAACCCATTTATTAAAAAATTTTATGCCTGATATCACAAGGCATTGAAATATTGATATTAAGTCCTTGCGTCCACAGTTTCAGCTGTGTGACCAATTGCACTCTTATATATAAATGTAACATTTCTTTTGGGTGCTTTGCCTGAGCATCTCTTGCCATAAGATTAGTAAACTAAATTCCTCTTTAATGATGCATATAATTGCTCCGCTCCCTAGCATGATTATGCTTTTTGGGTTGATTTTTTATGTAGTTTCAGTATCAATTGCAATTAAACAAATTTTTATTTGGATATCAAACCAATATTTGCATAAAATTGGCTTTCGATATATTAGCGTTTATAGATCGATATGAGTATATAGTGTTGTTCAAAACATACTCGACAAAAATTCCTCAACGAGACATGCATTTAAAAAACTGTATAAACAGCCGCCATAGTCTATTAGGTAGTATGTTGGCTTATTAGACTTAAGGCCCCGGTTCAAATGCCAGATCAGACATCTACAATTAAGCGAAATAAAAAAATATTTCTTTGGCGACTGCCTCTAAGCAGATTTCTTGCAGAAGCTTTGGGAGTTAGTCAAATTGCCATGAAAAAATTTATCAAAAACACATATAAGTGGTGTGGTGAAAGGATTGTAATGACCAATTATGTATGTATGTATGCATGTTCAAGTATGAAAAATAAAATTAAAAGCTACCGTTCAATTTTTTTCAATCAACTTTTTAAATGATTAGCATTTTTAATATAATTTTAAAATAAAAACGATAATGAATTACGCAAATCGCCGTTGTACAGTAGTCGCCGTTATATAGTAGTCGCTCCTAAACACTAGCTCGTTGGTTACAACCTCAGCTATCACGTCTAAAAAAAAAATTTTTCAGCAACAAGAAGTTAGAGTATGTAAAATTGCGATGACCAAACTTCTCAAATCTGTTGTTCGCAGTCAACTTCAAACAGGAGATCCCGCTACTCATGGATAAAGTTATTACACACAACATGGGGGGCGTAACAAGCTAGACCGTAATACTGACTAAAGCACTTTGATAGGTATTAAAGAAAGTAATTACACAGAATAGAAAGGTTTGCTACAACACCAAATCATTTGCGATTTGATGTTTAAATCATTAATTCCAGGCCGATACAATAAAAATGATTGAAACGAGCCAAAAATGACAAAAAAAAATTTGCTAAAAGTTTGATATGCCATCATGATTTATGTTGAACCATACGAGTATAATATTTACTTCCTTACCAAATTGGTCATTACAATCCTTTAGCTAGGATTACAAACTAGCTTCTCACACAACTCCTGTTGTATGCTAATTTTATTCCTGAGTGGCAAGACCTGCAGATTAACGGTGACTTTGAATGACAGATTTGAAAACCTTTTCATGGCAATTCTATTTACTATCAGAGTTTTTGTTAAACGACAACTTAGAGGAAGTCGCAGAAAGTTATATTTTTTTCATATTTCATTTTGTTCGAGACATTTGAGTCGGAAGTTGAACCACGGACTTTCGTCTAATAAGCCAACACTCTACCTAATAGACTACGGCTACTTCATTCATAAATAAGTCACCAAAAATGTACGTAAGCTCAGAAAGCCAGACGAATTGTTTGAGATTTCAGAAATGATCCATAAATTGCATAAAATCTGATAAAATTGGTTCATAAATACTTGAACTGTTAAAAGAACAGCAATTCAAGCTGAGCTAAAAAAAAACAGGAAAGAAGTCATAATACTCGCATTCAATTGACTCAAAAGAATTGAAACTAAATACGGTCTTGGAACATCTACACCTAGATGCTGTGTTGTAAGGTTTTTTCCTTTACACAAAATCAACAGGATTATGGACAAACAGATGTTGAATAGTATATTGGAGAAAAGTATATCATATAACCAAATGATCCTAAATCTCCCAGTTACTTGATTTTAGTCACATAGAAAGCTTGTGTAAAATTGTAAGTAAAAGGATCGACATTTTACATATCGGAATCGAAACAAACAATCTCCTGCTATAAAAGAGGCGTGTTACAAAATCTCTTAAGCTTAAGGCATAGAGAAGCATATAGAAAGCAACTGCACGCCTTGCAAAATAAGGGTAATGCAGCAAAATATTAGTACGTGTTGTCGTCATAGTACCTTTGATAGTGTGTTAGCTTATTAGACATGAGGCCTCGGTTCAAACTCCAGGTCAGACATCTTTCTTCAACGCCTTCCTCTCAGCAGATTTCTGACAAAAACTCTGAGAGTATATACAATTGCCATGAAAACTTTCTCAAAAATCTATCGTTCGGAGTCGATTTTAAACTGTAGATCCTGCCAGTATGTATGGAATTAACTTATGTTGTATGCATAAGTGGTGAGAGAAGCTATGTTGTAATCCTGACTGAAGAGTTGTAATGAAAAATATTTATGCATGAATGCATGTATTTATTTTGGCCAACACTGTAAATGCTTAAGAAAATCGTTTAAATGCTTATTTATGTGTTTGTATTCAAGGACTTTCTATTTAGAAAGTTTACTAAGTATGAAGTTTCTTTAGCAAATCCTTAAATTATAATCCTTTTTATATTCAAACTCTTCTATTACATGTTATAAGCTACACAATCACATTCCCTTTAACCGCTACAAATCTTAGAGTCAGCATTTTTCGAACATCATAATCATCATTTATCACCAAATGAATGAAACTCAAGAATTGACCTTTCCAACCAAACCAAACCCAACCAGTCTGTATTGCAAGTAAAAAACATGATTTTGATTTTCTTTAGTTTTGTGTGTATGTCCCCACTCCATTCGTTGTTGTTGTATTCCTTATTGTTGAATATTTAACTGAAAAACCTTTGTCCTGTTCATGTAGTTCTTTCTCTCTTTGGAAATCTCTGTTAATATTTATTTTATAAACTTTAAAAAGCTTTTAAGTCAATTGCCATTTGTGGTACACTGTTCACACGAGTGAACAAACTCATCATTCCCAATCCTGACAACACAAACATCCTTAACGAATAATAACAATAACATCCCCAACACATATCAACATCATCAACACACATGAACATTCACCATACACATCAACATTCATCATACACATCACATTCACAACATTCACATACAGAAATATCACCAACATAATGGTTGAAATATCTTCTTCGTTTACTTAGATCAGTTGATTAACGACCTTGACCAACGCCAAACGAAACCCCAGCAAACCCTTAAGCGTGTGAATTACATTTTAAAAGAAATTAATAATTAGTTACTTTTAAAAACTCTAAATTCGTGATAAATTGTAAAATATATCATAAAAATTGTGACATAAATTACAGTGAATTTAACCATATTAATTTTTCATAAACCCTAATAATAAAATACAAATTGTGAACTTAACTAAAATTAATATTAATTGTGAACTAATATACAAATACATAAAAATACATTTATAACGTTTATATACACATAAAACATCATTCATATTTATTATTTATTTATATATACATATATATACAAAATAATATCAAAAGGTTTGTACACCTTAACCCTACCCCATCTTACCCATACTAACCCTACCCTATAACCCGTCTGTTCATGGTCCTTCAAGGAAAAAGAAAGGACAGCGATCTACATATATACAGTCCACATTAACCCTTGTGAATATTCTACCCCACTCTAAAAAATAAAACCCATACACCCCCTATAAATTGTGCAAATTCTACCCCACCCTAATTTTAAAATTTTAATAAAAATCAAAAAAAATTAAATAAAGAAGTGCAAGTGAAATAGACAAACAAATTAAAATAAACACTGATACACTAACAAAAACAGTGAAACATAAATCACCCTATACTAAAAACATAACAAAATATCCTACAAACAAAACCAGTTTCGATAATCAACAACAAACATAAATAAATTTTGAACTAAACACAAGAAAGAGAAAATACTTAAATACATAATTCAGAAAACATAAATTAACAATTAACACAAACAAAAATCACATAAGGTCACACTAAATAAAAGAGTGCATTAACAAAAACAACACACATAAGAAACAGCAAAAATAAGAACATTGCAAGGTCAAACATTTAAAATTATTACATATTAAAAGTACAAAATAAAATTACATAGAACAGTAAAACAGTGAAAAGTTAAAAACAAATATAAATTAAAAAAGAAAATAGAAAAGTTCACAAAAGTTCATAAAACATAGAAACAAAATACATATTGCACAAAGAAACAAAATATATACATTGTCAAAATAATATATAAACAAAATCAAAATTAAAGGAACACAAAAATAAAAAGTTCAACACGGTTCATAAAAAATAGCAACAAAATATACATAGGGACAAAAATTAAAAAATTCAAAAATATCAAGTGCACAAACAATTACATTGCAATACTGTTCACTAACCACAAATCAAAAACAATTACAAATAAGTGCCTACTAACAAATTAACATTATTAACATTAACACAACACAACAAACATCACACAAAGAGGAATTGGAAAAAATTTGGTTTGTACCCTACCCTCAGCAGACAAGGTAAGTTGAACATTTTCAATTTACATTTTTTATAAAATTGTCATATAATTTTAACGCGAAAATTTAGAACGTGCGAAAACTTGCAATAGGAAATATTATCTTTAATCTACCCACCCAATAAATACCCTTTTTTTCTTGGATATAATTTCCAAACTATTGCAAGGAACAAATATTGCCGTTCACTTTGTGTAGTGCAACGAAAACACAAAGAATACCCAATAGACAATTTCGTCTGCTATTTAGATTTATTTCAAAACTGAAATAAATATTTTTTGAACCAAATTTACCCGCGGTAAATCGACTTACTACCGAGTTTTATTGACTTTTTTCCAATCCTCTCGTATTAAATTTTGAAATAAAGATGTCGGAATTAAAAACTTTAGCCGCCGATATAATGCGTTATATCCAAGAGGACTTAAGTGCCTTTGAGGAGGACTGTAAAGCCAGTCCAGAGAATTCTCAATCACTACCCGCATTGAGATTCATGAAGAGTGAATTGGAAGAGTTGTGGTCGAATATTGATGGAAAATTCAAACAGATCCGAGAATCGCCACAACTCAATGACCCTGAAATTGCCAATTCGATTAATTTTAATGGCCTCTCCAGAAATGTGAGATCTGCCAAAAAATTCTATAGATCATCTATGATTTCCATAGATGAGTCTATAGAAAGTTTCACCCAACCCAAAAATTCTAACCCAACCCAACCCGAACAATTTACACAACCCACCCACTCAATTGGATTTAACGTACCCCCTTGCGATATGCAAACTTTTAGTGGGGATTTCAAGTCTTGGGCCTCGTTCAGAGACCTATTCAAGGCTATTTATGGCAACAATACCCGCCTAAGTGGTGTAGAAAAACTTTTCTACCTCAAGAATAAGACTAGCGGCGAGGCTAAAGAAATTGTCGACAACGCACCCTTAACTAATGACGGTTTTCTTATTGCGTGGACCCAACTGGTAAATCAGTACGAAAATAGAAGGATGCAAATTAATGCACAGATAAAAACCCTTCTAAATTTACCAGCGGTAAACACTCTGTGTAGTGTTTCAATAAGAAAATTACAGAGGAAGATTAATTGCTGTATTGCAAATTTGAATACACTGGAGATAGATACGGACAATTGGGATCCTATCATAGTATATCTCTGCTTGACTAAATTACCCAAAGAAACCAGAAGGGAATTTGAAAAGACACTGAAAGATTGTGCTGAAATGCCTTCCTGGACGGATGTGGATGTATTTTTAACAAATACATTCAAGGAACTCACGTCTGTCAATGATGTTCCAGAGGGTAACCCTAACCCGAACACCCACCCGAAACCCAAATTCCTCCAGGACATCAACTCTCGACTTGACAGAAGAGTAAAGACGTTCCACAATGTGACACACAACAATAGGAAGGATAATCAGTCCACAACCAAATTCCAGAGCAAACCCTTGATTTCTACCCAAACCCACCCAAATACTCATAATTACCCGAAAACCCAAGAAAAACTCGATGGTTCATTGTGCAAACTGTGCAGAAATAACCACACATTGAGGGAATGCTCATCATTTACTTCCCTGGGAGTAAATGAAAGAATTGAATTCGTAAGAAAGAATTCAATTTGTTACAATTGTCTAGCCATTAGCCACATGGTATCAGAATGTCGCAGTACATTTACATGCAGATACTGTAGCGGCAGACATAACACACTATTACACAAACCCAACCCAAACACTAACCCACAAAATGACGATAAACCCTCTACGTCAAGTGCAATACAGTCTTTCTCTACCCAAACAAATTCAAGCAGAACCCAATTAGACGACAGAACTAAATTATTAGGCACAGCTGCCTTGAATATTAAAATACATGGTGAAGAATTCCCTGCTAGAGCGCTTATTGACCCAGCATCAGATTTTTCATTTATTTCTGATAAGCTAAGGCGCAAACTACACTTACCCACCCTACCCATAGTTGCTGAGATCTCAGGTTTAAATGAGGTTGTTTCAGCACGTTCGAACAAGATGTGTAATATACATCTTGGTTCTAACACAAATAAGGAATTTTCACTGAATATTCAGGCAATTGTTGTCAAAACACTCACCCGAAATTTACCCACCCAAAACTTAAACCCTACCTTCATAAAAGAGTTAGACAGGATCCCATTGGCGGATCCTAAATTTTATGAAAGCCGCCCAGTTGATATTATAATTGGTAGCGATTTTTACCCACAAATTATCAGAGCTGGTGTTAAGAAAGATATTCTTGGCACATTAATAGCTCAAGAAACTGAGTTTGGTTGGATTTTAACCGGACCAGTTCATGATTCTCACCCTACCCGAAGAATAGTCTCTTACTATAGTTCTGTCAAGCTTGATAGATTTTTGACCAAATTTTGGGAAATTGAAGAAATTCCGCAAGAACCCATTCAATCCGAAGATGATTGTACTTGTGAGAAAATTTACACGACAACTACCCGTCGTTTACCCAATGGCCGTTATCAAGTAACTCTTCCATTTCGTAACCCTCAAATTGAGTTAGGAAACTCTCGCCATATAGCAATGGCTCAATATTTAAGGAATGAGAAGAATTTACTCAGAAAACCCGAGTTGAAGCTTGAATACGATAACGCGCTACAAGAATATATTGACTTAGGTCATATGAAACCCGTAATGTATAACCCTAACACTTCTTCAAATACCCATTATTATTTACCCCATCATGCTGTTGTTAAACCCGATCGTGTTACGACGAAAGTTCGAGTTGTTTTTAATGCATCAAGCAAAACTTCGAACGGCAACAGCTTGAATGATACCCTACACATTGGTCCTACCCTACAACAAGATTTGGTTGTTTCAATCTTGAGATGGCGCTTTTATAAGATTGTTTTTAATGCCGATATTACAAAAATGTATAGGCAAATTCAATTGAACCCTACCCACACACCCTATCAGAGAATTTTATTCCGTAAAAGCGTCAACGAACCCATTCAAGATTACGAACTGCAAACCGTCACATTTGGCGTCAATTGTGCCCCTTATTTGGCTATCAGAACCCTACACAGATTAGCCAAAGACATTCAAGATACCCACCCAATTGCATCTCAAATTTTAAGATATAATATGTATGTCGATGATGTACTAGCCGGTGCTCACACTGTTCGGGAGGCTGAAATCTCTCAAAAACAGTTGATCACTGCACTTGAATCTGCTGGTTTTCCTCTACGAAAGTGGACTTCAAATACCCAAAAACTGTTGGATAATTTACCCAAGGATCACCAACTGAATGCCGCCTTACTCACCCTTCCAGAATCGGAAAACCCTAAAACCCTAGGCATTCGGTGGAATCCAAAAGAGGACAATTTTTTCTTTGAAGCCCCCAAAATAGAGAGAAAACCAGCCTACACAAAGCGAGCAGTTTTATCTGACATCGCAAAACTCTTTGACCCAGCTGGTTGGCTAGCACCAATTATTATATCCGCCAAAATAGTGATGCAGCAAATTTGGCAGGATAATACAGCTTGGGATGAATGTCTTAACCCACTCACCCTTATTAAATGGCACAAGTTTCTGCAGTTTTATGATAACATTGACAATATTCGAGTTCCTAGATGGATACAATTTACACCTTCAGCAAAAATTGAATTTCATGGCTTTTCAGATGCGTCTGAAAAAGCATACTCTGCCAAAGAGTATTCGGGTGAGTAATGGGTGTGTAACGAGGGTAGAAGATTATTTGAAGGGAGTTGATTAGTGTGTGGGTAGGACTACGACCTTGGTTATGGGCCGAGTCAAGGTTCCGGTTGACGTCCTTAATTCGACCACTCGAGGCAGTCCATCGGAACCTGGGTGAGTTTTGGTTACTCGTCCGAGTAACCATTCATTCAAGGGTAAATTGTCCTGTTTGATGACGACAATGTCATTGACTTCCACAGGACGTTTAGGGTTCTTCCATTTATATCTTTTATGGAGCTCTTTTAAATATTCATCCTTCCATCTTTTGCAAAACTGATGGTGTTGAATTTTCAACCTTTGCCATCTGTTTGCTAGGGTAATATTCTCGTTACTTAAATCGGGTTCAGCGGGTGCTAGTAAGGGTGAGCCAATTAAGAAGTGACCTGGGGTTAACGGGTTAAGATCTTGAGGGTTTTCACTTGACGGGCTTAAGGGTCTTGAGTTGAGGCATCCTTCTATTCTAGCTAATAGGGTTGCTAGTTCTTCAAAAGTATATTTTAAATTTGCTAACTTTTTGATATGGGATTTGAAGCTCTTTACGCCGGCTTCCCATAAGCCTCCCATATGTGGAGCTCCGGGTGGTATAAAATGCCACGTCAAGTTTTGAAAGCTATTGGTTGATGTAACCAATCCCTTCAATTGTTTGAGGAATTCCTGTCGCTGCTTTTTAATTAGTTGGCTAGCTCCAACGAAGTTCGTTCCGTTGTCGGTTTTATACGCACGAGTTATACCCACACACGGACCTATATCCGTAACCCTACTCGTCGCTAAGACGAGAGTTGCACCTATCAAGGTCATTTCGTTACCGAAATTAGAACTTTGTGGTGCAGTGTTGTTGGCAAAGATGACACGAAACATAATTACCCAGCTGAATTTAACTCAATACCCGATGCATTTCTGGACGGACTCCTCAATAGTTTTGGCATGGCTCAACAAACCCCCGACTACCTGGAACACCTTTGTGGCAAACCGTGTGTCTGCAATAGCCGAAGAAGTGGGAATCAACAACTGGAGTCACGTGGCATCTCATGACAACCCAGCCGATGTTGCCAGTCGTGGTTGCAACGCAGAAGAGCTAAAGGACGACAAGCTGTGGTGGAATGGACCCTATTGGTTGAAGAAAGATTCTACAATGTGGCCAACAACACATTTACCCTATGAAACTCAAGCTGAAGCTAAAATTTGTCAGTCGTTCTCTACGACTGTAAACCCAATCCCATCTATGAACTTTACTCACCCTACCCAGGACATTTTGGAAAGATTTTCTAAATGGTCCAAAGCACTTAGAATATTGTCATATGTCTATCGATTTTGTGATCGCGCATCATTAACCCGAAGAAATGGAATTCGACATGACAGCATTGTTCTTGATCGGAAAATTCCACTATCTATTGACGAAAGACTCAATAGATTATTAACCCACCCTAGTATTGAATTAGATGCGCACGAGATCAAAACTACCCGTGATAGACTGATCATTCTTTGTCAGACACAATATTTCAATGAAGAATATTCGTGTCTAAAGAGATCAAACCCTTTACCAAGGAAAAGCAATTTACTCACCCTCACACCCTTTTTGGACACAAATAATATCATGCGCACAAATGGCAGATTGGCAAACTCCAACAGCTTAACATATGATGAACGACACCCTATTTTATTACCCTACTCGAGCGCCTTTGCTAAACTATTAACCCAACACGTTCATCTTATAACCCTACACGGCGGAAATCGTCTAATGTTACGAATAATTCGTACGAGTTTTTGGATTCCGAGACTGCAGAATCTTATCAGTTCTGTGGTCAATAGGTGCGTACCCTGCACGAAATATAGGAATCGCCAAACTACCCAATTTATGGCTGCATTACCCCCGGAACGTACCCAAATTAGCAGACCATTTAATACTGTTGGAGTTGACTTTGCCGGACCATTTGACATAAAATCCTACATTGGTAGAACATGTAGAATAACTAAAGGTTATGTATGCGTATTTGTTTGCTTTTCCACCAAAGCTATTCATTTAGAGCCAACATCTGACCTTTCTACCCAAGCATTTATGGCAGCATTTGCCCGATTCTTTTCGAGGCGGGGATGCCCTGTCGCTGTATATTCCGACAACGGAACGAACTTCGTTGGAGCTAGCCAACTAATTAAAAAGCAGCGACAGGAATTCCTCAAACAATTGAAGGGATTGGTTACATCAACCAATAGCTTTCAAAACTTGACGTGGCATTTTATACCACCCGGAGCTCCACATATGGGAGGCTTATGGGAAGCCGGCGTAAAGAGCTTCAAATCCCATATCAAAAAGTTAGCAAATTTAAAATATACTTTTGAAGAACTAGCAACCCTATTAGCTAGAATAGAAGGATGCCTCAACTCAAGACCCTTAAGCCCGTCAAGTGAAAACCCTCAAGATCTTAACCCGTTAACCCCAGGTCACTTCTTAATTGGCTCACCCTTACTAGCACCCGCTGAACCCGATTTAAGTAACGAGAATATTACCCTAGCAAACAGATGGCAAAGGTTGAAAATTCAACACCATCAGTTTTGCAAAAGATGGAAGGATGAATATTTAAAAGAGCTCCATAAAAGATATAAATGGAAGAACCCTAAACGTCCTGTGGAAGTCAATGACATTGTCGTCATCAAACAGGACAATTTACCCTTGAATGAATGGTTACTCGGACGAGTAACCAAAACTCACCCAGGTTCCGATGGACTGCCTCGAGTGGTCGAATTAAGGACGTCAACCGGAACCTTGACTCGGCCCATAACCAAGGTCGTAGTCCTACCCACACACTAATCAACTCCCTTCAAATAATCTTCTACCCTCGTTACACACCCATTACTCACCCGAATACTCTTTAAACACCCACCCCTATTAATACTCAATCAAAGACTTATTTCAGATTCCACCCGACAGGAAGTTATGGTCGATCTGCAGGTCAGAATTGAAGGTCTATACCCATGGGAAAACCCTGAACCCCCGAGTGAACAACTTAATACCCATACCCTCTTTCTTTTTTTTTTTTTGAGCAATTAAAAATAATTGTCTTTTTATTAACAGGTTGCCGGCCCGGGAGGATGTTCACACGAGTGAACAAACTCATCATTCCCAATCCTGACAACACAAACATCCTTAACGAATAATAACAATAACATCCCCAACACATATCAACATCATCAACACACATGAACATTCACCATACACATCAACATTCATCATACACATCACATTCACAACATTCACATACAGAAATATCACCAACATAATGGTTGAAATATCTTCTTCGTTTACTTAGATCAGTTGATTAACGACCTTGACCAACGCCAAACGAAACCCCAGCAAACCCTTAAGCGTGTGAATTACATTTTAAAAGAAATTAATAATTAGTTACTTTTAAAAACTCTAAATTCGTGATAAATTGTAAAATATATCATAAAAATTGTGACATAAATTACAGTGAATTTAACCATATTAATTTTTCATAAACCCTAATAATAAAATACAAATTGTGAACTTAACTAAAATTAATATTAATTGTGAACTAATATACAAATACATAAAAATACATTTATAACGTTTATATACACATAAAACATCATTCATATTTATTATTTATTTATATATACATATATATACAAAATAATATCAAAAGGTTTGTACACCTTAACCCTACCCCATCTTACCCATACTAACCCTACCCTATAACCCGTCTGTTCATACACAATAAATGTTTTGTTGTAAGCTGGTTAAGGCAATAATGCCAACAAAAAATAACAATAAATTCCAAATAAACCATAAATAGTAACAACTACCAAAAACGGAAGTTGTAGAACACTAAGCCAACGCCTACGACCCATGTTCAGTAAAAGGAAGTGTTTAAATGCTTTGAAAAACTATAATAAATTTTATGACTTCTAGAACTTCTATTAAAGAATACTAAATTATTCTGACTTTGTCACTATAAATGGCTTTAAACAAGCCAATGTACAATATACATACTTCGAATATTATATACAATGTCGATCAAAGCATATTGGAAATAAAATTTATTGTATATGCTATTCCAACAGGGACTTGTGAACTTTTGCAGTTGATAACTGCCATCGTACATACATACATAATTGGCCATTGCAAGCCTTCAGTCAGGATTACGACCTAACTTCTCACATTACTCATGTTGTGCGTATTAATTTTATACATGAGTGGCGGCACCTGCAGCTTAAAGTCGACTTCGAATGACAGATTTTTTGAGAAACTTTTCATGGCAATTTTATTTACTCTTAGAGTTTTTGCCAGAAATCTGCTGAGAGGAAGTCACCGAAGAAATATTTTTTAATATTTCGTTTTTGATGTCTGACTTGGGGTTCAAACCGAGGCCTTACGTCTAATAAGCCAACACACTACCTACTAGACTACAACGACTACAACTGCCTCTCAACTGCCACTGTGTTGATGCTAAATTTGTCAAATTAGCTGTTGTTTATGAATTCGCCGTAGTATAGTAGTAGTTTGCTTATTAAACCAGAGAGTTCGATTCAAACCCCATGTCAAATATCTCCAACACAACGAAATATAAAAAAATATTTTTGCGGTTCTCAACAGATGTCTAGCAAAAAAAGCTCAGAGAGTTAACAAAATTACCATGAAAAAGTTTCTTAAGAATCTGTCCTTCGGAAACGAATTTAATCTCTAGGTCCCGCCACTCATGTATAAAATTAACACACCCAGTGTAAGTGGTGTCGTAATCCTGACTGACTGGGTTGTAATGACCAATTATATATGTATGTATGTTATACACTCTATTTTGCCAAATCACTGTGTTCGCTAACTGGGCTCTGAAGCAGTTGTCAACTGAGTCTCGTTCTCATCGAAAAATCATCTTCAGCGATAATACCCACATCTAGGTGAATCGGTACGTGAACAAGAAATTGTTGAATGTAGGGCAATACCAATACAAACGAGCTACAAGATCGTCCATTGCATCCGGTGTGGATTTTAGGCTGGCACTGTTTATATTTCTTTCAGAACGTTATTGACCGGGCCATCACAATCAACGGCGAGGTGTTTAGGACGATATTTATCAACTTCTTTTGGATATTTTGTATGAGCCACTAAAGTCGTGTGTTTCAATCCTGTTGTTATTCTTGTGGAGATTTCTTTAGTCGCAAATGCATGCAAATAAGCCAAAAACCAATGCAGTCCTCAAAGCATAAGTAACTCATGCCTACGATCATTTTCTACCTGATTTATGCTTCAGAGAAATGGAAAATCGTACATTTCGGATGTGCTCGACCCCGAGAAGCCATTACGAATATTTGAACTATGTTATACCCCATCGTAGTATTGTAGTCGCCACAGTGTAGTAGGTAATGTGTTGACTTAATAGACATGAGGCCACGGTTTAAATCCCAAGTCACACAACTCCAACAAAACGAAATATTAAGAAAAAATTTCCTTTGCGGCTTCCTCTCTGCAGATTTCTGAAGAATACTCTGAGAGTAAATAAAGCGGCGGAGTGGACTATAAACTGTAGATCTCACCGCCATTGCATAAAATTAACGCACACCATATGCGGTATGAGAGCTAGATTGTGATCTTGAGTGAAGAATTGTAATGGCCAATTATGTAAATATGTATATCATCCTCACCAAACCTTTCTCTAAACATTACTTTGTGTCGACTTCTGAGAGCTGATTCAGTTCTAATCTAAAGTGTCCACAAAAGTTATACACATCTGCTGTAAAGAGCTGATAGTTGTCTAGTAAAATGCCCATGCCCCTATCTTATACGGAACAGAATGGTTTATGCGTTATGCGACTTATTACCCCGTCCCCTTAACACTCTCTAACCTATTTACCTTTGCATTAAATTGACTATACTCAGCCCACTGTTTGTATCAGGCTCAATGCAGTGTAACAGAACTGTTGTTATCTGATGTTAGAAGAATCACTAGATTAATTTAACTTTCAGGCTGGTTTCCAGATTAAATACGAAGCCTAGATACTGTTTGTCCAGGCCGGTTAGTCAGCACTTATCAGTTAGCTCCAGAGCATCGCTTGTAGGTGCTCAAATGAACATTGATTTCAGCAAAGCTGCCACTTACTCCTGTCTTATTTAGTGAAGAGATATTTTAATATCAAACAACACAATTGCGAATCTACCATCCATCATTCTCATCGATTAAGAAATTTTTGTATAGAATTTTTACACCGGCCCGCAATTTTTACTAATTAATCTTAGATAAGTGGCATCAGCATGTATTACTGGTGCTTTAGAATGATTGATGCCACGTTAAAATGCCGATCCTCTGATATTACACTTTCCAAGTTTAAAAAAAACTTATGTTTGTTTACCAAGTTCTTCAAATTCGGTATATTTTTCTATAAAATATCTTTTTTCTGCAGCAAATTTGTTCATAATTTGTGGTTAATGCGTTGTTGTCAACTGAAATGGTTGTTTCATGTTGTTGTTCTTGTTAAAATTTTGATGTGAACAACACTGATAAACCCATTTACGATTTGTGTGATAATAAAATACACACGCACACGCATAAAAAGCAAATATTTTTACACAAGAGAGAAAGAATAACACAAACATGCAATTAAAGGGAATGGTACCCCAACTAATAATTTTCTGGGTCATAGTGAAAACAGTCTTTATATTTCCTTTGCTCTCTTGGTATTTTAATACGAACTTGTCGTAGAGACAAGTGGGAATATATTCACTTTTCTAAACATATACAGTCAGTTAAATAATAACAAATTGAGCTATGCTAGCTATCCTGTGTTTTTTTAATTTAATTAGGTCTATGCGTTAGTCAAATATGCCGCACTCGTCTCAATATGACTTAATGCTTCGTCATGTTGACATATTCTATCCTGTCTGTGGACCTCCAGGCTTTAGGTGAAATTGAATATACTCAGTCAAAAGCTGTTCTTGGTAGGGGAAATCACACTAGAACTTCAAACAGTTCCTCGACATGGCCATCTCTGGAGATTCGGCAACGGTTATAAGCTTAAAGATAGTTATCAGATAATTTATAACGTGAGAATATTAACTTTCCTAGACATAGGCAGCCATCCAAATGATAATGACATTATGAGTGCCATTTTTAAAGTATCTATACAGTTCTGGTGACATAAACCATACTCTTTCGATTGATTAGTCATTATGAATGCTATTTTCAAAGTATCTGTCAAGTTCGGATGATAGCCAAATTTTACATAACCGTTGAGAACCATTCGCTTTGAGTACAATCGTGTGCTGAAAGTTACTATAACAAACTCCTCACTCAAAATCCTGCTATAGAAATCTTTCTACTACAAAGATAGCAGTATTTAATAGAGCAATATCTATGCGTTATACTTTTTAATACAATTGACTGGCAAACTTAACTTTCACAATATTTATACTCCTTTTATTGCTATTTTGGCAATTTCTAGAACTTTCAAATCTTTTGAAGTTGTTTTGTTATTGTAAATCATTGTTACCGTAACTTCATTGCTTTATTTGCTTTATTGTTTGTTTTTCTTGTTCTTTCTTCATGATTTCAGAATTAACACATTCAATAATCATTTTCTCTCCATAACTTATTATTTTTATCTTCTATTTGTAGATTATAGCCTTTGCTGTCATTCTTTAGATCCTCCTGAAATTGGGGCGTAAAAGGTTAGTATATGCGATTCGTTTATATCTTATCCACAGGCAATTTTTGAAGGCAGTCATCTGCATATAATGCTCAATTGGTTTGATAACACAGCCCTGCAAATTTGGACTTTTGTTGTGCAAATAAGATGGCTCCTGTTGTTTTCGAAGGCATTTTTCGCGCTGAACACGAATCTTTCCATCAGGTCAGGTTTTCGAGAAAAAGGGAGTTGAAGCCCCTAAAAATAGCGTTTCTGGCCATTTTTGAAAAATTGTAGAGCTAAACACTGACGTGATAGAACCATCGCTATTGTCAGAAATTGACAATTAATCTTTGGTCTTTAAAATGAGCCCAAAGCCAAATTGATTACATGCACCCTTAAACTAGGGGGTGAGTTTATGTCAAGGGGTGCAAGAAAAAAAGAAACACATTACGGAGGTCCTTAAAAATTAATCAGATTTACTTGAAAATTGTTGCTCGGGGGTTTTGGGGTCGCTGATTACATATCTTCAGATTCCTGATCAATTTTTATAAACCTTTCATTTTAAACCCTCATTTTAAAGAGCAAAGATCAATTGTCAATTTCTGACAATAGCGATGGTTCTAGCACGTCAGTGTTTCTTCGAACGTCCCCGGACTCACACTAACCCACCCTCAACCGACCGCGGAGGGCTCGTCCTCATTACGTAGGGACACGTACACACTGCAGTCCGGACTGTAGCGGGTAAGGGAAAAGTAATGGCAACAAGAACATAAATCAGCTACAGAACTTAATCACAAGCTAAGTAAAGCTACAACAAACCAGAACTACCTAAGACAATAACGAGAATACATTTTTATATAATAATTTACAAATTAAAGCAAGCATATAAGCTACGTTTTATATTAGAAACACTACAATTAAAATCAATAAAATCATAAAATAAGTTGAAATCATTACATAATCTACGAAAAGGAAAATTACATCCATAGTTCGTTCTATAAAAGTCTAAAGAAAGAGGACGATACTACAATTTTTCAAAAATTGGAGTATTATGGGTTTTAACCCCCTTTTTCTCGAAAGCCTGAAACAAACATTCTGAAACACCTGAAGCCATCTTATTTACAAAACCCATGCAGGGCTGTGTAATTGATAAAGCTTATTATTTCCTTACTTTGTTTCACTTCAATTAATAAATTTTTTGCCAGTTTAGCTAATAAATGATAAACATACTAGTACTGTGCAGACCCAGAAAAGTTAACAAATTTCAGAAATTTTTTAACCAAGACCGTCTTAAAATTGGGGAAAGTTATCAGACAAATATAAAGATTTTCAACGAAAACGGATTGGTTAAAAAATTTCTGAAATTTGTTAACCGTATGTATACTTTAGTAACTGTGTGTATACAGAGGCAAAGACTCTCTATTAACGTCTATTTAGACTCTTTCCATGAAGTCGCTGTAGTCTAGTAGGTAGAGTGTTGGTTTATTAGACGTGAGGCCACGGTTCAAACAGACATCTCCACCAAAATGAAATATGAAAAAATATTCTTTTGGCGACTTCCTCTCACCAGATTTCTGGCAGAAACTCTGAGAGTAAATAAAATTTCCATGAAAAGATATTCAAAGATATGTCTTTTGAAGTCGCCTTTAAACTATAGGTCCCGCCACTCATGTATAAAATTAACACACACAACATAAGTGGTGTGAGAAGATAGGTCGTAATCCTGACTGAAGGGTTGTAATGACAAATTATGTATATATGTATGTATGTATCTGACGTTCAGGCTACTATTCGAGCACTAGGCTCTTATGAGGTTAAATCGCTGATGGAATGGGAGCTGAATCCGCTAGGTAGGGAAATAAAGGTTACCCTCCACTGGAATTCTAGACAATTAGCAAACAGATCAGCTTGCAAGAAAGGGGGTTTCCAAGCTGCTGAGGGAACCAAAACCTCTCTGTGGTGTGGGAACGTATATACGTAGAGGTATTCTCAAAGAAAGGGAAGCTAAGTAAAGGCAAAGGCTCTTTCAAACTAAGTAAGATTGAGGCAGTCGAAACTTTTGTTGGGAAGTTACAAAAAAAAGACTTGAGTCATGCATCTGGCTTTCAAGGAATAATCTAAGGTCGGGTACACTTATTCGGAATGTGGGTTATCTCTATTCCAACATGTAAATTCTGTGTTCATAATAAATGAACCACCGGAACATATTCTTATTAGAGTCTCTGTTTTCATACTGTCAGTTAAAGGTGATAAGAAAAGTTCAGTGTCAGTCACCGATGACAGATGTGGCAATTGACTCTCAGTAGGCATTTTGCGATTAGCTAAGTGACTAATAAAAAATAATCACTTCCAGTTAGACGTATGGCTTATGGAACAAAATCAATGCTTCTTTTTTCTACCATCTTTTGGTTTTGTTGTAGTTTCTCGTATTTGTTTTTGGGGTATTTATGTAGTTTTAAATTCTTTGCATTGATGTTGTTGCTATTGCTGTTGTTGCTATTGCTGTTGTTGCTACTGTTGATTAGAGTTTATTGCCATGTTAACAAATAATTTGAACATGTTTCACAGAACATGTGCTTTACTGCCAGTGTATGTACGAGTATGTGTATGCGAGGAGTTTGTTGAGTTATTTCTCTAGAAAAATATTTGAAATTTTTTGTTGGCGCCTAAAAACATTCTATTTTGATCATTATTAAGGAGAAGAAGAGTAGAGGTTCCGTTATGCGTGTGTATTCTGTTATTTGTGTTATAATTTGTTATACGAAATATTTTTCGTTTCTTAGCTTTCTTTATTTATTTATTTTGCCACTTATTCATTTACAATATCTTGTCTGCTATTGCCTTATCATGTTTCTGTCATGTTTTGTCTCGCAACATGCTTTTCATTTTTCGTGTGTGTTCTTTTGGATTTAATGTTTTTCTTTTTCTTTTTTTTGGTGTTGTAGTTGTAGTGTTAAATTGCTTTTATTTTTGTTGTTGTTTTTGTGTTGTATTTAAGCAAATTGCTATTTAGTTTAGTCTTTATAGTTGTTAACAAGTCTCAATAGTGTCGTTTTCAATGAAAATGCTTATTAAGGGATTTACACAGCTCCTCTCTCTTTCTCTCTCTCATTCTTTCTCTAAGCATTTGTCTCTCTTTTCTTTGTTGTCTGTTTTTTGCATGTATTATTTCTGCCTACGGTTGTATTTTGTTGAGCGTTTTTTTTTTTTGCTTTGTTTTGTTGTTGCCTTCGAATATTTTCTGCAATATCGACAATAATTTTTTTGGTTTTTTTTTTTTGGTTTGAAAATGTTTTGAATATATTACCAATAAATCAGTGAATATTTTTTGAATGAAGACAACGTGATAGAGACTTAAACTAGACTTTTGGCGTTGAAAAGTTTTGCTTTAAAAACATTTTGCTAAAAATAATGGGTCTTTCATTAGAAGTTTTCTTTTTTTAAATTTAAATAAGTGTGCGTGAGACTTTTTTAATTGGAAAGACCTATTGATACAATTATGTAGGTGTGGAATGGCAACCGCTGTGGCTTGTTGCTTATTTGCATACACCTGCGACTAGAAAAAGTCTAACGGTATCAAATATCACGATATCGGTAGGCAGTTCACATCATCTTCACGTGAGACGTTGATGTCTCTAAATCTCTCGTGCAGAATATGCAATGTGGAATGAACTGTTGAAATCACATGTATCTAAATTATCCAATTCAGGTCAAAAGAAATTCGTAATCAATGACAAAGTCGCCGTAGTCTAGTAGGTAGTGTGTTGGCTTATTAGACTTAGGGCCACGGTTCAAACTCCACATCAAACATCTCTAATAAAACGAAATATGAAAACAACATTTCTTCGGTGACTTCTTCTCAGCAGATTTCTGGCAAAAACTCTGAGAGTAAATAAAATTGCCATGACAAGTTTCTAAAGATCTGACGTTCGGAATCGACTTTAAACTGTAGGTCCCGCTACTCATGTATAAAATTAACACACACAACAGAAGTGGTGTGAAAAGCTAGGTCGTAATCCTGTCTAAAGGGTTGTAATAACCAATTATGTATGTGCGTAAGTATGTAATAAGGACGAATAGTACCCGCCGTTAATATCGTTCTCAACATAATATTAACTCATTGGGATACATTGGATGCCCTTAATTCTCATAAGGTTTTGGTATCGTACCAAATTCAACAATTTGGATTTTTCACGTAACCAATCAGAAATTGGTCTAATCACTAACGATGATTTTTCGATGAAAATTGTGGCCAGTTACCAACTACTCCAGAGCCTATTTAGTGAACTTACGTCGTCGTCTGTGGTCGTTTACCTTTGGATTGGATTTTGTACGGTTGCAGACTCAAGTCACGATATAAAATTCGCCAAGTTAAGGTCTGCGATAGACCGAGTTCTTGCGGTCAAATCAAAATCGACAGCCACATATTCTCCTAAACACTCTCACGGACGGCGCAGATGTTTTTGGCAGATATTGGATTTTGTCAGCATACGGTTGTTGGTCGATTGGACGTTTACTGAACCAATGGACTCGAATTTATGTATCACATTCTACCGAGAGAATGATTATGACGATCGGAAAATAGTCAAACGTGCCGTATGTTGCCCGAACAGAACAGCTATTTTTATAAAACAATTTTATTATTTGCACATGTTGCCGAATGATATATACAACCATATATAGTTTTAACACAATGGCCGTTATCAACTATAAAATAACGGAAGTTATTTTTGGAATACCCTGTACATCACTATACTTCAATATGTCAGACAGACGTATGCGTAATATTTGAATAACAAAAAATTCAGGCAAATTAGGAAATTATTACTCATACGTTGTAGTGTCCATTGTTGTACTTGGTTAGCAGAGAATATAGAAATTTTTTATGTTTGAAAATTTATTAACTTCAAACTATTTTCATATTTTTCTAAAATACAAAACTTTATCACAACACAGTTTTATTACAAACAAATATAGTTAATTGTATCTCTTATTCAGGTTGATTTAAATATAATATATCTTTTAAGGTACCTATTAGCGCGGCATAATGAATAAACTGACTCTGATGTATCATCAAGTTCTACTAAATATTTTCTTAAAGATGCCTCAGATATCAGCAGATCTCTGATACGGGCTGGATAGTCCTTAAAGAATGAATCTCTCTTTTTCAGAAAGTAATCCTTGCATCAAATCGCATGATCTTGGTAACCAACTGACAACGCTAAAACATGAAATTATTCTCTATCATGGCACCGTCCTGTTGAAACTACATACCGTTCAGATCAAAAATATGTTGGCCATAATGCTTCGAATTCACGGTGAATTTTCTAAAAAAAAAAGATCGTGCCGATAACATCTTTAGACCGCAATTCATACCAAACAATCACATTTTCTGCATTCAAAATTCATTGCGTTACAACTTCGGTTTTTGACATAAACTGCGATTGAGAAATAGCTCCATGGCTGAAGGAAATATTATTTGAAAAGTCAACATTGAAAGCTTGCTGCTCTAACAGCCAATCAGCATATCAACGTTGTTGTGTTATTTGGACCTTATGTACATAAACGTGAAACCCAAATCAATCCTTGACTATAACAAAGGTTTAATTGCTTTCGTTTTTTTCTGCAGTGCATACATTTTGGGGATATACTGACCTGAACACATCTCTAACAGTTTAAATTCCATTTACAATAGGTCGATCATAATTATAAGTCGTTGGTTAATTTTTGAAATCAGGATCAGGATCGATAAAGTAATTGTTAGTTGGATGTCCAAAATATTACACCATCGTTCAGTTAGTTAACATATGCGGCGACTGACCAACACTGACTTAATGTTTGGTTGCTCAAAAACGAAATACAACGAAATTGCCACCGGAAGCAACCGATGGCCAAGTGTATCGAACGAAGAAATGCGCGTATATACCTATAGTATAGCGCCCATTAAATTAATAGACAGTGTGTACACCCTATTTATGATTGTCCAAGAAAATCGTGTGCCTTTAAAAAATATCGAGACATTCATCGGTTACCCTCATAGCGGACATATGCATAGAGACCTTGAAAGTGAAAACAAAGCCGATACACATGCAACAAAATGATGGAATAATGAATACTTTTGTAAAGTGACTAAACACCTATGGCCTAATATGTGTATATATATAACAAAGTTTGCAATTAATATGTACAGAATATTCTTCTTCTGCTTCTGTATTCATATGCCCGCAGGCTGTTAAACCTCACAATAACGTCTGCAGAAATTGTAACGACAATGAAAAAGAGAAGATGACTGAACATATTTTCTGTGATTGTGCGGCTCTTGCAATCCGAATAATATTGTTACGAAAATGGAAATGGTGATCTTAGAAATGATAAACAAAAGCTCCAAAAACAATAATAACGGACTTGTTTACAAGATCGATGAATAAACAAAAATATAGCAACAACATCAGTATAAAAAAGTATAAGGGATAAAGATGTAAATAGGCAACAACAAAGTGCAGCGGACAGAGAAGTAAACAACCAACAACAAAATGCAGTATAAAAAAGAGAGCGGATAAACAGTAAACAAGATACACAAACAACAATAATGAAAACAACTTGTTTACATTTTTAGATATTTCCCGAAGGCCGTCATTCTCCTTCGAGAGTGTTCATCACACTACATTCAGCGATATAAAAGGCAAGACAGAGCAGGCAACGGTGATTCAGTTAGTGTTGGTTAAGTCAAATCGATAAAGGTGGCACACGGAATTGTGCGAATAACAAAGAATTGATTTAAAATTAAACACATATTTATTTTTATTTTATTTGCAATCTACGAACTCATATTTTTAACGTTTTGAAAAAGTAAAAACGTAACAATATCTAGAATTTATTGACTGAACGTGTCTATTCTATTTTGAATAGAATTCACACTATAATACAACTATAAGGATTGTTGAGAGATGCCAATCAAAATATTTATAAATGTGTTTCGGAATTGTAATATCTAATAGGGTACTAATATGTAAGTTATTCTCTCCGAGGTGGCCAACTTAATCCGATCTTACAACCCTTTAGTCATGACTACAATCTAGTTGCTCATACCACCACCATGTCGCAAGATGCTAACCTATTGCATCCTTGTCCTATCCATCGCATTTCCTGTGTGGCAGTGATGTGCGTCCTACATTTCATGAGGGCATCCGCCAGCTGGGCGGAAGAGCCTACCCTGTGAAGGGTGCGAACGTTCCATGTGCCTATTCTTAAATCGTTGTCCATGAAACGTTTGCCGTGGTCGTCAACTTTTGAGGGGATCTTTATAGAGTCTATTGTTGGGGTTTTCATTGGATGGAATTTTACGTGGTGGGTTCCAAGCCTTACGCACAACCCGAATTTAACGTCCAGGCGATTGGACTTCGCTGGACGCATTAGTTAACATCTAGCGGGTGCTAGAATGCCATCCAGGAGGGGCCACGAGGAGGCTGCATGTCAACTTGAATACAGCAAGACAAGGATCGTCCTGGTGGTCGCCACGTTGACCACAATCAGAAACTTTACCTTGTTTGCATGCATTCCATCCCCCCAAAATACACAAACAACAAATGAAGCGACGATGGAATTCTTAAGAAGGCAAAAACACGAACATTCTACTTCAAGAATGTTCGTCAGACTGTTTACGTGGGCCTATAAAAAGGCAAGACAAAGCAGGCAATCAGTAGTAAGAATTCAGTCAGTCTTGTGTAAAGACGCGTTGCGTGTAAAGAGAAAAGTCGTGGTTTGAAGATCTCCGCTATACAGATCTAACGAACAAGTGTTGTTTTTTACGCAAAGAGTGTAAGCAAAGAAGAATAAAGAACAAGCAAATTATTGTTGTATACAACAAGTTGGAGACAGTGGCACACAAAAATTGTGCGAACAATAAAGAATTTAATTGAAACTAAACACGAATTCATTTTTATTTTGTTTGCAATCAACGAACTCATATTTTAAACGTTTTTAAAAAGGTAAAAACGTAACAATATCTTCATATATCGTTTTGTTGGAGATGCTTGACCTGCGGTTCGAACCGTGGCCATACGTTTAATAAGCCACACATTACACTACCTACTAGACTACGGCTTATTACACTATGACAATTTAATATAACCTATTGAGATAAAACCATCAGACATTAAAAAACATTACTTAAAATACAGGCATCAATTTCATCCTTCGAAATACACAATTATCCATCGTATTACAAACACTCTATAAAAATGAAATGATTAAGCTTTTAAAATCTCAATGTTCAAATTGTTATGCTTGGATTTGCGCAAACATTTTGTTGGAAATTCTCGTTTTTATTGAATGTTTAAAAATTTAAATTTTCAGGTTTTAATTTTGAATATTTTCTTTAAATTCTGCAAGAGGACTTGTAGCTCTCTTAACAGTGCAGAGCTTACAATCAACTGTAGTAACAATACGATAAATGTACTCGTAGAGTTTGACTAACACCATATGGGTTTTAATGTTGCAACATCATTTTGCCATAAATGTTTAATGCCACATTCTGAAAATATGATTTTGAAAACATTATGCATATGAATGAAAATTATTGCATGGAAAACATACACATGCATACAAAAACCCATACAGGGTGATGCAAATGCAAAAAACAGAACCTAAAGTCAGTGTAATGTAATAACCTAGAGTGTGGAGAGAGAAGAGGATATGAAAACATAATAATTGTATGCGATGATAATGAATAATTACTGGATGGATTCTATTGTTGGTAATTTTGCCAAATAATACTGCTTTAAAGCACTTGTTCAAAATCATTAATTAAAACTCCATAGGAGGTATAAAAAGCGTACAGGATTTTTGATTGAGTTTGTATGAATACAGTCAGGGATTTGGACACACATGTTGAGTCTGCAGTCAAATGAAACAGAGGCTGTTGATGAGATTACATGGCAAATGTGCCTGTAGCTTCCACATCAAAGCGTATTATTTTAAAGTTTTTCTTTGTAATGCTCTCTCTCTCTCTCTCTCTCACTTTTTCTCCTCTTTTGCTCTGTAAATTTCTTTACATATTTATGTATGAGTATGAGTGTAACAGGTTTGTGATTAAGTTTACATTGCTTACCAGTTTGTTGGTTTTACTTTGCGGGCTCATCATAGTGGTACACAATTTTGTTATTGTTTTCAGGTTCTGACCCTGGAACAATGCGCATTGTTTCTATGCCAAATGCCAGGCATGCTGTTTTGTCTTCTGGTTTTTTTTAGGTTGGGGGGGGGGCGGGTTGGTAAACTAGTCAATTTTTGATTTTGGTGCGTCGGCATGCTCTGCATTCAAATATCATGAGCATTGCTTCTGTTCTGCTGTGTTGTGTTGTTTTGTTTTCATTTTTCTTTGTTTTCTTGTGGATTTTTTTTGTTCTGGGTGTGTGTGTGTGTGGAATGTTGTTACAAGAAACTGAATATTTAACAATGGACGTGATTTCTTCAACTGTTTTTCAATATCAAGGGAAATAAAAAGTTTTTACGTGCTGCATACAATTATAATTTGAATAAAAATTCCGAAAAATATCTTTAAATTTTTGCAGGTAAATACGAACAAAGCCATTTGAATCCTTTAATAAAATTTTCATGATTGTTAGTTTTCTTGTTTTTCTATTCTGATGCGATCAACAATGTAATGTCTGTTATATGGACTGTAATGGAATTGCAGTATGTGGAAGTAAATGGTAGAGAAAAATGACCACTTCACAATGTATGACTCATCATGAATTGTTTAATACCAGAAAATGTTTCCAGATTGAGGAGCTTTAGTTTGAAGAAATAAATCTGTTAACAAAGTCCATGCAACACTTTGCCTTTAATCGGCATAGTAAGCAAGCTATTCGAACAATTAATTTTTCACTAACTTTCCTCTCCTCAAAACGCCGATTCTTCTTAAGCTTTGTGCCACGACTATTTGGAAAATAGTAAGTAAGAATCTTGACTTTATTGCTTACTTAATTGAGCATTTAGTCAAGATTACAGCTTAACTTCTCACACCACCCATGTTGTATGTAATTTTTATCCATGAGTGACAGGATCTATTGTTTAATATCAAATCCAAATGACAGAAGAAACTCTTATTTACTATCAGAATTTTTGCCAGAACACTGCTGAGAGGAAGTCGCCGAAAGAAATATATTTTTTTTTATTTCATTTATTTCGAGATGTTTGAGTTGTGGTTTGCACCCGGGTTCTTCTCTAATAAGCCAGCCAACACCCTACCTACTAGATTCTTTACTTCATAACACCATGATTCTTCATGATTCTATTTTTCATAACACCTCTTGGGAGCATATGGCATTCACAAAGCATTTTCCATTGCCATAATATCCGTTTGGTTGTTATTCCACCATGTATCCGCTTCGTTAATCTATTTTTGTTGGTCCAGCTAAACAGGTGATTGGTCTGCTGTAGCAAAACCTAGGATACTGGTGCTGTTATCTATCGTTGTTGCCTAGAAACAACGCCCTGTAGTGATGGTGAACCTTGCTAACCGTTGATTCCCACTCTTTCCCGACTAGGTTAGGCTGCACTAGCTGACCTCCCTTTGATGTTGTCTTTTGAATTGCGTTGGAGGGGGTGAAGTCACTTAATTTGAAATTAGAAAACTATGTTGATTTTTTTTTTAACTCAGTTGTGATTCGAATCTGGGCTTTTGTTAACCCTATTGGAATTCGAACCCGAGCTTCTCGAACAAGCAGTTTTGACCACTACACTACGCCACCAAAGCAGACTTTTGACTTACGTGCCTATAAAATTCAAGAATTGAACTCAAATGACCATTATGTGCACTGCACTTCGGCTGATAATCCGACGATGAACATACATACATACATACATAATTGGTCATGACAACCCTTCAGGCAGGACGACGATCCATCTTCTCACATTATTTTATGTGTGTTCATTTTATGTGTGAGTCGCGAGACCTACAGATTAACGTCGACTGCGAACGACAGATTTTTGAGAAAGATGATGCCGAAGATGAACATTTCTATCAAAGAACTGTGTCTAGTGATAAAGTTCATTTCGGGTTAAATAGCTATGGCATGGTTGCCATACAACGTGCTAAACAATCCATTCATTGCTAAATCAATTTGGTGAGGACTCATTTTTAGAAGTGGTTCGTTTTAATAAACTCCTTGTTCGTAAATTTTAACGCCCTTGAGTTATTTATTATGGGGCTATATTAAGCCATATGTTTATGCTGTAAACCGGTTGGAAGCCTTTTTGCAAGCAACCATTATTGGAAATGTAGTTCAAAATCGAACCTACAGAATGGAAGATTCTATCTCGTAACCTTGGCGGACAAATGCCGGAAAACATATTCTAAAAAAATAAATAAATTATCAGGTGGATTATAATAAAAAAAAAACACATCAATAATATTTCTGTCTCGTATTATCATTTTAAGTACTCAATCACTTAGGAAAACACTCCATATGTACTATACAACTTTTCGAATTTTTTAATTAAATTTTTCTACAAAGAAATTTAAACAAACCTGAACTGCTTTCAATCAAATATTTTTCATTTAAAATTTCTTTTTAATACTTCTTCAGATTTATTCTTTATTGTCGACTTTCCTTAACAATCACACACAAATGGATATTCATATACACTGAGCGCCATAAGTGAGTCAACACCCACTATAATTTTCAATTTTCCATTATAAAAAATATACTTGTAGCACAACAATAATTTTTACCATTTCTTTGTTTTAACATTTCATAAGTAATAAATAAACGTTTTTATTTTTGGAAATTTATTCGACTATCCTCATTTACTTTTCTCGCTATCCTAAGAAAATGAATTATTTCAGTGGTGTTTACCCACTTTTGGCGCTCAGTGTACATACATAAGTCTCCTTTAACGCCTGATATTATGTTACAAATTACAAAATAATAATGTTTTGAATAAAATTTCATGTTGCTTAGCTTTATTTCTGCATCAATTCTACATTTTGTTTGCTTAAAAAGTTATTTTTTTTTCCAAGAAGTCTATCAAAAATGTTTATCTGTTTGTAATTTCCACAAAAATCTGTTTTTTCCATTTCCTTTGATTGAAAATATTTGGAAATTGCAAATCTAAGCAGTTTGCAACAGGAAGTCTACTACTTATCTCTTAACACACAGTAAAGTAAAGGTAACAGTACATATTAAGGCTGAGTAAAGCAAAATCTCTTTAAATCATAACTTAGTATTACGAAAATAAGAAAAAACTTAATTTCATACATATTTACAGAACAATTTTTTAACTACCATAACATAGATATTCTAGTGTAATAAAAAATCATAGTAACCTATCGTATACTGTATTCTTAAGGGCTAAGCTTAGTTTTTTTGCTATTGTACCGGATTTAGAGAAAAGCAATTAAAACAGTTTTCATATATATTTTTTTTTGTTTTTGTTTAAGGGAAAGAAACCTTAAATTGCCATTATTTTCTAACTCACTAAACTCAATATATCATATGAAGTGTACTTTCAGGCTTTGCAGACTACAATAACAAAAATTTAATTGTGATTTATTTAATTTGTGTAACCTTTAAAGCCATACTGCTGTAATTTTGTGGAAAATGTGACACACATTTAAAAAACAATAGGTTGTAAAACTTTTCCTAACTACCACTTACTTTCAATTTAGAGCACTCTACACACCAGCCTATAGTGTTGGTAATGGCGCAATGTGTTAAATATCTCATTAACCTCTTGTAAAAAAAAAACAATTCTATAACCAATGTCGTAAGCAGTGGATTGCTCTAAATAAATTGCGAGTAACCTCAGCTAGTAAGAGTACAAATACATACCCATGCATTTCAAAATCGCCAACTTTTTCTACTGAGGCCGCATTACGTCGTTGTTGCCTAAATAAATATTTACCTACTTGTTTACTTGCTTGATCGGACATTGCAACCCTTTAGTTAGGTCTACAACCTAGCTTCTCCGACCACTTATGTTGTGTGTGTTAATTTTTATCCAAAAGTGGCTGGACCTTCAGTTTAAAGACGACTCTGTACGACAGATTTTTGAGAAAATTTTCACGGCAATTTTATTTTCTCTCAGAGTTTTTGCCCTAAAACAGGAACAGGAAAGAAGTATTTTTTTATATTTAGTTATGTTCGATATGTTTTAGCCAAGACTTGAACCACGGTCTCCGGTCTAAAAAGTCAACATTACTACCTACTAGACTTTGACGACTTTATTGTATATACACACAAAAAAAAAAGAAAAACAGATTGAAAAAAATCTTCCCGAATATAAAACAGCAATTCAACATTTAAGCTTGGTTAAGTGAAGGAGCTCTATGGCCATGAAAAATACGAAAATTAATGATTTAATCTCATCGTTTCATCCTAAATAGTCTGAGAATTGTTCACATGTTGATACTGTGAACAATCAATTTCTCCTGAAAGGTTTATAGGATCTACATCTGTCGCTGCCAATGCTCTCTGCCAACATGCGTTTGGTCTAGTGATGAGGTTTTTGCTGATTGGGTCCCACATATCCTCAAGAGATGGTGCCATCGGACTACAGTGTAATGTGCATTGGATTCAGGGAGAATTTCTTACATTTTATTTGGTATTGGAATTGGGATTCTCTCAATTTTAAAAACTCAGTTTTGTTGTCAAAAACTCTTTAATGAATACAGAAAGCGCAAAAATTCTGCATAGCAAGAATTTAGAAGACTAATGAAACTCAACCCATATGACACATGTGACCTCAAGCCTGAATAGGACTTTATTAATATTTTATTATTGTCCAGAATCCTGAGAAAATTAGGTGTCAACAGTATCGGAAATAGAGTGTTATAGAGACAAGTCCCAAGAAAGCATTATACAAGCTGCAGTAGTTGAAAATTACAAACTATGGAGGAGAGGAATCGCAGCCAAAAAGGAAAGAGGTCAAAAATATTTAACTGAATGAAATATTTAATTAGAATGAAAGGAACCTATCAATTTAAATTCATAAATTAAAATAGTTTACCATCCAAACTTTTCACTAAGATAGATTTCGTTTTTCCCATGATATGACGAAGGGATTGTTTCTATATTCAGTTTCCCAACAGGGAGTCCCGAACTCTGACAGTTGATCAACTATCCAATTTAGTATTATTTACTTAATCACCATTGACAACCATAGACAACTACGGGCATTCCCGGAACGGGCTGTGAAATCATCTTCAGCGAGAAAGCCTATTTCTAGATTAATGGGTTTTTGATATGAATTTTATGTTTGCGGCATCATCGGTCCATAATTCTTTGATAACGGTATTAACCAGGCCATCACCGCCAATGCCGAACACTAACGGTCGATGACAACAAAAATTTATTGGTCTATATTGTGTACAGAACACCGCTACGTGTGAGAAAGTTCATCCCACATTGGATAATTTCCTGTAGCGATTTTAGATGACCATGTTATCTGACATGGAGAGAATATAAACCGGCCACTATAATCGTGCAATTTGACCTCGTTGGACTTGTGTAGTTTTCGTAGGTCTTATATATATACGAATGAGCCGAATATTTCTTCGGGGACTTCCTCTCATCAGATTTCTGGCAAAAACTCTCAGAGTAAATAGAATTGCCATGAAAAGTTCCTCAAATATTTCTCGTTCGGAGGAAACTTTAAACTGTAGATCCCGCCACTCATGTATAAAATTAACACACAATATAAGTGGGTTAAAAGGGTTGTAATGGCCAATGTATGAGGATGAGCTTCACCCAGAGAAGGCGTGACGATCATCCGAACTTAATGGCATGTATAAGTCCTTAAACGAATAGAAACTCTTATCACATACACATTCTGTTTTTGTTTTAAATTAAAGATTTTAAATTAAAAAAGTCTCTAAACATTTTTCGGTTTAAAAAATAAAGTCAAATTATTTAAACATTGTCTCAATAGATCTAAGAAAATACATTCAAAAAAAATTTAAATTGAATTTAAACAAACATATTATCTGAAATTTTGTCTTAGCCCTGGTTTATATTTTTCACAATTCGGTCCATAAATGATCATAGCTACCATTCAATGTTTTATTGAAAAAGATTTTCTTTTCATTTATTCAAAAAAATCTATTTTAATAAAACCGCTTTCCATAAATAAAAACAACCAGTTGTATACTACGTTTAAATTTTTTTTACACTCGCCTAAAAGTATTTCAAATATTTCTTTAAAAAAATATATAAAAATACTGCCTAAAAGTATGTGTTAAATTATTTGTGGTTGTTTTTATTGTAACCACAGTCATTCATAGAAATTGAGTGGATTTGTGGGTTTTAAGGACGCCCTTAAAATATGTTGAATTTTTGCTAAATGGAGCAGTCTTTTTAAGTATACTTTCAGGCAAAAAAAATCCGAAAAGAAATGTTATTTTTGTTAAATTTTTCTTCTAAATGGGGAAAAAAATAAGAGATAATATTAAACGTTAAATCTCACACAAACAAACACACACAGGCGTTGGTATTATATTTTTAAAGTAAGATTAAAGGACATAATCTCTTTCAATTGAATTTTAATTCAAGTTTTTATAATTTAAAAGTTAAAAATTAAAATTATTTTGATTTTTAAGAATTTCATAACAAATATTAACAGCGAGTTGTCCAGAGAAACACTTATGTTTGAGGCAATTTAGTCTAGAATAACTATGAAATAATTTGTTTCAAATTTTAATACTCTTGAATTTAAACGCTTTAGCAAACGCTTGTTCAAGTAAGGTCCGTTTCATTAAACCGTGGTGCTGAATCAAGTCATCCAAGTTTATAGACCACAGAACATGACTCCGTCACCGACATGATTTACTTTTTGCAGAACAGGAGCTTTTTCTAGAACTTTCTTTCAGGGTTGTTAACTAATGCAAGTAGCATAGTCCACTCCCCTACGTCAGCAGTAACCACATAAAAACCTTGTACAATGACAACCACACCAAGAAAATTAGAAATTCGAGTTGTAAAGGTATAGAAATGATGCTCAAAAATTTTATAAAAGTATTGATCTAAGGTTTCCAGCTCGCACCATATTCCAGTAAAAATTAAAACGGAAACCTGGTTACATATTTGCAAGGAGTGGTAGGGTGGACACACCAGCTAATTTATAGTACACGGCTAGAGGAAAATATACCTAACGACTAAAACCATATCCAACTACTGTCTCATTGCATATAAAAATTTTTCGAGCATATTCCGTGAACGACTGAAACCACCCTCAAAGCACTGATTGGACTTTATTAATGCGACTTCAGACCTGGTTAGTCCACCATCGGCATTAGGTCAAATCTTGTAGAAGACCGAAGAAATCCAAGTCGACACATACCGGCTATTTGCGGACTATGAGGCAGTAATCGATGACCCGATAAAGAAACGAGTTTTGCCACAATGTTTGAACTTGGTATTCCTGCGAAGCTAAAAAGTCTATGCAGAATAGCGCTTAGCAAATTCTACGTATCCATCAAGGTAGAAAATGACCTTTCCGAACTTTTCGATAGCACGCGAGATTTTAAACAAGGTGATCGTCATGGAGAATGTTCTGCTAAAAGCTGGACATCATCGCAATGGCTTTTCATTTTCGTCTCAATGGGTTCTTCAACAAACAAAATTATTTAATTTGGACTGAAAAGCATTCAAGAACTTTTAATGCACCCCGAAAGGTTCATAGTTTGGTGATATTTGTTGTTCGTTGGCATCATTGGATCATACTTCTTCAGGAACAATAAGAATTGTAACATTGCAATCAATGTGCAACAATTCCGCGACAGACCATAAAGTCGCAAATAGAATGGGGAACATGAATACAGTTGTTCACATTACTAAGACGTCTCTCAAATGAAAAACCAATTTAACTTACTCGTAACACTCCAGCTAATCCAATGTATAGAGGACTTTCATGAAGTGTTCAACCAATTTAGTTACTAAAATTTAGTGGAAGACGAAATAGTAATTATCTATCGAAACCACGGTCTCGGTACTTGAAGAGTAGAACAATGCCAACTAGGCCATCGGGACGCCCTATTACAGAAAACTAATTCTTGTGACTTTAAGTTCCTCTTGTCTTGTAAGTGGCACAAGAATAATAACAACAGGTGTGTATTCTTCTAGCTGAAAGCAAAAGATACAAAAACTCTGAGCACTTAATTTATGCCGTTTCCTTTAAGAAATAGGGGATAGTCTTGACCTTTTCTTATACGGTTTTGTTATATCTCAACACATGATTGATGAAATGTTCATATATACACAATTTAAAGCACTTATTTACAATAAGTTTTGAAAAAAATATTTCTTCGGCGACTGCCGCTCGCCAGATTTCTGGCAAAAACTCTAAGAGTAAATAAAATTGCCATGAAGAGCTTCTCAAAAAATCTGTCGTTCGGAGTCGACTTTGAAATGCAGGTCCCGCCTCTCATATATAAAAAAATTAACGTACACAACATAATTGGTGTGAGAAGCTAGGTCGAAATCCTGACTGAAGGGTTGTAATGACCAATTATGTATGCATGTATGTATGTATTTATAATGATTGCTTTTATTATTCAATAACAGAATTAGAGAAATAATAGCGATGTCTTAAAATATATAAAAACTGTCCTATTTGAGCAGTTAATGAGGGTGAACATTAAAATTACACAATGAAATTAAAGCAAGTGATTGTTCGCTTAGAATGAAGACAGATGGAAACTGTACCAGCTATGATATATTTTTTTATCGGACCCGTCAGGACATATGACAACGCACTTTGACGCACAACGATGCATGTTGACGTACATCGGAAAATTTAGTTTTATTCTTTTAGAAAGTTGACTGTTCTTTGTCAAACAATTTGGAGAAGCGGTTAAGCATCCTAGTTTTTTTCAAATAGACAACCTGGTTACTTAAATTTTAGTTCTTAATAAAATGTTCTTAACAGAAATGATTTATAAATTGAAAATATGGTTCTTTTGATCAACCCTCGTAATAGTTTCTAATTATGGGATTGTAGCTAGCATGCTGTAAATCAGTGTTTGTATCCCAATAGTTTAATTCTTATATTTAATTCTGACAATAAGAGCGATTGTTAAATGAAAAAACAACAACAAATACAACAAAAAGTTAAGAAATCTTAAGTAAGAAAAATTACACACGCCTGATACTTTACGCTTTAAAATCGCTGGTTTTTTTTTCAATCTCTTTGTTCTTCCTGTAACACATTGCTAAAGTTTTACATTCCTTTTGTACAATGACAAGAATTTCATTTTCTTTTGTAACTAAAACTATACACAAGATGAAGATGAATTATGGAGACGAGGGGGATTGCCAGCATTCCAAGTGAAGATGACTTAAGGGCTATAAAATGTCGTAAATTGCAGTTCATTTTTTTTTCTTCTTTTCTTTGCGCTCCTGAGTTTTATTATTACTTCAGTATATTAACGAAGTATTTACGTCAGTATGTTGGTGCAAGAGATTGCTGTACATATTTCTTGGCAGTTACAAACACTGACAGCATTAAATTTTCTACTTGACGCACTTCATCGTATTGTCACTGTCAACTGCGCGAACTTTAAACCATTAATTGTGTTGTGGTTTGAAGCAACGAAAATTTCGCCAGAGATATGAATGGAAATTATAGCAGCTCTCTGAACGCTTTTTTATTTTTTTTTTTTTTTCTTTTTTAATAGGAAGCAAAAGAGAGAGGAAAATATAAGTGAAAAATTTTAATATGATTACAAAAGTAGCTCCATCAAACTAAAGGAAAAAATCGAGTAGTTATGCCCTATATTCAGATAAAAAGGCAGGAGGGAGTACATACGTTATATGGATTTGGATTAATGTTGATAACACCTTAAACACCGTTCATATGATTCGTGTTTTATTTGCAAATTTTTTTTTTTCAATTGAAAATTTTACAGTATAAAAAAACTTGGTGACAAGTTTGAAAGTTGACCATAAACAGACTAAAGAAAATTCACGGCGTGTCGGAAATATATTTCCAGCGAAAAATCACCTCAGTAAACTAACGAAATTACTGAGTTTCTGAGAGGGATGAGCACCTAATACAGCTTGAATGATGCACTGTTTTACGTGATTTTTGTGCAAAAAAATATTGTTACGTTTTTACCCTTTTAAAAACGTTAAAAATATGAGTTCGTAGATTGCAAATAAAATAAAAATAAATTTGTGTTTAGTTTTAAATCAATTCTTTATTGTTCGCACAATTCCGTGTGCCACCTTTAACGATTTGACTTAAACAACAGCAATTTGCTTCAATTGTTATTATTCTTTGCACTCTTCCGCGAACACAATAACAATTGTTCAATAGATCTTTATACGGAGATCTTCAAACCACAATTATTCTCTTCACACGCAACGTCTCTTCACACAAGACTGATTGAATTCTTTCTGAACTGCCGTTGCCTGCTCTGTCTTGCTTTTTATATCACAAGGGTCAGCAGTCTGATGAATGCACTTGTATGAGAATGTCTTCGCGAAATCTCTATAGATGTAAACAAGTTGTTTATTGTTATTTGTGTATTTTGTTTACCTTCATCCTTGCAGAGTTGTTGTTGCCTGTTTACTTGTCTATCCTCTTTTTTTATACTGTACTTTGTTGTTGCTTGTTTACTTAATTATACCCTCTTTTTTTATATTGATGTTGTTGCTATATTTTTTTTATTCGTTAATCATGTAAACAAGTGCATTATTTTTGTTTTTGGAGCTTTTGTTTATCATTTTAAGAACACCATTTCCATTTTCGTAACAATACATGTATAAGGAGTGGTGAAGCTGACCATTGAAGGTGGACACTGCGCAATCCATCTAAAAATTTTGAAAAAAAATTGGTGTTTTCTCTTTTTTTAGAAATATTTTTAGAAATACTTACTTCCAAGCCAACTATTCTAAAATCAAGAAGATTGTTGTTATTCCACTATTAACAACACTCTTTAATTTAGAACACTGTATTCCAAATTTTGTTAAACCATTCGTTTACTAATCTGGCCACCCTGTTAATAAAGTCTTTTTCCAAGTAAAAAGTATACGGTGGTATAATTTAAGCTATATAGCAATAGTGTATATAGCAATGGTGTCCAAAACAAATACACCTGAACAACATGAAATGCATTGTGTCGAACCTACAAAATAAAAAGTGAAGAAATAGAGAGGGTAAGAAACGCGCAGAAAACAAAACAGAGGCATCAGATTCACGAGAGTAAATGTGCCAGAAAAGCCTGAATATCGGCTCACCACAGAGCGTGTAAATCCTCATATTGCCAGAGTAATCAGGCTTCACATTCAAAGGATCAAATAGTTTCCAACTGCTTTTCATCTATACATAGCCTGTCACCAGTCGCAGCAACAAGCTAAAGCTATCCCTGTTGATATATGGCAAAAGGCTCTCAGCTACATAACTCCCCGATCCATAGACATATGGATAGCGAATTAGGACCAGCAACCATATCATATCGAGTGAGAGCCCAATTTAACAAAGAATTCAACAGAGATTGATACGATCCACGAACCATTCCCGTCTCATTTGTAAGTGTTTTATCATCACCAGATACAAAATATTCAGAGCAACTGCTTGGACGCTATTTTTAACAATAGTATAACAATATAGAATAGTATTAAAAGCTGTCTGATTCCGCTAATACTCAAAGAGGGAAACGGTTGTGGCGTATTCGAGAACCCAATTACTTCACCAAATAATTGGTCACACAATTGCCGTATAGATGTAATGAATGGCTTTAGACGGGAGTCTCCAACTTTAAGCCATGGAGTTGTGGCCCCGGTATTAAGTATTCAAATCCCTCTCTTCTGTTTCCTTGTCATTCCTATTCCAGTTTAGCTTAATAGTGCAGAATTTGTTTTTTTTTTTTTTAAATATAAATTAATTTATTCAAGAAAAACATTCAACTTTACAGTCTTGTTTGCCTCAGCGTCTGACGACGTTGTTGAAATATTTGTTGTCAGAGCAGAATGAAAGCTACACACCATTCTACATTTCGGTATTATGAAGGTATCACTCTTGTACTTATGTGAAAACAAAGCACAATTTTCAGTACATGAAAACACAACCTCAAGACTCTATAAGTTCTACAAACATCGACAGAAGTTACACCCCATCAGAATGACAACATCATCGCTTTTTTAAAACATCAGTTTCATGCATATTATTGTATGAAACCTCGCATTGCCAGCACAAATCCTTTCACTGTGAGCACTAGTTCTCTCATTGCTGCGAATAGATTCTTTGCTTGTTGCCGGCCTGCATTTAAGGTAATCGCTTCCATATACACGCTATGCATTCTCTTTTCCAGAGATTGCTGCATTTGCTGTGTTGCGTTTATTGTGCTTATAGCATTACTGCATTTCGCTTATGTAAAGTTTTAATGCAATAAGTTTCACTGTCTAAAAACCATTACTTTTTTCATAAATCAACCTGAGAGCGTATGAGTGATTTTAGTTCAATCTAATAGAGAGGAAATAATATCAATGATACACAATGGTGATAAGTAAAATAAACCAGTAAAGTGGAAGTAAAATGTTAATGAATTTTATTAAGTCCTAAAGTCATTAAAAGAACATTAAATTGTATTAATAAATATATAAGAATGATTTAATAAATTTAATACTGATCCACCTAGCCTTTTGTTACATATGGAGCTAAGGGCCTATTATGAATAAGCTGGCAACTAAGATTTTTTTGCAAGTGAAACACTAAATATTAGTTGTCAGTTGTTATATACAATGGCATGTTTGTAAACAGACTATGCAACTGAAGTTCAGTTGTCATACAGAATTCGATCCTTATGCAACAGTGTATCGATTTTTAAAAAGTGGATACATACATAATTGGTCATTACAACCCTTCAGTCAGGATTATTGACCTAGTGGATACTCATTACATTTATACTAAGGAATATAAGAATTTTAATCCAAATACTCTTTAGTATTTGTCGAAGGAAGTTATGTTAGGTACCACAAACAATATTTAACGAACATCAAAGATTCCCTAGAGGAAACCAACATAGTCAAGAACCATCGTCAAGAGCAAAGTACTAATACTTAAGGTGAAAGACAGTCTCTTCTTCCTCCTAAGAATCTATAGGTTTTGCGGAAGTTATGTAATGCAATGCCATGTATTTCGGCATGTGTACCCAATGTATAGTGGCTCATTAGAATCATTATTGTGCTATGGTTTATCATACTTATTAAAGATAAAAATGAGTCGCTTCTCTCTTTGTATGTATGCATATATGGATTTGCACAGAAGAGTCTAGCAATATGGCACGCACCCTTTTGTTGTTAATGAGAATGAGTATCCCTGTAAAACGAGTGAATAATATTCAATTTAACTGAGGCAATCGAAAAATTCAGGTCGCCGTAGTCTAGTAGGTAGTGTGTTGGCTTATTAGACCTGAGGTTCAAACCCCAGGACAGACATGTCCAGTAATATATAAAAAAAAATATTTCTTCGGCGAATTTTTCAGAAATCTGAAATTAAAATCAAAATTAACACACACAACATTAATGGCGTGAGAAGCGAGGTCGTAATCCGGACTAATAATATATGTATGTTTTGTAATCGGAAGATCTACGCTATCTAACAGATAATTACGAGCACTATACCGGTCCAAACCAGCTCATTAGCAATGCAACCTTCAACGATATGTCCCAGAACCCATATTAAAGTTACCTTTGAATGAAACAAATTTTTCCTGATAAATCCTTTGCATTCATAGATAAAAACGGACGTTAAAAATACATTCGTAAGGAACTTAATTGCAGCCTGGCTTTCCAAGTAAATCAAGAGATCCTCAGGAAAAAGACCACACATCCAACAAGCATTGCGCCGTTTTAAAAATGGCCATGACCTCCGCCTGTAGAACACTGCAGTGATCAAGCAACCTATAAGAAATTTGTGTATCATAGCCTTTAATAAAAATACCACCGGGCAACACTGTCATGTACCTTAATTTTCAAAGGAGGTGACCAAAATAGTCTCTGGCATTAATTTCATGGTTATTACTGCTCTTTAAAAAAAAAAATGTGAATGAATCCAATGGACATTTCCTTCGAATTTGCCTGCGTAATAAATCCGAAATATTAATTAAATTTCTCTTATACACCATACACCATAACGTTATTATTCTTGAATAATTTATCTCTTAAATTTCCTTAAATTGGGCCACTGACTTGTTTTCTTCTTCTTCTCTTCACACAATTGAATTCTTCTTCCTTTTCATTTCATCTTATTCCCTGTTTCTTTCTGAAAATATCAATTTACGAGTCACTTTCCCTTCACTTTACTTCTGTACTTTATTTTCTATTTTAAAGAAGTCATTCGTATACTATGTTACAAAGCTAAATGACAAAGAGAATGAGAGAAGAGAAAGAGATTCATGACTATGATTATTGCTTGACCTGCATGCAATTACTCTACTGTTCCATTTGAAAATATATTGTTCGGCATATGAGAGTATGGGTATATACATATATATGTATGTGTGTGTATGTGGACATTTTTGAAAGAAAAAAAATATATGAAAAGATGTATGAGTTCATATGTGAGGAAGTGCTGAGTAATGACTGTGACAGCGTTAAATTTTATCTTTTCATAATTATTACGGTCCATAAAAAATTATTCTGAATACATTCGTACATGCATTGATTCATATGTACGTACATATACAAACTTGGCACTTTAAAGCGTAATTTGAATTGAAAATATTCTTCTGAATATTCTATGTATGGACAGTAAAAATTTATGCAAATTTTCAATTTCTTAACACATTTGCAACAAGTAATTCAATTACAAATTACCATCATCTCTCATCCTGTGTAAAACATAGGGCCATTACAAAATTTTTACAGTCATTTCTTCTCAGTGATAATATTTTAACTTCATTCCACTTTGTATGCGCCTTACGTATTTCATCTACAACTTAGGGCCTCCATCTTTGAATGACCTGCTCTGCAACGGCTACTGTGTAGCTACAATTCAAGGGCTTTTTTGGCAATGTTTCGTTCTGGTTTCGCCACTGTATGATCAATTGAAGTCGCTTTGGCGTAGTAGGTAGTACGTTGACTTATTAAACATGAGGCCACGGTTCAAACCCTAGTTCAGACACGTCCAACAAAACGAAATATGAAAAAAATATTATTATACATATTACAATTATTATATACAACAAACCGTATTGATGGCTTAAGTGTATGCCGATAGGCATGACAACTTGAATCTATTGCTTCTTAATGCTTCCTAAACACTAGAACATGTATTCAAATTAAAGTAGAAAAAAAAATTTTTTTAAACTTTTAAAAGCTTCAAATTGAAAAAAGGTTTCTTTCGCTTTTGTTGAAAATTGCCTACAACAACCTGCCATATATTCACTATTTAATGGTGGAATTAAAAAATATGAAAACCTACACAAACTATATACATATGTATACTTAAAGGCAACAAACTCTGCTTAAAGCTTTATAAACTTATCTCTTTTTTCCTTTGTGTGAGGAATCCCAAAATCCCCTTCATTATGCAAATAAATCCTTCATCTATGGAGTCTATTTAATATATGTATGTCTTCTCTTTATATTTACAAGCATATGAATACGATAAACCCTTAATCCAGGTATTTTAGAGAAAAAAGAAATGAACCTTTTTTCTTCGGCCATGTAGAAAATATACTGCATAATTGTCATTGTACAACTACTAACACTACTAGTGCTACTAACACTGCTACTGCTGCTACTAATGGTGGCCATCATAAATCTTATGTTGAAAAAATTTTTACATTTTTTTTACATAAAAATATATGTGCTTTATCCTTTAAATTTTATTATAATACAACAAAATTTTTATCTTGAATGTAAAATCAAGTTTAGCTATAGAAATAGGTAGTCTTGAGGCCATAAATGTTCATAAAGAATTTATAGACCACACGCACACACACACACACATTGCCTAAATATATGCAATAACACTGCTAACATAATACGAGGGTTGCCTTTTATATTTCGGGATCTGGTAACCTTAGTGCTGCAATCTGCCAACTGACAGCTCTATCGTAAAGCTTGACATTTTTGAGGTTATACGTACTCAGAACGTTTTGACATACGAGCGCTATTTGTGTTGTTTACAGTTACTTAAAAGATTCATCGACACGAGCATTTTTTTGAGCGATTGACAAATTGTGTGGGATCCAACGCAAACAAATTTTTTTGACAGTCAAATGTTCATGCAATATTGAATGTATGCTGATCCCACTAATGCCTAAGGTTGTCTCAACCTCACGATAGGTCACATGACGATCTTGCAATATCAGTTGGCGCACAGCATCAATGGTTTCCGGAACAACAACTGATTTTGGACGACCTTCACGAAATTCGTCTTGGAGTGAACTACGACCTCGGTTGAATTCACCATACCATCGATAAACACTGGTCCTTGATGGAGCTTCATCGCCAAAAATTGAATTAAGTTCATCGATGCACTGTTGTTGAGTTAATCCACGTCGAAAGTTGTAAAAAATAATCGCACGAAAATGTTCACGATTTAATTCCATTTTTTGGGCGAGATGAATCTTTTAAGTTACTGTAAACAACACAAATAGCGCTCGTATGTCAAAACGTTCTGAGTACGTATAACCTCAAAAATGTCAAGCTTTACGATAGAGCTGTCAGTTGGCAGATTGCAACACTATGGTTGTCAAATCCCGAAATAAAAAAGGCCACCCTCGTATATGTAAAGTAATACATAAACATATGTTTGTATTTACAGTTATTTATGCATGAACACATATAGTACATGCAATATATATACATACATACATACGTACAAAGTAAAGGGCATAAAAAGACATATGATAAGAGATAGCATTCATTGTGTACCAAATCTGCTCAAAGAGATTCAATCGAAATAAGATTTTACAATAAACAGTGCTAATAAACCATTTGCCAAAAGCTCTGTAACATATGCTATATATTTCAACATTATTGTAAACATATGACATTCTTTACATGCGCTTTATGTAGTATGGAAACTGAATATTCAGATGTTGCAATATGCAGCCATAAATTTTTATATGAAAAACACCGATGGCAGTATTACGAGTACCTCTTAACGCATGAAAACCTCTTTTATATTTAGAAGCAGCAATAAAAACAAAAGCAACAGCAACAAAAGCAGACAACAAACAGTAAAAGCAGTAGAGCAAGAGTAAAACATGAAATAATGTTTTTAAAATTGTTTACATTTTAATATTCCGATAAAAATACTTCTAAAAACTAAATGTTTGCAACACCACATTAAATGCATGCTTCTGACGGCAACAAATATTGGTTTCCAAATTCCTATGAAAACTTACATTTACCACAATCAGAATCAATATACGCATCAATCAACTTTAAGGTCCGCCGATCATTTCGGAATACTTATCTTTAACCCAGCCATCGAAACTAAAAAATCATCATTCTTGATTATTATGTATGTATGTATGTCTTCATTTCAATTTTGTCTCAGAAAGCTTCAAGCAATTTTAATCACTTAAGTCATCGAAGAGAAAATATAGGGTGGGCCATTCAAGAGTTTAAATTTAAAAATTTATTTTTTTGCTGTGATGTACAATTATTAGAAATGTTATCGACATTGCTCCGACACTGCCACAGTTAACTTTATTTTATCATAAGGTTGTAATAACGAAACAAAGTTAAAGATGACTTTAAAGTTCACTTTAGCTAAAGTTACCGTTAACTAAACCCAACATTAACGGTTGTAATAATGACCCTTGGTAGTCGTGGTCTTAGAAGGACATTGCATTATGGACACACATGTGAAGTGCAGTAAACCTAGACACCTTACACGGTACTATGTCATAGGAGCAAATGGCACCTTGCTGTGTACTACATAGATGTTCTGGAAGAACTATCAAGCGTTCATATTGGCACTCTAAACCGATTCATCAGAGTATCGGAGTGGTTTTGCAACTAAGAGATAATGGAAAACTATAGTATCACAATGGGCCCTATGTGGACACCTTTACCTACCTATCTATCAGATTATAACAAACAAAATTCTTTCTGGGAAAATTTTTTATTTATAGGGTGGGCCATTTAAAAATTTAAAAATTCCAAATTTATTTTTTTTTTGTTGTGAAGTACAATTGTACCGGTTAGAAACGGAACATTATTTCATCCAGATGGCTGCCGCGGCTGGCCTCACAGTATCTCATTCGGTCGGACCAATTTAGGTAAATTTTTTCGAATGCATGGAGTAATATCTTGGCAAAGGCATCACCAATGTTGGCTCAATTGTCCCTGGTTTGTCGGCATAACACTTTACTTTAATGCCACCACACGGAAAATATTGACCAATTGACCAATTAATCATCATTTCGGTTAATTAAACGGCCATCAAACGTTTGACGCAATAAATCGATTGTGGCAGGAGAAGTGTCGCAAGTTGCATCATCCTATTGAAACCAAACGTTGTTCAAATTAATACCATGAAGACCGGGTACAAAAAAATCGGTTAACATTGTGCGACAGATGTCTGCATTGATCGTAATAGTTGTGCCGTCCTCATTTTCGAAGAAATATGGGCAGTCGCTCGTAATGGATTCTTTGGCTTCTGTAAGACCACTAGTGGGTTTTCTGAGCCCCGATGGTTCTAATTTAAACCGATAGATGGCCCACTCGAAATAATCTACAGTTTCCTCAAGAGTTGCATAAAACAATACCTGTTTAAATCCCTGGAGTGTAAGTTCCCAACTCAAGCTGCAAGGTTTACTGATTGGATTTTTCCAGTACGTTGACCTAAATACATTCATATTCCAATGTATGCCTAGATAGCATTGGAAATGCTTTTTTGAAAATGCATTTTCTCAAATTGGTAATTAATATGCTTACGAATGCCATAGGTTTGGCTGGTTTTTCTAAATGAACCATAATCTTTCAATGTTTAACCGATTTAATTATAGATTATTATAGATAGATTGATTATAGATTATTTCTAGATTACAAAAATCTTTCAGCACAAACAAGAGATAGATCCATTTCCGAGAAATGTGATTCCTCCAAAGGTGGTCACCAAAAGGAAAGCGAATAACTTTAAAACTAGGACTTCCCGCGCAAGTACGCAAATGAACTATGAATCTATAGACTCTGTAGATTATAAAAGTCATTCACAATGCTTTCAAGCTTATAATGATAAATTTCTTTAACAATTAAGCACATTTCTCACTCAATAGTTACGTCAACAAACACAATTGCTGCATTCGGGGGACCTAGAAGTGTTTGTCGAAAAGTAATTGTCAACGAAAAAGAGACTGTCAGAAATACCATATTTTTGGAATGAGATTATGCTGAAGAGAAGTTTCCCAAAAAAAATATTTTCACGTTATGGCGGCGTCAAATATAGCTATCAAGACCATGCGATTTGAGTGCGCCGATGGTGTAGCTGGTAGTGTGCAGAACTTCACTTAGATGGGTTGGATTCTCACCAGAGACTCTGGGTGTTTGTGATTGTCTGATTATTTGTATGACATTATATGTGATCAACTGCAATACAAAAACGAAATTGAGGATTATTACAAAGCTATTCTCGAGAAGCCGTCGTAGTCTAGTAGGTAGTGTGTTGACTTATTAAACGTAAGGCCACCGTTCAAACCCCAGGTTAGCCATCAAACCAAACAAATGGAAAATATTTCTTCGGCGACTTCCACTCAGCAGATTTCTGGCAAAAACTCTGAGAGTAAATAAAAAATTGCCATGAAAAGTTTCTTAAAAATCTGTCGTTCGAAGTCGACTTTTAAACTGTAGGTCCCGCCAGTTATTCATAAAATTAACACACACAACATAAGTGGTGTCAGAAGCTAGCTTGTAATCCTGACTGAAGGATTGTAATAACTCGAGAAAAAAAGTAAAGGAGTATATACACCGATCATTAAAAAAAAATGTCGCACACTACCCCGCACTTCCTTTCTCCTACAAACCATCTTTCCTGTATTCCAACGCAATGCACAGCATGAATAGGAGTCATCGTCTGAGTGTTGGTCTCAAAGAAAGGTCATACGATCTGACGATTTTATTTTTTGTGCATTTACAGCAAAGACCATGCCTACGCGGACCAACACTTGTCAAGTAATCGTCGAGCTACTGCACAAAATAAAGGAAAAAAATGTTCTAAAACTACTTCAGAAGGATCGACTGCTGCAATCAATTCGGTCATTTAAAACTCGTTGTATATCGTACATACATTTCAGAATCACACTACCTAAGCCTTGTAATGAAATAAAAGCTTCATTATTAATTTTTGAAATCAAAGAACGGATACCCGCTCTGCCCATTGTTCCTATTCCCACCTGAATTTATTGGCTGCAAGGAATTTTATTTCACTTCATGTATGAATGGGTCGCCGCCCTTTTTGACTTTTGCCCTGCTGGTTTAATATGATAGCATGCCTAGGGCTACTATTTCATGGTGTACACAGAATATAACCATTGATTTTCGCTTAAATCGCTTTATGTTAATTGCAGATGGCAATGGTTTTGTTTTGAACGATTAGTTGCTCTTTGTAATTAATTTTGGACAAGAGGTACCCATTATTTTACAAGGACACTGGTTAACAAAACCCATAAATTATTTTAAAGCGTCGTTGTTAAATATGTTTAATCGATTCGAAATATAAAAATCTGAATGAAACTGTGAAGATTATTCAAAACTAACGTTATGAGTCCAATTTTATTAAATCCTTTAAAATTATCCTCATTTCCAAACTTACCTAGCTTAAATTGGTTAGAAAGTATACCAATCAAGCTGAATAATAAGGATATTTCTGTCACTAGAACTACTAGCAGGAGTCAATGCCTAATGGATGAGCAAGCAGAAAAACTTCACATACTTTCTAATAAGGTTCTAGAACGGTTAAAGAGTGCTAATGTGCGAATGCACAATAATCCAACAAATTTATCACTACTTGATATCAAATCGGTCTTTAGATTTATTAAGTTTTCAGGCTAGTTTTTAGCTTGATTCTATGGAAGTCATTATTCACTGCAAAGCTCTGCTGCTGATTAGCAGTTCAGTATAGTGCATTGCTTCATGTGTTATTGCAACGGGCCATGTGTGTTCAAGTCGGCTTTCATTGTAAGAAATCTGCCACTACCCCCTTTTTTTCCTTTATGACCTATACTCAGGCAATGATTTCTATTCATGCAGTACATTGTGTTCGAACATATGAACAGAAAGATAGTTATTGGAAAAATGAAAGAGGGGTAGTAGCGACAATTTTTATTTTTTAAAAGTGCTTCTTTTTAATAACCAGCGTAAAACCTTCATTACCTTCTGTTCTCGAGAATTGCTTTGTAATAATTCTCACATTCTCTTTCTATTGCCGTTCATCATATATAATTAATGTCAACAATCAGACAATCACAAAGCACCCAGGGTCTCTGGTGGGAATCGAACTTACGGCCATTAAGGCACCCTTTATCATATAAAACAACTTTATCCTATAAACCTACATTGAGTTCAAAGCCAGATCATATATCAAACAAGTAGCATTTTTTATGGTGTATGTATTCACACGGAAGATAGAGCAACGGTCTAAAATATTATGGGCTTAGAAATGAGTAGGCCTTTAATGTTGATTCGTAAATATTAATAACAGAGTGCGGAAACTGGTCATACCTGGAAAGTAGATCTAACAGATGTAATCCACTCCAATCAGTTTCTAGTTTCTGTGTTTCAGTAACTTTTTAACTGAAACGTTTCTATTCAGGGAAGCTAATACAAGTATTGACTACAAATTGCGATATGGTTAACGACTAAATGCTCATGGTACACTGACATCGCCCTTCAAAAACTAATCACATTAAGCTGCATTTAACAGCACAAGGTGTGAAGGGTATATAATAGTCGGTTTTAATCTGATTTTATTATTTCGCATGTTCAGCATTGAAGTGTGTGTAGCCATTATAATTTATTCACACCTATAGTTCAGCCTTTATTGGCTTGACCCTCTATAACCTTTTTAATGTTGTCTATGCCAAGAAATTTTCTCAAGGCAAAAAATTATAATATTTGTTGAGGAATTTTTATGTTTAAAAATGTTTGCACACAACAAAACAAAACACAGCGCAGTATGTCAAAAAGAAGAAGAAAATGTGAAGAAGTAATGTTTTCGACACAAATACCGAAGAGACTGAAATTTATGGATTTTTCACCTGCTGTGTCACAACTTTTTGGAAAATTTTGTTTTTCTTTTTTTGTTCTTTTACTGTCAATATTAAGCGAAGCATAAGAAAGGAAAATGTAGCGAAATACATAGAATTTTAAAGAATATGAGAAAATGTAAATATTTTTGTATGATTCAAAAAAAAATAAGAATTAAAAAAATAAGAATAAAACGTGAATAAAAGCATGTCTAGAAATGTAACGCAAAATGTGAAAGGCAAGTGATAGGCTTGTGATAGGCTTGTCTCATTTTAAATTTATGTTTTCCAAAATAATATTTTTGAAGAAATTTTTCAGAGAATTGTTGCAAATATTTTTCATTAACATGCCAACAAACACAAAAAAAAAACATGTACGATTTATAACCTAAATATTTCTCAAATCGCAGACAACATTCCATTTTAATTAATTGTTCGTTATTAATATTCGTAGAAGAATTTTCTTTGACTTAATTTAGAAACTTCAAAATAAACGAAGATTTCTTATCATAATCTCAGTGTTAAGTTGTGACAGTAGTAAACAAATTGGAAACGTTGTGTTCCATCAAGGACGACTATACAGCACACTATGTGGCAAGAAACTGTTTGCAAATTGATTTAAACACGTATTATAACAGATGATCGCATAATTTTATAGCAAAATTTTTAAAACTGAAAATTATACTCTGATCGCCACCAGCAAAAGTACAGTTTTGTTAAAGTGTAACACACATCACCAAAAACTAATTACATTCTAACAATGTCGATAGTGTAGGGTATTAAACTAGCATACTGTTTGAAAAGCTACAAGCGTGAGATACCATCCAACCACTTATAATACCCACTGTTGTATGATTAAGCTGAGCATTAGAAGCAATTAGAGTTTCCCATTAAATAATATTGCCTGAGATTGTTATTTGTGTACTCTCAAGGTTTTGTTCGTTTATCACAATAAAGTTATTAACATGATCAACATTTAAGAAATGACCGCAGTCGCGCAATGCTTTGTGTGTTGAAATTAGGAATGTAAATTATAGAATTGGTTAAAGAATATTCAGGACATCAGATTATATTGTAAGTGGCAAGAAAAACTTGTGCAGAGGTTGGGTGCCTCGGTAGTTGTTTGGGTAGTGCGCTAGACTATTATCATGCGGGTTGTGGCTTCTATTTCCACCAGAGGCTCTGCTCTGTTAAACTTCATCGAGTATAAGGTCGAGGTTTTTCAGCTCGTAAACAATTAAATATAATTTTTAATTGTATCTTAAATAATAAATAAATAGAGATAGTGCGGTTAGAGAATAAATGCTGCTGTAATACAATGTTCGATCCACTGGCCAATGGACTATCAACGGATGTGATCTACGTGACAGGCATGTATTACGTAAAAGAATGTGATTTTCTAAGAAAAAGTCCTTATATTCTCTTAGAGCACATTGCTGCCGTGAAGTAGCAATTAAACCGTGAAACACAAGCCACATTGCGACAATGCTCAATAGACCTGAATACCTTTCTGTCATTAATAAGATTCTCAGTACTCAGTACTCAACATAGACTTCAAAGAAATGACCCACACATGATAGTTTTATTCAATTTTTGGGCAGATAAAAGTAGTGTAAATAGTGAGGAGATTAGATTGAATATTGCCTATCTTGCATCGCCCTAAGGAATTAAATGTTCCATTCGAAACTTGTAAAACATTCAGATTTCAATGTACCTCACACTGAATTTTAATGCCAAGAACATCAAAAGCTTCCGACTACCCAAAATTTACACCACTAATAGCTTAAGATGACATGATACATGACACTTTATTTCAAGCTTTTAAATCGACCTTATTAGTACAATTCCATTTGAGGATTGATCCGTAGGTCGCTATCATATTAAGTCTTGAGTGACATAAGTATATCGTATCTTTCATTAAACGCTCCTATCTTTAAATTTAAATAAAACAAGGTATGTGTGAGCTATCATTGAAATTTTTTATTAGTTGAAATATTAGTGAAGGCTATTCTAGATAAAACGCAATCGAAATGTCGGATGTTACCCCATAAATCTGGCTTAATTTGGCTGATGGCATGGCTTAGATTTGAGGACTGCTGTGGTTTGCATCTTATTCCCATGCACCTGCGAATTAAGAAAACCCTCGAGGAAGAAATGTGATGTGGTCAAAACGCACCATCTCGATGGCAGTTCATATCACCCCTACGTGAGATGACATTGCCTTTAAATCCCTCGAAATATACAATATGACATAAGCTGTGTGGCTCGTAGTGCAGACCAGATCATCAAATTAACGCCAAAAGAAGTTCGTAACCACAGGCCTATAGTTCTCGTCGTTGACAGTAATCACCTGGTTAATGCCGTTCTCAAAGAAATATAAACGCCTTCAGTCGAAAATCTACACCAAACAGTGACTTTCTCGTGATACATTGGATATTCTTGCATCTCAGGTGGGTTGATATCGTCTCAGTTTTTAAAATTTTGTTTGTTCAAAAAGGGCTTCATATATTACAACGATTTTTGGATGAAAATCAGGGTCAGTCGCCAACTGCTCCAGAGCCCCTTCAGCGAACACACGTCGTTGTCTATGATGATGTGTTGAAACAGACTGAATAAATGACAGCTTATTTTACAGATGAAGCTTCAACAACATGATCGTTAGCAAATTTCAAAGTCCGGAAATACATTTTGGAGGACCCTATAATATTACTACCACGAGAAAAATATAAGTAGGATCAAAAGCTGAGGAGTACAGTAGATCATTAAGAAAAATAAAAATAGAGTTGGAGATAGAACAGAGAGTAGCGATATCATAGAATTTAGCCTGAACTTAAGTGATGAACGAGTCATGTTAACCTATGAAAGACACTTTTGACGCTAAAAGCAATAAGTTTCGACAAAAGTGCACCGTGTCGGATTCTATCACTAAATCTTTGGATAGATGCCAACAGCATAGTAGATATATCACGAGCTGATAGTTAATCATACTTTCCATATCCTTGAGTTGATTCTGGCATTATTAATCCCTTGTCACATATCGCCGGATAAACAGCTTTAAATACTTCTCTGAACCATCAGTTCGTTTTATCTGAAACGAAACATAAAATGAAAAAAATATTTCATTCAACACCTTCTCCTAAACGGTCTTAAAATTGCCATGAAAAGTTTCTCAATCCTGTCATTGTAAGTGGAAGTTAAATTGTAGGTTCCGCCATTCATGGATAAAATTAACATACACAACATGGGTGGGGTGGGGTAAAAAAAGGTTTTGTTCAACATGAACAACGTGTGCAAATTATTGCGTTTTATTATCAAAATTCGGAATTTCCAAATTTAGTATGAATAACATCCAGAATCAACTCAAGAGCTACCAAAGCAATGAACGGAAATTGTACTTTTTGATATGAAATCGTACAAAAAATATGTCAAAATTAAATCTCACGGATAAAATACCTAAGGCATCTCTACTGGTAACATCTGCACGAATTAATCTTTTTTTAGGTCGCTGACAAGGATCTGGAATAGATCCCAGCCGGACTATTGCAGGGTATGTTGCGATGAGGAGGAGTTGGCGACTATCGAGCACCTCCTCTGTAACTAGTCAGCCCTTAGTAGGTTGAGGTTGAAGACCCTTAGCAGGGTCTTCTTTGAGGGTTTGAATTCGGTTGTCGAGAGCCGACACTAAGGCTCTCCATAGATTCATTAGTAGCTTGAGCTGGTTGAGAAGAGCTAATGCTTCATTAGTGTAGACGCGCTCTCCCTGCTTCCTATTCTCCCTTTCCCACTTCCTCTCCTATCCCCTCTCTTTTATCCTCTCATCTTAAGGACATTTTTGTACAATGGGTCAACTCGACCTCCGAGTACTGTACTTGTCTCATTTGCCAAGTACACGTCCTCTAAACTAAACCTAAATGCCATGCATTCATTTATCATCACAGTTTTGCAATTATAATTTAAAGATACATACATACGTACATTTTACATAATCAGTTTCTATTGTTTCCAATTGATATTTAAAATTTCCATGGGACACCCTGGGCGTTAATGCGCAGTCATAATAGTCAAATAAAATTCCAGTATATCATTTGGCTTTAATTAAAATAAATTTCACGAATAACTTCTTAATTTATGGACATATTAAACATACTTTCACAACATGAAAATGGAAACATTTTGATAAATTTGTTACGCATAAATTAACAAAAAAAACTTAACAACAATAACAACAGCAAACATTCCAATATAAATATTGCTTTTATGGCAGTTAATCAAGTTTATAAATAGACACAGGCATAGAAATGACAATATAAGAGGATGGGAGCAATGAAATGAAAATCAATTTAATTAACTTAACCCTTAAACTGTATTTGAAATGTTAAACGAATGTTGTATGAGCGAGTCAAATTGAAGCCTTAGGTGGTAGATTGTTAAAAAGGCAACAAAAAGTTGTCGACTCGCCTAATGAAATCATTTGCAGCAGATGTAAATCAAATTTAAAACGTTCAGCCAACCATCCTTACAAATCTTATGTTTAAAATACTGGAGGCAATATTAGCGATGAATATGTGATAGAATTTATTTTTTTTTTAATTTTAAAATGATCTTCCAATAGACAGTTCAAAATATAAAATTATTCCAAAAACAGTGATAATGTTAATTACCACTACCAAACTACGTCTACAATGGAACGAAGTCAAACATCGCGCTAATGATCGAACTCATTGGAATCAACTTGTTGCGGTCCTATGCTCCCTAGAGGAGTAAAAGAAACATATATAGTATACCACTAACTTACTCAAGAATTTAAAACTAACTTAAAAAAACTTACTCAAAAAATCCGCCATTGGAAGTCGTCTTTAAATTGTAAGTCCCGCCACTCGTGTAAAATTAACACACGCGTCGTAAGTGGTGTGAGAAGCTAGATCGTAATCCTGACTAAAGTGTTGTAATGACTAATTATGTATGTTAAGTATGTAAACGACCTAATAACAGTGTTGAATAATAATAAATAATAAAAATTTTGTTTTTATTTATGTTTTGTGCATCAACTCAAGTCCCTTAAAATTTTTTTCTTTTGTGGCCAGTTGTGGCAGAAGATAAATTTTTTCTGACACGAATTATAAGAGCAATGTTGACCCTTTAATGAGTTTTTATGGCCTTGCAAATAAAAAAAAACCGTAAATAATTAAATATTGATGTAAGAACCATATGTGCGTGATTATTTAATAATTAATTTTGCAGGATAAATTCAAATAAAATTACATCGAATAGCATTATGGAAATACTTAACAATCAGGGCCTTATTATTTTTACTTTTTTTTTTTGTTGTAAAAAAATTGTTTTTTTTTTATTAATTATCACCACAGTATGAGCTTCTTTTCAGTAATAATTCCCACATTTTTTTATTATTATTTTAAATATTTTGTGTTAATAAATGAAAAAATAAAATTGAAAAAAACGAAGAGTTTAACAACAACGATTAATTGTAAAAATTGTTAATTCATCGGCATACACCATGCGGCAGCAGAAGAATTTAAAACAACAACGACAACAACAAAATAATCAGCAATATTTTTCAATAAAAATTGTGTTGTATTCATTTTAATACATCACATCAATAAAAAATAACAACGACAACAATTGTTTTAACCAACATTATTAATGATGACGATAGCCACGTCGACAAGCAACAAAACTTTATTGATGCTGATGGCCATGGTGTTTATGGTGTCCATGTTGATAATGACGATGATGTTGATGTTGATGTTGAGACGCCGTAATAACAATGTTGATGAGAATAATTGTAAAAAAATAAATATTTTAAAACAAAACAAACAAAAAAATGGACCACATTTATGTATATTCAACTGATTGATATTAAGAACGTTTATGGCAATTTATGCAGCAGAAATGGAAAATAAAATTATAAAACGAATATCACCAGCATTATTAAATAAATGGAATCTATGTAATGAACGGAATTTCATTATTATTGGCAGTAATGTTGTACAAAACGATTTAGAGAAAGGTGTAGTTAAAAGAAATCATTTAATATTTCTACATGGGACTGCAGTAACCTCTACCACGCATTGCATTAGTTTTATAGCCTATAAGGTACTTTTAGGTTAATTTAGGTTAGATTACCGGGTATCTTGCCGTTTACAGACAAGTTCACTCAGTGGTCCATATGGTCCATTGTGTTACCCAGTATAAAGCAAGCCACCTTGATTTGATCCGCTAGTGGTGGGTTTGAATCACCCCGAGTTTCGAGCATCCGCCATATAACTTCCTGGTATACCACAACATTCCAAAACCCAACGCAAACAGATCCGATCTAGCAAGAAAAGCGTGTGGTGTCGTTAAAATTACGAAACAGTCGTGACTTACAATAGGCCGTGACTTACATCGCCTTCACAGAAGTCTGACTGTTAACGATGATCGCGTAAGAATTCGCATTTCGAGAGGATGTGTCAGTTTACGGTCTGAAGAGCAAATGTCCTTCAGAGATCGGATTCTCTAAGATTTCACCTCTTTCGTCAGAAGATTTCACATTTACAGAGGAGTTGTTCTATAGCCTCCAACTCCTCCTTATCACAACATACACTACTCATGTTCCATTCAGGGAACAATTCCAAACCCTTGTCAGCGATCTAATCCCGTAAGAAACTCAGTTATCAGTCTTAAGTTTCTAAACGGTTTTACCTGAAGGGCAAATATCTTCGCTCGAAAGATGCTACAGTGCTCATCCAATCGACTTTAGTTTAAACCTATCTGTGACCATGGCCACACCATTTTGCCTTGGGAGGTACATACCGTCACATACGGAATAAGAATCTTCAACTAATCCCGAGGGGTTAGCAATCAGACACTACTTCATCCTCTCCTCGATAATTCTCTTCAAATTCAGTTCGCTTCTCAAAGTTTCAAAGGGATATTTGACCTCTAAAGAGAGAGAGTGAGAGTTATGAGTTTCAGAAATTTCTAGTCCATAAGATTTAACATTTTCAAATCGAAATACCATAGAGAGTAGAAGTGAATGGAAGGGTCTTATTGGATTCTCAAAGGAATTATGATTAGATCTGTATTACAATCCTTGGACTCGTAAATTTTAACACTACCAAGAGACGTATCCTATAGAGCTCCATAATTGATTTCGGGTAAATAAATTTATGGTGTATATACATGCATTTAATCTATATAAGGCGAACATAGTCCATCTATAGACTACAGTGTTCGTCATTAAATTTATTTTTAATTTTAAAATTAATTATTCTGAAACCATTATATTCTCTAAAAAAAAACAATACGAAATTAATTCTATTTCTTCATTGCGTGCTTCTTCATGTACGTTGGTAAGTGCACCAGCGATAAACGGCGTATATGGCAAGTCCAAGCACAAGCACTTTGAAAATCACCAGCATAACAATGGTAGTTGTACTGATATCACTCATAAACATTTTTTTTTTTTTGTTTTTTTTTTTTTGAATACAATAACACTCCCTACCTCGCCCACACAGCCGATAATTTTGGAATTAATTGCTACTGTTGCTATCGGATTGAACACACTTTGATTTAGTTTCTGGGAGAACGAGAACAACAAGAAATTTCATTTCATTTTTATACATAAAATGTAGAAAAAATTTTGTTTTTATTACCAAGTGCTGGTGGTTGTGGTGGTTCTTTCACAAATTCTTTCAATTGTTTCTGATGTCGTTGACCTTCGTTGACATGCAAGCGTCCCGCGCAATAATAACAAATTGCGATAATAAAGATTTTGACTCCAATTATCAAAATATAAAGATTGATATCAATCTCTTGACTTTTAGGGGCTGTGACGTCCTCAGACATTTTATTTTCGTTCTTCTGTTTTTTATTGGAATTTTTTTATTCAATGTTTCACAATATTTTTGCTTTTATTTTTGAATTGTCAATCAATATTAAGAATAATTTGAAATTTAACTCGAAGGTAATTATAATCGGTATTTTAACCCTGTACTGCTTAATCATGGTGAAATTACTTATCAGGTGTGGTTAGGTCGTCAGGTGATTATGTGCTTAATTTTATAGCAATGGAGTTGACAAATTAGTTATATAGGGTGGGCCACTTAAAAGTGTAAATTTTGAAATGCAATAAAACAAAATTGTTTTGAAATTGTGTCAAATTTATTTTGTTGTTGTTGTAAAGTTCAATTACACCGATTTGAAAGGGCAAAGCTGCCGCGGCTGGCCTCACAGTACCTCATTCGATTGGACTAATTTTCGCGAACTTTTTAAGTGTATGGTTTCGTATCTCCGCAATGGCATCACGAATATTAGCCTTCAAATGCTAAATTGTCTTTGGTCTGTCGGCATAAAAGTTTTCTATAACGGCGCCTCACCAGAAAATAGTCTAAGGGTGTCAAATCTCAGCTTCATGGCATCACCATTTCGGCTCATTAAAGAGCCATCAAACGTTTGATGTAATAAATCAATTTTAGCATGATATGTGTAGCAAGTTTCACCATCCTGTTGAAACGAAACATCGTACACATTAATACCATAAAGAGCGTGTACCAAAAACCGGTTATCATGGTGGGATAGATGTCTCCATTGACCGTAATGCTTGCGCCGTTCGCATTTTCAAAGAAATATGAGCCAATGATGCCTCCGCTATTAAGCTATTAATAAAAAATAAAACATAACATTTCAGTTTAAAGAAATTTAGAATACGCAAGACTTTCACATACGACCGCCTACTCATTGTGTTGGAACTAGGAAAATAAGTTATGCGATGGAGAAAAGAGGGAGCAGCATTTATGGATATTAGATGTGAATGTGTTGATATTGTAAATGTCAAGTAAAAGTCTGCACAGAGTAGAATTTACATTCGAATAGTGCTGCTAAATAACGAATATCCTTTGAAATACATTGTACAACCCAATGGCCGTTCGCCCATAAGCACATGTACTCTACACCATAGTCTATATACTTACATACATACAGACAAACATAATTGGTCATTATAACCCTTCAATCAGGATTATGACCTAACTTCTCACACCACTTATTTTGTGTGTGTTAATTTTATCCATAAGTGGCTGGACTTACAATTTAAATTTGTCAACTCCGAACGACAAATATTTGAAAAACTTTTCATGGCAATTTTTTTTTATTTACTTTCAGAGCTTTTGCCAGAAATCTGCTGAAAGGTAGTAGCCGAAGAATTATTTTTTTCTATTTCGTTTTGCTAAAAATGGTCTACTAAGAAAAATTATACGATTTCTGAGAATTAAAGGGAAATAAAGGATTTCCCTGAAGCATATTCTTTTGAAGTCGCCGTAGTCTAGTAGGTAGATTTTATTAGCTTATCAGCAGAGTGACCTAGGTTCAAATCCTAACTCATATATCCTTCAGCGACTTCCCCTCAGCAGATTTCCAACAAAAACTCTAAAAAGAAATAAAAATTGGCAAGAAAAGTTTCTCAAAAAATTTGTCGTTCGAACTCAACGTTAAACTGTGGATGCCACCACTTATGAATGAAATTAACACACACAATATAAGTGGTGTAAGAAGCTAGGTCGTAACCCTGGCTAAATGATTTTAATGGCCAATGAAGCAAGTAGGAATCCTTGTAAAGCAACTTAAAGCGGTCATAATCGGATCTGAATACTGAGAATACTTCACACGACTTCCGCAGAAGCTATAATAACACAGAAGAAGAGGAGACCCCAGGAAATTTTCTGTGCCAATTTCTGGCACTTGTAAAACTATTCAATTTAAAGAAAACGTATCGAATTTCCAATAATAATTTTGCGTTTGAATTGTTAAATTTGATTCTTATTTCTTTAAATTTCACAATACAGAGTTCAATGTACCAATTTGATGAGAGATGAAATCAATAATTGCCGCTTTTACATCCAACATTCTGTAATACATACAATTAAATGATAAAGCATTTTACCTGCTTATTTTGTATTCTATTGTATGCTGATTATATACGTATGTATGTATGTATATATGCCTATATTATATATGGGTTATTAGGGTGTAATAAATTATCTAAATTTAAAACAATCGAGTCTTCCATTAATTGCATGCTATCGTTAAATTTAATTAAAAAAAAGAGTGTGAAATATCAATGAAATTTTTTAACCGTTTGAAAAACCTATTGATGCGATTATATATGGAATATAACCACTCCTTTCAATGGAGCATAACCGAAATGTCAAATTTACCATGATTTGGGCGCATTAATTACTCTGAGTTTAAGTGATAACATGAGTTATGCTACTTTTGATGACCGCTGTGGTCTGTGGCGTACTCGCTTAAGAAAACCTCACAAGGAAATGTCTAATGGGATCATATCGCACGATTATGATGCTCAGTTCACATCACCTCTACGTGAAATGACTATTCTCTCAAATCGCTCGTGCAGAATATAGAATGTGGAATGCGATCATGCCATTACCTATGGTTGCTTATCTTCAATTCCTGGGTCAGTTCAATTCACGACGCCAAATTCGAAATGTTTTATTCTACGAAAGGCCGATACGAAATCGACTGCCTCTGATTCTCTGGCACACGTTCACGGGCAGCGACAGTGTTTTCAAACGATTTTTCGTTTCGTCGACATACGAATGTGGGTCAATCGATCGTCAATCGATTACTGAATAACTAGACTCCACCACATTGCTAAAAGTCCTTCCGTTGGAACGATTATGTCGATCGTAAAATGAATGAAGCGCGCCGTACGTTTCCCGAACAGGATAACCATTTTGATAAAACATTGTTGTCGAATGCTATATCCATTCACGAATAATTTTTCGATAAAAATTAGGGTCAGTTCTCGCCTGCTCTACAGCAGAGATCAGCAATGAGTATTCAAAACGATGACTAGATTCGATACTTATACGCATTCATACTTATTTTAATATCATACTCATACAACTCATATTCAAAGTTTGAAATATTCATCGTACTTATACTTAACAATACCCATGATGTTATTGATTTGGACTCTCCATGACTCAACATATACACGAAGCACAAAATAAGTATGATTCGCGTACGAACACCACAATACTCACTAGAAGGTTGAGTGTTTGCTTTGCTTGCTGTCTTTGTCTATTCTTTCTTCTTTTTTGTAAATGCAACAACAACTAAGACTGTAAATTTTGGTGAATGATTCGAATCACTCGAATCATTTATAAGTATTACAAGTATTTTTCTAAATTTATGAATCTGAATGAGTAGGCGTATGAATCAAATGTATTTCAAATGTTATGAGTTTGATGTTAACGCTGTACTCATACTCATTGCAACCTGTACTTATAAATCAATGTTGTAACGAGTACGAATGAATCAGAGTAGTTGAATTTCAATACTGTTGACTCACTCATACTCAAAATTTCATGAGTACTTATGAGGAGCGAAAAAACGATTCATTATTGATCTCTGCTCTACAGCCCATTCAGCGAATATTCGTCGTTGTCTATTGTTGACCATTGTGGTTTCACAAAACAGACTGAATAAATGACAACTAATTTGACAGATCTAGCTTAAACAAGATGGTCATTATATTCTGCCATAGTTCAGAAGTCCCTATTGGAAGACCTATTATAAACAAATAATTTGCAGTTTTCTTGTTTATTAAATAATTTACTAAGCAATTATACTCAATATAGAGTTTCCAACTCATAATCCTTAAACTGTTAGATTAGCACATTACCCAATAGATTAGCGAAGAAGTAATAAAAATCAATGGAAGAATATTTTATTTTGCTGTTGCTTTTTATACGTTTTACTATCAACCAATTGATTTTTATTATTCACAATATGTTACTACCTTAAGGATATATAGTCATAGTGCATATGTGTGTGTGGTGTATACGTTGTGAGAGTGAATACCATTTGTAGAGGTATTATTGAGAACTACAACACCAATTACGATTCATTAAAACATTATCAGCAGTATTGCACTCACGGTTAACAACTGTTATCTTTTTACCTTTTCAAGTAAGGCCAACCATTGCACCGTAGTGCCATAGTTACAAAATATCTTCTAATATTTGTTCTACAATAATAATATAATAGTCACCGAAGAAAAGAGATTTAATGTGTACCATACGTAGTAATAAATTTGATGAAAATTTCCAAAAAGATTTTATTTTTAATTAATTAATCTGAAAGCAAGATTTTATATCCAACATCGCATACAAGGCACTTAGAAAACAATTAATTGGTCATTCTATACCTTCAGTCAGGATTACGACCTAGCTTCTCATTAATTTTGCGTGTGTTAATTTTATACATGAGTGGCGGTACCTACGCTTTTAAAGTCGGCTTCGAAGGACAGACTTTTTAGAAACTTTTCATAGCAATTCTTATTTACTCTCAGAGTTTTTTGCCAGAGATCTGCTGAGAGAAGGTCCCCTAAGAAATATTTACATATTTCGTTATGAACCGTGGCCTCACGTCTAATAAGCCTAATAAGCCAACACACTATCTGCTAGACTATGGCGACTTGTTGGATCATTATCCTTTAAAATTTCACTCCCCCAAATTTTTTCTGCAAGCCTTCTGCATATCATATGAGCGAGCCTTCCATGTCAGTTTACTATCTAGTAACATTCCACGATATTTTATGGTTATGGTTGGCCTATATAATTTAGTCCCTTGAATTTGTTTATTATCCAATTAAACTGATGAATTTTCTAGTATATTGTTGATGTCGTCACCACGTATGATGATGTCGTTTTCCAATTAATTTTGTACAACACTTAACGTAACATTATTTGAAGTCGATTGAAGACAACATGATCTTTAATGTTATGTTTTTGACATCACAGATGTCCAATTTAGGGATACTTTAAAACACGTAATTTGTTTAACCTTTCGTGTTTTGAAAATTAAAAAAACCATAAAGAATTTTTAAAAGTGATTAAAGCATTAATTTGAGAGTATAAATTAATGGCTGCCACTTTCTTTAGTCTTTACAATCCTTTAGTCAGGATTACGACCTAGCTTCTCACACCAGTTATGCTGTGTGTGTTAATTTTATCCATAAGTGGTGGGATCTACAGTTTCAAGTCGACTATAAAAGCCGGATTTTTTTTTTTTTTTTTGAGAAACTTTTTGTCGCAAATTAATTTGCTCGCAGAGCTTTGGACAGAAAAACTTTTTCATATTTCGAATTGAACGAGTCTGTGGTTTGAGCAGCGGCCTCATGTCTAATAAAAAAAAAAACACACTACGGCAGCTACCATTCGATATATCGTGTGCAAATAATACAATATTCAGAGTGGATGACACGCGAGCTTACTATAGTTTAAAAACAACGAATTGATAACTCTAAACAGTGTTTGAAACTGTTCCACCATAAAAAATTCAAATATACATATGCATCGATATTTAAGAATGGATGAAAGAAAAATGATTCTATCGTTTGAGACCAGAATCAAAACGACAGTTATTTTATCATTCTTTTTATAAAGTTTTTATTTTTGGCTTGAGCCGGAGGTGGGAATCTTCGAAACATACTTTTGTTGTAACAAATGACTCTATAGGATTCCAGAACGCAACATCTCTCTTATAAACCGTTTTGACCCAAACCTGTGCTGGTATTTCCTGAAGCAGCCATGACCAGTCAGCAACTGGATCACGTAGAAGGCTTATGTTATGGACAAGGTGAAATATCCATCTTCCCTTTAAATTGTTCTCCCACCGTGACTGTCATTTGTGCATGGAAGTTCTTCGTTATTCCGCTTTTTTATAGCTGCTGGATACGTGAGACGGCGGATATCTCCGCCTCATCTCATCCGCCAATGTGTCTATCGGTATTGTCTTTGCCAATACCAGTACCACTTCATCAAACCACCTATCTGTCTAATCGCGCCATATTGGGCAAGCATTTAACATTATCGACGTGATAACCCTTGTTATTCTCCTCTTAAATGCATTTGTTCCTCCAATATTTGGCATCACCCTCGTCAGTGCTCCCCGGGCAATTATAATCAGAATAGTAATTAAAGGGGACTTACATCTTAAAACTTTGTTTCATAAAAAATATCCTTCTAACCAGCGTTGCCATTTGCCAAGTTTTCCCTTTTTTTGCAAGTTTTTTGAGATGCAGAAAAGTTTTCATTAAATTTGTTTTCTAACAAAACAATAAATTCCATAATAATAACAAGAAATATTTACATTTTTAAATAAAATGTTGTGTATAAGTATTACTAGTGCCGGGCAAAAGTAGCAAAAAAAACCCCAAGAGAGGGCATCGGGTTTCGGTGTTTCCTTTAAACATTTTGGTACTTTTGTAGAAAACAAGTTTTTTTTGGTAAAAAAAAAAGTTTTTTTTCCCAGAAATAAAAAGTTTTATTTTTCAAAAAAAATGGCAACGCTGCTTCTGACAAACAACTGAAATTTTGTATTAAAATTATTTTAAGTCAAATGTATCTACCAAATCCACCATCCACTTTCATACAACTTAACAAATATAAACAGAGTTGTAAGTGTCCTTATAAATAGGCATCAACCAAATATTTAATTCATAACATTTGATTAAATTCTAATGAAATTATAGCCCACTTTAACCCACTGTACAGTATGGTTTAAGTACCATTGAGCTGGAGTAGAAGAAATAGAATGAGTATGTATAAGTGTATACGCGAGTATTTGCATTACAAGTGTTCTTACGAAACATTAAGTATTTGTAAGCTTTATGCACTTTATGCACCTGTTTTTTATTGTTGATATTTCGTTGGTTTGCTTGCGCGAATAACAGTAAAAGCTCTGCATATTATGAACATATCTACCTGGCGTTCGTTTCTAGCTGGCCTTTTGCTTTAAATTATATAAAAGCAGTCACGACCAGTTGCGTCTTTGTGATCATAACGGATAATATTCTCTGGATTACACCATCATACTGTAAGCGATAAGAGTAATTTGAATCTATGTGAGACTGTATATATGATTCAATATTACTTGAAAATACAAACATACATTCAACTGAATCGCTCATTGTCAATTTCCATAATCAAACATCCACATTTTTCTATGGTCCAGACAATTATTTGTTACGTTAACTTAATTGCTAAAATGACATCATCTGTAACAATTTTTGTGCGGAAAAACGGAAAATACTGTTAAATTTTTAACTTAACGATTATATACTGTGGATTTAAGGATTAATATTTACATAAATTAAAGAAATCGTTACTGTTTATTTATTTAAATAAACCCTTGATTTAAATTTAAATTTATAACATGCTGTCATGGAATCATCTTATTCGAGTAGGTAGTCTGTTGGTTTATTAGACGTGAGGCCACGGTTCAAACCCCAAGTCAGACATCTCGAACAAAACGAAATATAAAAAATATTTCTTCGGCGACTTCCTCTCAGCAGATTTCTGGCAAAAACTCTAGCAAAATTGCCATGAAAAGTTTCCCAAACATCTGTCGTTAGGAGACGACTTTAAACTATAGGTCCCGCCACTCATGTTTGAAATTAACACACACAATACAAGTAGTGTGAAAAGCTACGTCGTAATCCTAACTGAAGTGTTGTAGTGATCAACTATACATATATGTATGTTATGTAATAACCCATTGTCATTGGTAACACAACACAATATTCATTACATAATCCTTTTGCTACAAAGGCCAAACTCTTAGTGCACAATGCAACTGAACGTTGCGCTTATTATTACAACTCCTTGACAACGTTGCCTTTCTAAGGATTAGAATTGTAAGAAGACGATTAACAATTAATTCAGGCATAACATGATATGCATTATATGGGTAGCTAGACATCAATGAGTCATTGGAAATGTGGCGACTGTATAACAAACATAACCTTGGATTACTAATAGCCTTATTATGCTCTGAAAACAGACTGAAAAAGTCTATGGAACATTTCATCGAGTATTGCAGGACAATGATACAGTCGAAGAAATTATAAAAATACTTTGGGTCGTCTCCGCTGAGGGGAAAACCACGAGTATTTTAGGATTGATTTGAGTACACTAAGGAACCGTACCTAAGGAACTCTCCGCTTTACATTTACACATGAACAATACTGGTGTGGTGGAAATTGGCGATAAATGCAGGTCATCTGGCGTAGTCATCGAATTGTTGGATCACTTTTTATATAATTGCCCAGCTTTTGTATAGTCCATATCCCAATATTTTAGGAAAGATACTATAGCAGACGTAATTCACTTCAGAAGAGTGGACTGTAAGAAGCTAAGTTAGTTTATAGGAAATGCAGACTTCCTATAGAAAGTAGGATTGGATACTATTTATACAACATTTATTTTCAATCTGGAAACTTCAAGTATCGCGCTCAATAGCTTATAAAATTTCGTAGAAGTAGCTTCAATAAATCTGGTGTTTTAATATAGTTACTCGTACTACTACTACTACTATAAATAATTCAGGACCATCCACATATTTTATAAGGTGTGCTGTTTTTTGAGATTTCAAGAGTTATCTGAAGCATTTACTGAATTCTTAAGTTAGATTTTCTGCTTTTAGATTAGACACGCATTACATGGGTGGTAATGAGAAACTAAGTTTTAATCCCGACTAAAGTGTTGTAATGATCAATTAAAATAGAAGAAATTTTTTACTTCTAATTGTCATTTGTTACTTTTTTTAAATAAAACCTATATAAATCCTTTTTTTTATTTAAATAACGACACATTTCAACTGATAACACTGTGCAAACAGTTTAGTTAACAATCTTTATTAACAAAGATCAAACTTTCGTTGATTAATACCACTGTGCTTAAAGCCTACTTTTTAATACAACTCTCGTTTATTAATCACTGACTGACTGTTCACGGCTGACTGGCAACATCGTTCTATTATTTCACGTCTGGCAACTTTGCAATCTTCTTATCCAATCGTTGTTTTCATTTTCAATCTTCGTTTTGTTTGTGTTCCTGTAAATTTCAATATACATATTTGTTCAAGCAATTCTGTGTACCGTATGATGTGTATATTCCGTTGTTCGTGTTTGTCTTGTTTTCTTACTTTTAAATCATTTACATTTACTTGTGTAGCACTACCGTCCACATAAGCTTGTTAGTCCAGAACAGGTAGATTACTGAAATCACCTTAATATTGTTGAGCTGTAAATACCATGTCATTTAACCTTTTTTATTACTTTGTAAGGTTCCACCTAATGCATCTATAACTTGGGAGATAATCCTTTCTTCTGCTGTGAATTGGATAGAGTAGAACCAGTTAACCTTCTTGGAAACCTTCAGTAAGGGCTGCTCGATCAGACCTGGTTTTCATTTCATCACTGGCCGTTATAATTCGGCAGGGAATTTCGAGAATAAATTTATTATTCTCAAAGTACATTTCCACAATTTTAAAAAGCTCTTCTGGCGTTAAACAACTCATGATGACTTGCCAAACCTTAATGACTAGAAATGTCAACACAGTTATTGATCTCGATAGTTCTCATGCTGCTAAGAAAAAGCTTCTGATATACATAAGTCATCTTCTGGACCATGTAAAAAACGTTCGTAATTATTTTCAGTTGAACATTAAATTTTTTGTTTTTGTTAAATTTGAATTTTATTACGATATTATTTGTGATTGTAACCGGCTCATAAAAACTTTTGCAAATTGCACTTAATTTATTTGAATTATTTTAGGAGACAAAAAGGAAATTTAAAATTCTCATTCACATGCTTAGGCAAGTGCAAGTGAGTATGTAGCAGTTTTCAATTTATAAACGTAGCAGTACTACGACTATGATAATTTAATGTACAGTTTACTGTCTCTCGAAAGAATTTATATTTTTATGTTGTTGTTATTGTTGTTGTTGTTCTTATTGTTTATTATTGTTGCAGTATAGTTTGCATATCATTAAAAAGACATTACGAGCATTATAACGTTTACAATATGCTACACATACAATCTTAGACATACCATCGTATGTATACAAAGCATATATAGACACATACACATGTAAATCTACATACATACATACATACCATATGTTTATAGAGTTTTCCTATATTTTTATCAGTTATATCTGAAGGTCTTATCTCTCCCAAAAGAAGACATAACGAAACAAATAAATAGGATGCGAATAATTTCACAATTGAAAAATGCGGTATGTTTTGTTGCAAATTGAAATAGTTTATGCCACAGTAATTGCGCACAATTATTTACAAAGTAGAAAAAAAAAATATGTCATCCTAAAGAGACAAATTGCAGATAATTTTCTCTATTTTTTTTAATATCTTTTCTTTAACAGTTAAAGTAAGGCACACTCATTACTCAATGATGCTGTTTATTACACACACCATCCCATATGAGGCAACGATATCAATCATACGCTATGATGTATGAAAAATTTTTGTTTACTTTGAAATGCAGTGCATACTCTAGGGCGGCTGTTCGGTTTATTTGTTACACATGGCATGCCTGCCGATGTATGTATGTGTATGTGTGATATTTGTTGTGTTCCTAAATGATTAATAACGATTCTATGCATTCAAATATAAAAATATTTGCAATGCAAGAACTTGGTCTAACAGAAAAACTCATAACAACAAAAGGAAATCTGAGTAACACGATATGTTAGTATTTTTTTCCTACTTGACTTCGGTTCTCAAATAAGACAGCTCAGTCTGTCCAAGAACTACCGAAACCTAATGTGACAGTTGATAACAGTCATCATGTTGAAGCTACATCTGTCACATTAGTCGACATTTATTTAGTCTGCTTTGCACAAATCCCCTTGAGCGACAGTAGACTACAACGTGTGTTTGCTGAATAGGCTTTCGAGCAATTGACAACTCGCCGTAATTTTCATTGAAAACGAAATGAAATGAGGCCCATTTACGTAAACAAACAAAATTGTCGAATTTTTGACGATAACAATTCTCAAGAGATGCAAGAGCACCCAATGCATCCTTACATTCATTTCATTCATTACATTCATTTCATTCATTACATTAATTTCATTTCTTCCATTCATTACATTCATTTCAATAATTTCATTTATTTAATAAATTTTTTTCTATACTTTCTATTAATTTAACAATTTGGTACATTTCATTCATTAGATTCCTTTCATCCATTACATTCTTTCAATTCATTTCATATATTTTTTTTTTTCAACAATTTTCATTAATTTAACAATTTCGTTCATTTTATTAATTTCGTGATAAAATTTATTAACATCTTTCATTAAAGTCTTTTCACTAATTTATTAAATTTCATTAATTAAATGCATTTAATTCGTTTCAATCATATAATTTAGTTAAATAATTTCATAAATTTTATTGAAATATTCACCGATTATTAAAAATCCTAATGAATTATAGAATGTTTTTTTTCGTATTATTCTCTTGCATATTAATTTTGCAGCAAATCTTTAAGTTTAATTAGGCCCTACTTAAGTCGAAAAGAAAAATGTTCCAGTTTTCATTCTCTATTAATTTATATTCCCAAACTCTGTCTTTGATTAAGTTCAAAAGTAAGAAAAATTATTCCAAAATTTATTTACATATTCGAATTTTTTTATTTTTTATGCATTATTAATTTTAATATTTTTTGGTTGCGTAATAAATAGAATTACTGGCTCAATGGCATGGCAATGGTGTTTGTGACTCCACTAATTGAGATTAATTATGAGTAATCCAGACACAAACCACACAGTAGGTAAATTAATGAAAAATGGCAGTACCGACATGTGGCCCACCAATAAAATATACTTATTCTAGACATACACTAGTTAATTCACCACTAATAAAAAAATGATACGTGGTAATGCAGTACCAAAAATTTCCTTTTTTTTTTTTTTTTTTTTTTTTGGACAATGGACAAAATCACCACACTTAGCAAAAACTTACCACCCTATAAACTCACCACACCTAAGAAATTTACCACTTTACCCAAAAAATCACGACCTTAGAAGCACACCACACTAAAAAGTAATTGATTTAGGATCCGTCCGCCTGTCAAATCTGACCAAATTTATACAACAAACACACAAACGATGCAAATACACGCAAGAACCAGCAAAACCAACCCCGTTCTCACACCACCATAAACAATCAGAAAGAAACCCAACCTAAAGCAGCCACCACAAATAACACGCATGCCTAATTTATTTATTCTTCTTAAACGAAAGGGCCTTCATTTACATTTAGGAAAAATAATATGCGAATTAATTACAAACAAACGCTTAATTTTTTTGAACGAAATGAATTTTTTCAACCACCAGTGTTGCCAAAAAAGAAAAAAAATTTATAACCTACTTTTCTGAAAAAAAATTCAAATTTAAATTATTTAATGTTTTCTTCCATTTTTTTCAAATTTACGTTTAGTTTACAATAAATAAATTACATTTATGACAACAAAAAAATAACCAAAACCAAAAAAATCTACACATCTACTACACATTGACCAAAAAATAACAAATTTTGGTTAGGAATAACTAAAAGCGGCAACACTGCTCAGTGTTATAGAATTCAGCAAATATTTTTAAACATTTTTTATTTATTATTATTTATAATAACTTAAACTATAGCTAAAACGTATAAAATATTATTAAATAACTACAGTTTTATTTGTAAATACTAGTTGGATTGATTATTTTTATATAAGTAAACTATAAATACATCACTACCATGTGATTTACTCCTAAGCGCCATTATTAAATGAGCGCCTTTTATTACAAACAATAGCAGTGAGAGAGTAAACTCTGCTGAATTTTCGTTAAGTTATTCTATTCCATTCGCACAACTGAACGAATAAAGTGCCCGTCCATTTAAACGCCATTACTTTCAAAGCAAACGTCAACGATTTAAGTTTGATTGGTAAAGATTGAGTTGCACTTAAATTCATATCTTTACTTCATTTTATTTTTCTAAAATACCATCGTTTTGTATGTAAATTAAAATAAAAGTTTGTTCACATTATCTGTCTTAATTGTGCAATTATTAAATTAAAACTACGTGCATGTTATTTAATGTCAGAACAAAAGTTTGACAATCATATTTGGGAAAGTGTTTTAAAATATTTATTTAGAAAAGCAAAGGCAAAAATCAATTGTAATACCTTTTTGTTTTAAAAATAAACCAACAAATAAAATATTTAAAAGAACATTAAAAAATGATTGGAACCGCTGCTCTAAAACGTGTAGACGAGGTAAGTGTCAAAGATAATTCGATAAAAAGAAGGAATATTGGGGGCCTTTATTGAAGAACAAGCGGCGGGAATATACCGTTTTCTTAGAATGTTGGATTGCTTTTAAATTTTTAATGTTTTTATGTATTACGGTGCTTTTCCCTTTAAATTATATACACTCAATACTCCTACCAGTTAAGTCAATAAACATATTTAAGAATGCATGTGTGTATTCAGTGCTTGTGTTATTTTGATTACTATTTTCAACTAAAGGAACTAAAATTCTTCCAGTATATTTAGCTAATTTTCCCTCTCTAGTATACCCTTCAGTAATGTAAATTTTTTCGTTTCTTTTTAGAATGAATCTACTGGTTTCAAGCAAATCAAAAAAGTTGGCGGCGTTACAACCACTGAAGTAACGAAAAGAGCTGCTTTGGGTGATCTACAAAATCGTGGTGTCGTTCGTGCCATAGCTGCAAAGGATGCTGCTAAAAAGGAGTAAGTATTTATTAATACAAGTACAAGAAAATAAAATGGACAGAGTTGTTTAAACAGAATTTTTGCTTTAAAAATACAGGGTTGTCTCCAACTATTTCTCTTGTTCTTTTTATTCAGCCTTTATTACTATATAGAGAGGCTGACTTCGTTCAGTTTAACGGATTTTTAGTAAAGGATGTTTTTTTTACTGCTTTGTTTGTGTGTTCTTTTTCTATGTAAAATGTAAACAAACTTTAGGGCATGTGAAAAAATTCTTCCTAAAATTAAAAAAAAAACAAATAAGAAAATGTAAATATGAACCATTGTAAAATGATGGAAGTATTTATTCAATTGCTTCAGAACGATTTTTTGCGCTCGTTCTTCTGCTATTACGATCTTCGTAAGAAATAATTGTTCATATGGGACATTAGATCTAAATGTGGAATATCATTGTACTAACAAAAACAAGCCTCCACCCGAAAGTCCATTAATCCATTGTGTTTCTTCAAAACCGGGAAAACTGAAATTAGAAAACAGAATTTGCTTCCAAAGATAAAGATATAGAATTACAAGAAAAGATAAGAAAGAAGAGAAAGTAGATAGAAGTGAGTTATACCCTAAGGTGGCATAATGTCCATAAATAGGTCCATGCTAAAGATGTCTCCCCAGCCAGTCAATTCCGTTTATGAACACTATTAGATCCTCAAGTTTGCAGTCTTTTAGATAAACCAGTGCCTTAACAAGTCAGGTGTATAGCCATTTCTTCGTATGTACCTGCAGACAAGGGCAGTGGCATTAAATATGTATCTTCTGTCTCTTCACACAGCCTACAAAAAGCAGTGATTTCCCTATTCCTAATATTGCCTATAGATAGTTTCGTACCTGCAGGTTTGCGCTTTGGCCATAACTTCCTTGCACCGTACAGTTCGATCCACATCCCAATGCATGATGGGAGACTGAATCGTACTTTTCTCCAATAATTTGAAAGAGAAGAAAATATATGATCTAAAAACATATCTTGTTAAAGCCTTCAGATATAAGAGCCTATTCCAAGTCTGTTGTTTTTCCTGATTAACTTCCTCAATTGGTAATTCCAAACCTCTAGACAGTGTTACAATCTAGCTTTTTTCGTGCCACCCATGTTATGTGTTGTAATTTTATCTATGAGCGGTTCATCTAATAAATTTCTATAGTCTTTTCTATTCAAGTTTTCGACCTGATTTTTTAATTTAAAATTTTTTTATTGAATCACTTCAGCCTAAAGGACACAAAACTTCAAAATGCATTACGCGCCACAAAGGCACGTGTTGATACACAATGGAAAAAGACAGCAACAACCACCACCACAACAACCACAACGAATGGTACTACTGCTGCAACCAAAAGCAATGCAGTAACAACGAGAGAAGTACAAAAGACTGAATCAACTGCTGCGGCTGGAGGGCAACGTAAAATATTAACACGCTCCAAATCGGTACGCTTGGGTGCCACCAATAAAGTAATAACTGGAGTGGGCGTCACCAATAAAACAACAACTGGAGTGGGTGCCACCAATAAAGTAACAACTGGATTGGGTCAACAAGCAGTTGGACAAAATAAAACCAAGACGTTGACCACAAAAGTGATCGAAAACAAAGTCCAACAAGTTGAAGGTAAGTAGTCAGTAGTGTGTAATTAATAATAATGATAAGAGTAATAATTTTTTTTTAATAATTTTTAAAGTCGTTAAAATAAAATCCGAAGTGCATAAAAATGAAACAGAAGGAGTAGGAACCACCACTACTTTGCATCGTGAAGATGGCAATTTGTTACGCAATTCCCGGACTAAAACCCAAGCAGCAATTAGCCAAAAAACTACAGCTGCAATCAAAACAACTGTGGCAGTGAAAAAGGAAGTCGAAGTTGACAATATTGATGATAAATTAAAAATTGTTAGCGTTCAGTCACATTCAGCTAAACTGTTGGAGAATGTTAAGGATATTGATGAGGGAGATAATGAGAATTTAATACTAGTTTCGGATTATGCAAACGATATATACTCTTATCTCTATAAATTGGAAGCGGAACAGCCTATAGTTAAAGACCACTTGGAAGGCCAAACTGAGGTTTATCCTAAAATGCGTGCTATTCTAATTGATTGGATAAACGACATCCATGCACAATTTCATTTGGTAGCGGAAACATTTCAATTGACAGTAGCTATTATAGATCGTTATTTACAAGTCGTCAAAGATACCAAACGTTCGCACTTACAATTGGTGGGCGTTACCGCTTTGTTTATTGCAGCAAAATATGAGGAACTTTTTCCACCAGCTATAACTGATTTCATCTATATCACAGACGATGCATATACGGGCAAACAAATTCGCCAAATGGAATTGCAAATATTGAAAACCATCGACTGCAATCTCTCAAGGCCATTGCCTATACATTTTTTGCGTCGTTTCTCCAAAGCCGCTGATGCTGAGCACCATCACCATGCAATGTCAAAATACTTTCTAGAATTGGCCATGATTGAATATGACATGTCCCATTATAAACCATCTGAGGTGAGTCCATTTGAAAGACATTTTACTTATGAGATAAGAAAACTAATGTTTGTTATCTTTAATTAATTATTTGATAGATTGCAGCAGCTGCTTTATTTCTATCATTGAATTTATTAAAGGAAAATATGAATTTCTCCAACGGTCTAAACAATAAACTCTGGAATCCTACTTTAGAATGGTATTCCAGATATTCAGCGGAACACCTAAGGCCTATCACCAAAAAGATTGCCACGTTGGCTCGCGATGCTCCCAATTCTAAACTCAAGGCTGTGTATACTAAATACCAGTCATCGAAATTTCAAAAAATATCCGTGCGTGCTGAATTAAACAGCACTCTTCTGGATTCCATAATTAGTGTCAAGTAAAACGGTACGTGCATAGTGAAATCATATGATAAAAGGAAAGCAAGTATTTTTTAGTCTTACAAAACTTAAGAAAAATAAAACAAAACACAAAAATGTTTAAGACATTTGTATTTTCACAAATACTAGTTAATCTTTTGTAACTGATTTTAGCGTTTTTTTACCACTTAGAACAAAGTCTATCTTCTTCATAGAGTTAGTGTTTAATAGTTAGTATAAAATTGCGCTTATTTTTTACGCCTTTATGTTGACAATTCTAAGTTTAAATAAGATTTTCTTTATTGCAAAACATCATTGCATTTATTTGACAATTCAATAAATTAATTTGAATTAAAATAGCAATAACAGCACAAATCAATTGTATAATTAATTATTAAATGAATCTAAAATTAAAAAAAAACTTACTAAAAACGAAAACGAAAATTAAAAAATCCTTTAAAAGAAAATTAGCAACAATTATTAAAAGAAAGAAAAATGAAAACATTTTAAGTTAGAATTGTCAAAACCGTATGGAAATCATTTTATCATGAAATTTTGTAGCTGCCTTAGAAATTTGTTTTCGTACCCATCACTTCTGGTGATGCGTTGTGAATACACAGTATATTTGAATATATATATATATATAGAAAGCAATGCTTCTTCTTTCTTCTACCAAAATTATACGCTCACTCGGCTTTTTGTATTAAAACCCCGGTTACACAGCAACATTTGGCTTGATTTGCATTACTTGGCACAAACATGACCCAAAAGTAAAACGCAGCTGTATTGTATTGTTTTAATATTTTTTATTTCGTTTAAATTTTCAACAAAATCGCATTTGCTGGCTAAATAAATATGCGATAAAAGTGACAGATGACATTAAAGACAGTTTATTTTGCTTTAAATTTTATAAAAACAAAAAACAAACGTCTAAACAAAATGGCTAACATTTTTCGCTCTTCTACGCTACTCTTCTTTATCATTTATTATTTTACATACATATACAGTATATTTTTTAAGTTTTATTATTATTATTATTATTTTACTATTATGTTCCTTTTCTAAAAAAAATATACATGATGACAAAGCCATGATGCCAATACACAGATACACGCACACACACAAAATTGTTTTAAACAATAAATATTTGTTTATAAGCAAAAAAAAAAAACCTAAAAAAAAATTTAAGTGTGATTGATCTTTATTTTTATTAAATAAAATTGGCTTTTGTTTTATGTTTCGATGTTGTCCAGAAGAGTGTTACATAAGTTTTTATAATTTTTAATATTATTCTTTAATATCTTCGATTTGTATCTATTTTTGTTTTTAAATATTTTAAATTTAATATACAAAACCATGTTAACATTAAAAAAAGAAAAAACAAAACAAAAAACACACAAAAATAAATATAAATTATTTTAAATAATAACTGCCATTTCATTAACTCGCATCGTGAGCAATTTATCTACTCCAACAAAACATTTACAAATCCTTTAAAATTTATTCACATTAGTTTAGGTTTTTTCTAAATTCTTTTGATTCCTCGTTATTTTTTTTTTTTCTTATTATGACTTTCTCTTCTTGGATTACACTCCTATCTTTTCATTTTATCGGATGATTACAACATTATTCGTTGTCATCCTTACGCCATAAGGAAATTGCTTTGGAGATTAACTTGTCTAATACAAGTTTAAGTAGAAAGTAATCGATTATATATATATTATATTATATATCGATTATATATACAGTAGGACCTTGATTATCCGTAATTCGATTATCCGGGATGGAAAAAGAAAATTTTTTGCATCGACTTAATTTTATTTTGGATCGACCTAAATTTTTCTGCACCGTTTAACCGTGATTACCTCTATTATCCGTGATTATAAGCAAAAATTTTTTTCTATTATTTTGGACAAACAAGCGAAAAAGGGGAATTCTCTCTTTAGTATACGAAATCCTTATATACTGTTCACTGTTTTCTGACAAAATTATTTTTTTTTTATTTTTGAAACATGTATCCTTGAATTATTTAGTTTTTATATAAATATGTACATATTCATTTATTAATTAATAAAAATATCTATTTAAAAACTATTTAGCTAAAATTGGTACTCAATTAACCGGGAAAATCGATTATCCGGAATGCTTCTGGTCCCGACCATCACGGATAATCAAGGTCCTACTGTATATTTAAACCAGTTTTATTAATCTCTAATCTTTGACATTTGTAAATAGACAGAAGGGCCAAATGGCTATGTATGTAGACACTTTGTTCAAGAAATTATAGATCTAAACGACTGTAAGCTTGGGGATTTAATAGGAAATTGTGAACAGGCTTGATCTATCAGCGTCAGATAATATTTTTATTCAATTATCTCTGAAGACTTTTTCACGATGAGCCGAATAGGTTTTAGAGTGAGGCTTGTAACTTAGTGACACGCTAATTTAAGATTATAGATTAAAACGTTAAATGAATAAATAATGATGAGAGATTAATAAAAAAAAATAAAAATGTGAACTATTTGACTAATGCCTGACCTGTACGATAACATGATGATGCATCAGTTTTAATTTAAGAAATTCTTTTTCAAAATAAATAAGTGAACATGTTTACTACGACCATATATGTATGTATGTACATCCAGGGTACCATGTTTATTTCATTATATGTACATATGTCCCATAATGCAAACATACACACAACAATTATACTTTGCATATTTCAGTAACAGTTGCTCAGAATTTTAGTAAGATTCTATGGAACATGGTTTTCTTCATTCATTTCTTGTTCTTTCTTTTTTAAGCGCTATTCAAGAAATTTTTTATAGCAACGGTATGTAAAATTTTAGTCTTCAAAGCATACACATACAAATAAACACATGGAAGTTATAAATGATAATTTACTACTCCACTCCAACAATAAAAGAAACGGAATAGCAATTACGGCAAGTAATAATGACGGGTCATATACTCCACATACATACATACCCACCAATACATATATATACATACATATATAAAAAAGAAGAATTAATGAGACTTGTTTGTAATAATAATGGAACAATGCATAATCGATTTGAGTTCAAAAAAATTCGGTTGGATTTTTCAGTATAAAAAAACATGTGTGGGGCTCTGAAATTACTTTGCTTAGGAACGGATAGTCAATGCGTGCGATTAGGGATAATCTTTTGGGATAAACTTTTGGCCTAAAATCAATGAAATAAAATTGGTTAGGATATGATTACAACAAAATGAAATCTCTTGATAGGTGAGTTTGGTGAGCGATTAATCTAACGCTTTGAAGCAATCCATTGGCTGCCAAAGTCATGGAATTTGACCCCACCGGCTTATTTTTTGTGGGAATATGTGAAGTTTATCGTTACAGGGCAAGCCAGTCACAGTTCCAGCTCTGAAAAACAACAAAATAACTGCCATTGGAGAGATACTGACCGAAAGGCTAGCATCGTATTGGATTGGACGGTTTTTTACTGTGCAAAACGGGTATCACAGTGGAATGATATCTTTAGACCCAAACGGGCATAAGAATCTAATCATACTCCTGTTATGACCGCCGTACCGTCAGTCAACGTGCCAAAATTTTAGGTTAATTCGATTTAAATCTAGAATTACTTCCTCAGGAATTTATCAAATATAACAATTGGACTGAAACGTTTGTAGGATAACACAAAGATGGTGTTCATAGTATTAAATCAATGTGATATTTTGTTAGCGCTATCCCTCTAAAGACCTGCAAACAAATTTTTGAGCTGTCGAACAATTTGTCCGTGGCATAGAGGAATTTAGGTGAAGGAGCTTTTGTTAGTTTGAAGAAACTAGATAGAAAGGAATTTCGTGATATTGAAACTAAGGCTTGGCTTGATAAAATTTATTCTGACTTTGGATCAGTAGAATGATCTTTGCTTTACTAAGTTTAAACTAGGGGAAGAAGACACCGATGATTGTCGCTCGATGAAAACTTAAAAATTTCCAAAAAATAATATTGAGATGACCGCAAAGTGAAATTGAATGTGTTGGACATATCGTGCACGAATATTTGGGTATGCGCAAGCTCTGTCACAATTGACCAAACAACAACAAGCGAAAACTGACCACAGATAAGTATTTTTTTTATCAAAGAATCTTATTTTTGATTAAATTGGTACGTCAATAAGCAACATTGCCGTATTTTACATCGCCATGATATCCATTAATATTGACTATTCGGTGGGGATTATATGGTGGGGTCAACATCGCTCCATAATTCTTTTGGACAAATCAAAGAGTTGCCTTTACAGCGAAAGATGAGCGGTATAGAGATTTGCTGGCTAAATTTTTGTGTACATTACTGGGTAGTGTGTTACTCTCTTTGTGTGGGAATCTTGGATTCGAAACACTGAAATTACATGAATTGCCGCTTGAAAGACACTTGTATTACGTCATAAAAAATATCTGAAATCAATACTAGGCTTACCTTTAACCTATTGGCAACCAGGGAACATAATATTGAACCACTTGTCGGAAACCAATTTATTCAATTCACGTGGCCTGTGAATGAATACCCGAGCATAGGATCCGAAATGCATAGTAGAACACTGATGTGGTTAACGTCTGCAAGTCCTATTCCGGCCAGATACTCTGCTCTATTACACTAAACCGTGTAATATGATCTTTATTATTCCTCCTGTAATACTTGGATATAGTTTGTAATTGTATTTTAATTATTTAAAGGTAATTATTACTGTATAAATAATCAGCTAATAAACAACAACGACATCTGGTTCCAACAAGAAAGTGCAACTTGCTTTACAGCGCTCTTAACAATCGATTGCAGAAGTGGTGGTAATTTTCAAGCCACCATTGACGCCAGACACCCAGATTTAATCTACGCCAGTCCTTCTTTTTAAACAGTGCAAAAAAATAATTGTTGGGTGACGTTGTGCCTAAAAATGTTCTGAATTATGTATATGGTTATCTCCACAACTTGTTTTATTTTGTGTGCCACTGTAAAATGTTTTAATTTTTTTTTATTTTATAACCGTAATAAATTTGATACTTTTTTTGCTCAATAACAACATGTTTTTGTTGCCATTGCAAAATAATGTCTGCTGTTGTTGTCAGTTGAGCCCATAAAAAAACGAACATGTTGAGGAAAATAAAATAAATGACGGTCATAAAACCGTCAAACTCGATTTTCGAATAGGCGCACAGCAAACCGTAACAAGTGAAACATTAAAAGAGCAGCAAACAAATCCCCTCCCTCCACCTATGTACATGCAAGTACGTACACTACAACAAGTACCAGCAGTGGTGTATTATTTCTTGTTCTTTTTTAGGAAATAAAAGTAGAGTGGAATAAGAAGACGAAAACCAAAAATACACACCTCCAATAACAAATACAAGAATAATGTTTGTATTAAATTGTTATTGCTGGCTTTTGGGAGCAGTCGAAACAGCAAGGGATGATTAAGAAGTTGATAAGAGAGGTAAAGAGTATAAATCTGATGCAGTATGTTAAGAAATATTGAATTTTGGGATTATTTTTGTTATTGTTTTTAAAATATGACCGATTGTTTTTATACATAATTTATTAACTTTTCTTTTTTTTATAGAAAACATTAGACTAGGTTAGGTTAGGATGATAGAAGAGTTAGTTGCTAAGCCGGTTCACTACAAGACTGAACGTAACAAATGACCTCAAGTAGCAAAGAACGTGTCAATGCCTTATTGTGGCTGCATTGGATCCGCCATGATGTTAGACAACAAACTGCATTCGACACTTTCCAATGACATTAAATACTAGCTCGACAACTATCATTTCGGCAGACCTCTTTTATTCAATCTATACCTTGCCAAACTTCCAGTCCATCCCTGAGGTGTAAAATTGGTCGGAATAAAAACAGGTAATGTTTGATCCAAGTTATCCGATACGTCGCTGCTATTGCGAAATAATAACGATGACTCGTGAACCAAAGAGGTGAAAATGTAACTTGATATCTCAGTTGAAGGTCCCCGTACAGTCAAAGTTCGTTACTCCAAAATATTTGAGCTTGTCTTTAAAAATTCTTGCAGTTTTCGTCGCAGTCCCCATAAAAATGTAGGAAGGTTTAGGAGGATAAATAAGGCTTTTGCTGTTTCCTCACGAGGAATGACTAAGGAAATCATTATAACAACGTACAAGGCAATTTAAGACTCAATTCTGAACTGTGCAGCCCCCAATGTAATGGAGCGGCACTAAATGTAATGAACTAAAAACCTTTTAGAATAGTACGCTCTGAACCACCACTGGCTCCATCAATATGACTAGTATTGATCATCTCCGTAAGGAAATCAGAATGCTTCCAATTTGACAACGCAACACCTTACTAACTACGCAACTCCTGGCGGCTCTCGCAGTCATGTTAGGCACTAAATCCGAAGATTTTTTCTCCATTCATTACTTATCATACATCATTTCGCATGGATGTCTGTGAACAATTACAGGAATAGGTGGTAATGGAATAGAAAAAGTATGGACATTATATGGTATTGAACGTCCATTTACCAGACAGGTACCAAAACGGAAAGTGACCATTTATAACCATAGCAGTATGATCCGTTTATAGCCAGGATCAACTTTGACGCAACTGAAATTCGGTTGAAGCTCAATTCTTAACTCTTACCGCAAGGAGATAATTTCCGATACTCTGAATCAATGCGGCTACGACCGATAGAGATTGTTTCTATCACCGCCAGTCAATAATACACAACTGTTCACCAAACATTTTAATATTTGTACAAGCCATTGTCAATTTCTTTTTTTAACCATTCTAGGAAGGGAATCTTGTCATATATATATACATATAAACATATTATACATTATAAACACAACAACAACTAAGCCGATAAGCAAAACTTAACTCAATCACGGGTCATTCGACCCAGAAAGCCTTCCATTTCTATACACGACGGGAATAAATTATGCAAAATACCACTCCTTGACGTGTGATTATTATTGTATGTTTCTTGCTTCAAATTATGGGACTTAAGAATGTATTTTCGGTAACACGGCACTTTATGCCATCAATTTTTTGGTAGGCGAGATTGGTGAGAAATTACTCTCTCTCTTAGTCCAATTACCGTCTAACTAGACTATATTTTGGAGGAATAGGTAAAGTCTCTCGTATAGAATGACAAGTCAGTCACAATTCCGGTCTTAGTATTCAACAATACAAGTCAAAAATAGATTATCTGGCGTGTGTGGGGCCAAGCCAAGGCCAATGCAATGTGCCCAGACATTTCATTTGGTAACGTCCTTTATGTGACCAGGAGTATAAAATGATACTACTTTTAACGATTGTTTCACACTTCCTACTTGAAATGATAATGAAAACAGTATAGCACTCCGATTCTACTTACCCTTGCCACAAAATCCATACTTTGCATGAATAAGTGTCATCACTTGAGTTGGCCGTAGTCAGTCCTTTAAAAAAAGAAATCCCTAAATCCACTATTTTTCGAATCGACGTCTTCAGTGATCTGAAGAGATAGCTCTTGCATTGAAAAACCTTTTTTGCTACGTTATATTCCGCATTCTATTTCAATTTAAGAAAGCCATTGGAAATATAAATATCCTTTACTTTGGCTTCGTCGTTGTGAAATCACTGACCCAAACAGCGCCAGTTCTTCGCTTTAAAGTATAACTCCCTTAGAATCTTACTATAAACTTTCAGTTTAATGAATCTAGTGGTAGATCTGATATTAAGTAGCGAGAGCACCAACGAGAAAGAACGAACCCAATGGTATCGAGCCAGAGACGTACACTAGCAAACGAGGTCAATACTACTGTCTTCCCTCTCACCAATAAGCTAAATGTTGTAGAAAAACTGTTCGGAACAACTCGAAAAAAGGTTGAGTTGTTTAAATTTTCAAAATAAAATCGACCATTTCTAAAGCGGGTTGTGATTGTAACGAAGAGAAAACGGTAGTATTTGCATTGCAATCAGGCAAAATAAACCAAGTAAGACTTGATGCCTAGGAAAGTTTTACTGTGTGTTTGCAAGCTAATCCTTTAATATGGATTGCTGGTTTAAGGTTAAAACTTTAAATCGGATCTGTACTGCTAATAAATTGATCGTTTAAAGGAAACAGATAATCAGAAGATAGCAAAGGAAGACAAATTGAGTTCCGTAAGGACAACACCAGACTACACATACTAGGCAATAACTCGCCTCATGCTCCAAATGTCTAACTCATTACTTGGATCTGGCTTCAGACGATTGTACCATCTACTCCTGGCTATGGCGAATAATTTTGCTAGTGGGAAACGTGATTATGATAATCGAAGCACTAGCTTTTCTATGACCACACACTATCGATCAATGGGATTTTGCTGGATACAACGTTATTGTAAAATCTTGCATCTCCTACTCACATTAAATGTATGGATGGATGTATGTAAATCGCTTTCTGCTCTTGCATAATTATTTGCAAAATCATTTTATTAATGCTTTATGTTTTCGTAAGCGGAGAAGTGTTACGAAGATCAGAGTTTCTAATTTCTCTCCTAAACTAAAGAGAAAAGAAAACAACAAAGAATTTTAAGTATAGTTTTTATTGTTTAACTTTAAAGATTATTTATTATTTGTATTATTATGTTTAATTTAAACATCCATAGGCTCCACAATAATTATATTTTCTTGAGTAATATAAAATAAAAATTAAAAGCAACACTTTTATTTTAAGAAATTCGTTTAAAACGACTTCGTAATACATCATTTTTCAAATGTAACACAACATAACCATCGAGAACCTTTTCGCGCGCTCTTTTTGAAAAAGGTATTCGAAGGAATGTTGTTTCCATTTTAAATATCGTTGAGACAAAAATCAAATGACAGTGTTAGGAGACATTTACCACTAAAAATGTATGTAATGTATGTACTGTACTTTCATCGATAGGTTTTACGTAAAAAAAAAATTAAGGAAAAAATGAACGACTTTTTAAAGTTTTTTTAGATTTTTTTTTTTTTTGGAAATTTCGATTTTTTTCTTGTTAAATTTTAACATTTTATTATTGTAATTACTTTTTATTAATTTGTTTTAGTTTAACTCTTGTTGTTTTAGCAAATGACTTGTTTTCATTATTTGTTGTAACTTTTAAGATGGTTTAAGTTTTGCTGTTTTTAAAATCCAGCATATTTTCGTTTAACGAAATTTTTTTTTTTTTAATTAAATTGTAAGAATAACGTGACGATCACCAGGTGTTGATGACGGTTTACACTGTGTGTGTTGAGTGTATGCATTCATACTGTTGTAATTGTAATTTCAATGATGATGGTAATTTTCTATTGTTGTTGTTGTTAAAGCTTAAGCGTTGAAGGTAGCCAAGTATTTGGAGACGACTTCCTTCAATTTAGCATCAGAAGCTGGAGAGATTTGACCTTCTTGGGCAATTTGGTTCAAAAGGGCTTGTTCGGTGGTCTTGATGTGTTGCAAGAATTCCTTTTCGAACTTGGTGATTTTAGCGGGATCCATCTTATCCAAGTGACCGCGGACACCGCAGTAGATGACAGCAACCTAACACGTAGTAGTACGCATGTCGTTGTTGAATATTTACTCTATATTAAGTTAAATCGACGGGCAAATGATACTTACTTGATCTTCAATGGCCATGGGTACGTATTGACCTTGTTTCAACAATTCAGTCAAACGAACACCACGGTTCAACAATTGTTGGGTGGCAGCATCCAAATCGGAACCGAATTGGGCGAAGGCAGCGACTTCACGGTATTGGGCCAATTCCAATTTCATGGAACCAGCGACCTGTTTCATGGCCTTGGTTTGGGCAGCTGAACCGACACGGGATACAGACAAACCGACGTTAATGGCGGGACGGATACCCTTGTAGAACAATTCAGTTTCCAAGAAGATTTGACCGTCAGTGATGGAAATTACATTGGTTGGAATGTAAGCGGATACATCACCGGCTTGGGTTTCAATGACGGGCAAGGCAGTCAAAGAACCGCCACCCATGGCTGGGGACATCTTGGCGGCACGTTCCAACAAACGGGAGTGCAAGTAGAATACATCACCGGGGTAGGCTTCACGACCTGGGGGACGACGCAACAACAAGGACATTTGACGGTAGGCAACGGCTTGTTTGGACAAATCGTCATAGATGATCAAAGCGTGCTTGCCCTTGTCACGGAAGTATTCACCCATAGCGCAACCGGAGTAAGGAGCCAAGTATTGCAAGGGGGCGGCATCAGAAGCGGTAGCAGATACAATGACAGAGTAGTCCATGGCACCGGCATCAGTCAAACGCTTGACAATTTGGGCGACAGTGGAACGCTTCTGACCGATGGCAACGTAGATACAGTACAATTTCTTGGATTCATCTTGACCATCATTGAAACGCTTTTGGTTGATAATGGTATCAATGGCCAAAGCGGTTTTACTGTAATTATCGGAAAGACAAGTTTTAATACGTTTTAAAACTCAAAACACATTTTAAATAAAAACAATTTCTCTGTTTTTTGACCAAAAAATAAATTTCTTACCCAGTTTGACGATCACCAATGATCAATTCACGTTGACCACGACCAATGGGTACCAAAGAATCTACAGCCTTAATACCAGTTTGCATAGGTTCGCGGACAGATACACGGGGAATGATACCGGGAGCCTTGATACCGACACGGAAACGATCCTTGGTGTTGATGGCACCCTTACCGTCAATAGCGTTACCCAAAGCATCGACTACACGGCCCAACAATTCATCACCGACGGGGACATCGACAATAGCACCGGTACGCTTGACAATATCGCCTTGCTTGATGAGCTTATCGTTACCGAATACGACAACACCAACGTTATCGGGTTCCAAATTCAAGGCCATACCCTTCAAACCAGAAGAGAATTCTACCATCTCATCGGCTTGGATGTTGTTCAAACCATAGACACGAGCGATACCATCACCAATGCTCAACACACGGCCAGTCTCTTCCAAATCAGCCTTGGGGGCAACACCCATAATACGTTCTTCCAAAATGGAAGAGATTTCAGCGCTACGTTGTGTGCTGGAGACATGGAGTTTACGTGCAGCTAGAGTGGCAGCTGGGTAAGCAGCTTTGGCAGCGACCTATTTAAAACAAAAAACAATACGAAAATCGATATAATATTTAAAATTTGTTGTTTTTAAGTAGAGGAGGGAGTAGAGAAAATTTTCATTTCCGTTGGAACTTCATAAAATTAGACAAGGGATTGAAAGGGTAGAGGATCTACAAGATACTAAATAGTAATTATGTGTTAGACAGGCTTGGAATAATTGTAGCAACTCATACACAATTGATAGGATTTCCAAGAATCAAATCAATGAATAATTGATTGCCTGTTGTTTTTAATTTTGGCAAGAATATTAAGAATTGTAACAAATGATTTTGAAGCCAGTTTGATACAGAGTGCACTTGCCTTTTGAGATTGTATTGTAGGGGAAATAAAAGCAATACATGCACTGGGGAAATCTACTGGGAGGGAGGTACATATAGAGTTAGATAATGCCAAATTAAAAAAACAACAAAACGTGTTCAAATTTTCAATAGTGTTTGAGGTGGAGTTGTTATTCTTGTTAGTTTACTACAATTTTTAACGCATTACATAATTTGTTTCTCTTTTTGAACCACACTCAACAAACCCCGTAGAATTTCTGTTTGCCAAATTTTACATCCCCGTGTTTCATATGTCAAAAAGACGAGTGAACTCAAAATCGATAAACTTGTCGATTTTGATTTACAAATTAAAGGGGGGAATTATTTAAATAATTTTGTTTATGGATGCTTTGTTTATGGGGCTTTTTGAGTTTTCGGTCTAAAGATTAGGGGTTTAATGTGGGAAAGTATATTTGTGTCAGATGTTTATCAAGTAAAGCTACATAATATGCACTATTATACTACATTCAAAATACTAATGCTGAACATACATACATATGTATATACAATAAATAGTAAAATAAAATACTACACAATCTACAATAAATGCTGATAATTTATTCTTAAAATAACCGAATTATGAATTATTTTAATACAAATCATATTAATGCAACCATCATTTAAGCAGTTCTAATCAAATAAATATACTTTTGCTGTCATAGGTTTTCACGTCTTGCATTGTTCACTTTTTTGATTGTGCATCCCACACTCAGAAAATGGCATCTTCTCATGCAGGAAAATAATGTTGATGGACTTTAGATTTGAGTCTGTATTTGTTGTAATGACTAAAAAAAAACTTGCAGGAAGAGCATTCCACAAGCGAATAGTGTGGCTAAAAAAAGTGGAATGCATAGTACATTTCACCGGCCAATCGAATATGGCCAAATAGATGTGCCTTGAGTGAAAGATGAGTACTACGTACAAATATATGATTTTCGGAAACAAGCCTTCAGTTTCCTCGAGCACAAAATATTGCGGTAGCGATAGAACAGTGAACCTCAAGGTAAAGGCTAATAATACTGAAAATTCATTTTCAACACGCTTGAACTTTGCGGCACAGAAGTTTATCCGACGAAATCAATTCATTATTTTCTTACACAAGAGAAATTAATTTTAATAAATAATAAAAAATTGCTCACGATGTAACACAAAATGTGGCTTCGAATTGTATCAGAGAATAGTAGGAATACATGTATTAGGAATAGTTGCTAACCCTATAAGTAAATTCTATGACGAGGAAAACAAATAACCAGAACACAAATGGAGAAAGTGCGTGGCATTAATGGATTTCGGAAGGAAACTTCTGGGCAAGTGCAGAAAAAAATCCCTTTCAGACACTGAAAAGTAAACTGTTGAAACCACAACAGTGTTGGAAGTGACATACTATATCTATAAAACAATACAATGCACTACAATAATAAACTAAATTCAATGTAACCAGCACCAGCATAATCTTCTATACTGAATTTATTGATATGCTAAAAACTCCAAGCCATGTATAATGTTCCTTATATCTCTAATAGTGTTCCCAAGTCTTATGCTGTGCCCTACTACATTGATCTGCATTAATAACGATTTAAGATGTTATTTCAAAAGTAATTTAAAAATTATTTCAAAGTCAATATTCTCATAAACCTAATTAATTCACATTTATTGGAAGTTTTCAATAGGCAAAAAAAACCTTTACTTATGTAAGCAAATTTTTTTTGGTTTAGTTTTTAACGAAAGAATCTCTTCAATATGACAGCCAGGCAGTTAAATAATCATCAAAACATACGGCAGCACATGAATTAAGAGCAATAGCATAGTGTCATCTCTCTCTAGCACATGTACTCAGAAAAATTTTATCTTTTTTTTCTTTTGCAATAAGAATTTTCTTGTTAAATTTCTTTTAGTAAATTACAAAAAATTAATTCTTTAATATCAAAACATTACAAATTAATGGGATTGCATTGAATTTTATATTGAATTCTTTTTTCTAAACATAACCTCAAAATAAAATCAATAAACGAAACCGTCTCTTATATGACAGCTGAGAGGGTATTATAAATGCAAGAAACCGGGGTACTAAGTGCCGCAAATACATTCGGAAACTTTTTCCGTCACATTATGTAACCGGAAAATTGTACAATTTGTATACAATTTGCTTTGCCAATACATTACAAATACATTTTAATTAAAAATTATGTAATTTTGTAGCATTTTCCTCCCACAAACGGCAATTCTCATCGTATCTTGCAATGTTCACTTTGCCTAGCCTTCGTCCACTAATATGATCACACTCTTTTCTAACCAAAGGTTGCGTAACAAAAAATTTTCAACTTGCACTTTATAAAACTAAAAAAACTACCATGATTTAATCACTAATTTGCTAAAACCAATAACAAATTTAACACTTTTATCATAAATTCATGTTTTCATTAAACCAATTCGATAAATTGTTCAATTCTTTCGTTTTTCACTTTCAACACTTGTGCCGTAACTTTTGCACATTTTTTCTGGTGATTTTTTTGGGTAATAATTTTGTTGGCTTTTTTATTAAAAATTTATTACCTGTTGAGCAGCCTTTGGCAAATTACGGGCCACAGATGAGGCCAAACGAGCAGAAATCATCGACATTTTTCTTAAATTTAATTAATTTGTCGCTGGTAGCAAAAATAATTGATTTTACTTCTAATACACCCAACTCCTCTCTAGACGTATATTTTAAAGATGGTTGACAAAAATCGTTCACGTTCGCTCAACTCGACAAGAATGGTGCCTTTTCGTTAAGTATTTCATTTACGTTAAATTTTACCAAATTCAGCTACATCGTTAAGTTGTTTTTAACAGATAATGTTGCCATATCATTAGAGAAGACGTGTAAAAAGTTAAATTAATGCGTATAGTTTTATAAATAAAGAAAAATAATTGTAATTAAATAAATAATAATAAAAAATAATTTGTTACATCTATGTAGATGTATATCCTATATTTCTTGAGTGCTTTTAATCCTGTTATAAAGCAAATTATAAATAATACAGTGTTTGTAAATTTGAAAAAAGAAGTATGGCCGTTTTAATTGTGACAATAAAATAACTAAAGTAATTCCATATAAATTTATTCCTTAAATTTTTATAAGGAACATTGGACAATTCTTGCAGTCGCTTGTTTGATTTAGTTAATACGAATCTTCCAACAAACCTTTGACTTTGTAGATTCCGTGTTAGCCTATTGGCATGAGCAGATTTCTGCTGGCAGAAGACTCCGGTGAGTAGGAATTCACAGTAGCTTAAAATATTCCTAATATTCTGCGAATCCAACGACTGTAGAGTAATATTCACTTAACATGATAGTTGAAAATTGGAAAATACTTGCAATCGCAGTCCACATATGTGCATACATACCTTTTCGATTCTATTCTTGATGCCTATTCGCCCCAAATAGGACCATGGAATAGCATAATTTAAAATGAATTTAGAAGTGGCAAAAAGAAGAAGCATTACATTTAAAGTAATAATAAAATATTTTAAGGCATTTAACGGTTTTATTTATGCGAGCAAACCTTTGATATTGTCTTTAAAGTTTTGTACAAATACAATATTTTGTATAAAATGAAAACAATTTGAATTTCTGTATAAAAAAATAATTAACTGTCGTATATTGCTAACGTATCTATATTTTAATTACGATAGAATTTGTTTCAATATGGCTATTCTTCCATTTCGTATAAGTTACAACTCTGAACATTTTTGTCAGCAAGACCTTAAATAACAGCTGATTTCTTTCGTTAAATAAAAACCGATTGAATTCAGTGCTGTCAAATTCAGATATTTTTCCCCAAAATGGGAATTTTTGTGAATGGGAATAAAAATTATATTTGTGGAAGGGGATTTTATTGGAGATAAAAACAAAATATTTTTGGAAACAATTGTGATATCTTTGAAATTGTTAATTCTTTTTAAATTACATCTTTGTCTGGCGGAGAAATTAGACGGCGATGTTGGGAGAGAACAAAGAATGCAGAGTATGTTTGATTGGTGAATGAAAGCGTACACGACCTTCGCCGACTACGACCTTTAAGGCTGGATGTGTTTGTTGTTTGTTTGCTCTGCTGCTGGTTTGCTGGCCGTTGTTGTAATTGTGGTTCTTTGGTTGCCGCTGTACCCGCTCTGGAGTTTGAGTCCATATACCACGGCAAAATTATAACATTTAATTTTTATTTTATTTTATATATATTTTGAAGTGGGGTAAATTTTGTTGTTGTGGTGAGTTTCCAATGTGGTGAGTTTTTACAAAGTGTGGTGAATTTATCACGTGCGGTGAATAAAATCGAAACTCACCAAAGCGCCGTTATTCGATATGATACTGTATTACCATATATCCATGTATGTATTGTACATCTTGATTTGGACAGAGTATGTCTAGAATAAGCAATTTTCACCTCCGTTAACGAATACATTCACTAATATGCCTGGTTACCATATGAACTGCATTATGAACGGTGTGATTTGTGCTTGGATTAAGTATAAATTAATCTCGATTAGGAAACACTGAAGCATTAACCGTATAAAAGATTGAATGTGCTTTGAAGAAACTTAATTTATTTTAGGGAGCCTTTTTGCTTAATTTGTTTTGATAAGGCTGTGCGTGAAGTCGCTTGTTCAGCGATTTAAATATTCGTACAAATGAGTATTTTTCTTAATTTATTAAAAGTCTCCCGGTAATAACGTGTAACAGTGTTAGAATCAGAATATCGATAATGCAGTTAGTGTTTTACCTCCATTAATGGTAATGCTGTGCTTAAATTCACATTCTAAAGGAGAGGGTGGTTTATGGATAAGAAAAAAGCAGTCAATCTTTGCCGACGAAGGGCAAGCAGGACGTGAAAGTTCTATCGCAGGACATTCACACCAAATAGCTCTGGTTGTGCGTTTTTTTTTTTTTGAAAAAAATTAACTGTACCACCAACACTTAAGGATTTTCCATCGAAGAAAGAAAATCTAATTTTCTTATTAAAGGAAGTTAAATTTTGTATTTTCGTTTATTATTAACCGACAAATAAAAAAGAATTTGCGAATTAAGAAAGTGGTGCGTGTTTGTGGTAGTGCAAAGTAACATTACATTTGTCGTTAATTTTCAGTGCTGCCACCTAAATTTTATTATTCGTGTAAAATAAATATTGTTTTCTCCCTGTGAAGTATGCTTTAGATTATTTTATTTTGTGGCGTCATTAGCCTTAACCAACAACAGATTGTTGAAAGCGATGCTTGTAATTTCATTCATTGCTAAGCAACCACAGATGTCAGTCAGCAAACGAAATATCCTTTCGAAAACCAATACACAATTACATGTATTGTAGTAGTATTGGTGTAAAAGTGAATGCCGATGACAAAATAAAATGTCAAAATAGATATAAAAAGAAAATAAAGTTGAAAAAAAAAATCAAATCACGCACACACGAACACGCTCATACGCACACGTGTGTGACGGACGGCTAAGAAGGGGGTAGCTGGGAGAAACTACACAATTTCTACGCCAATACTAATGATCCCACTGTATTAACACACATGTATGAGTATTGGAAATATACATAAATTACTAAATGAGTAAACGTGTTTCAAAGGAATCTCTACAAAGTATATACTCTCTCATATCATTTATACATATGTTGTATTATTCTTAGACAAAAGTTTAAAGGGAGAGGGAACAAAGAAGAGAACATTTTAATGACTGTTGAATATGTACATGGAAAGGACAAGAGAGCAAAGTGTCGGCGGTTATAAAATGTATGAATTATATGTGGAGACTTTCAATTGTTAGAGATGCTTTTAACTACTAAGAGATTGTATGGCATAGAGAAAGAGAAAGTGAGAGAGAGAGCGTGCAAGTGCTAAAAACTCCGGTTAGATTATAGCAAACACCGTTTTACAGATGCCTGACAACAATCAGTCGCTGTTAGCAGCCTCAGTAGACGGGTCAAATATAAACGCATAGAGACGGTCAAACGTTTGTTGTTAACGGTGAAGATTTCCTTTTTTTCCCCTTTAAGTGAAATTTATCAAACAAAAAGTCTCTGCATATTTTTTTTAGTTCTTTTGTGGTGAAATAAAGTATTTATGGGTTATTCAATAAGAAAAGAGCGTAAAATTGTTATAATTTTAATTAAAAAGTGAATTTATTTGAAATAAGCATATATATCTAAGGTTTTTAAACGCCTGAAAATAGGCTAAATATTTATAGTGTCAGTGTTATAAATAAAAGTTTTGCGTATTGCTAAGGTTATTGTTATGTATAGCAAAGTGGCGGCTGCTGAGTCTGTGACGTAAAATATAAAAGTACACATACACACATAAAAAAAATATATAGAATAAAGGGATAAAAGAAGAAAACGAAAGAAAAAAGTGTTGCAATAAATAATAAGAAAAAAACCAAAAATGTTAAAGAAAATTAAACAAAAAACAAATTTTATTAACAAATTTAAACCATTAAATATTTTATTAAACAAATAAGAAAAATAAATATTAGGGAGAACAAAAAAAAAAAAAACAAAGCCTGCTTTAAGGCTTCTAAATAATACAAACATAAAGGCAATGTTTTCTAGGGGGGGCAAAAGAAAAAAGTGAAAGTTCTAAATACGTATGCGTATACGCACTGTTAAGTTTTCTATTTTCTTTTGGTGGATTTGAAAAGGAAATGATTAAATAATCAAATCAAATAGAAAATAAAAAAAATAATAAAAAAAATTATTTTAAAAAATATGGCACGTGTTTAATAAAAATTCTTAAAAACTTTTAAAAAGAGAATAAACAAAAAGAAATGTTAATTAAAAAAGTAACCAAAATAATTTAATTATTATTTCAACAAAATAATTCAAAGCAAGCGCCTAGAACTATGCCACACTTACAAAACTGTTAAAATCTTTTGTTTTATTACACAAAAAAGAAAAGAAAACAAAAGAAAACCTCTAATAAAAACCTTGAATTACGGGTGCTTTCTGTTTTAATCACTGTAAACAATAATAAAAATAACAGTAAAAAATGTAAAAAAAAATTTGCAAAAAAAAGTAAAAGTTGTATAAAAATATATACACACACACATATGCAACAAAACAAGTGTAAAAGTATAAAAAAAACAATAAAGAGAATACAGCCTAGAGAACAAAAACAATCATCCAATCTCCAAAATTGCCTGAAAAGCAAAGAAATGTCGTGAACTTAAGAAAAAGGAAAATTGTACACACACTTTAATACAACAACAAAAACAAAAAAAAAAAAACCAACAACTACAAAAATAATAATCAACAGAAATAAGACAACAAACAAAATAATTAAAATCAAACAAGCAATTGCAGAATAAACGTTGTCCCACAGTCTTTATGAAACAGTAACCCTGTATATTCAACAGCCATCAACGTAATGTCCCCCATTTTTTAAAACTCTTAGGAGAAGCAACAAAGCAAAAAAATCTACAAAAAAAAAAAATAAACTAAAAAAACATATTATTGGAAGCAGCTGTCTTCTAAGAATATCAATTATATGAAATTCTCTTTGCCTCTCACGTTCTCTCTCTCTTACATTCTCTCTGAACTCAAAACTTTATTTGTGCTCTCGGCTTGTTAATAATACAGCATCTCGTCGTATTTGAAATACACGTTGTTTTGTTTGTTCTAAGAAATGTTCAGTTAAAACAGAGGCCAGTGTGCAGTCAACAGAGAGCAGAGAGCGTATAACTGTGTATATTCGTGTATGTTTGTGTGTTTAGAAACAAGTGCGTGAACCGTGCGTAAACTCCCCGTGTTTGTCGTCATCATCGTTAACTTCAATGCTATTGTTTTCGCCAGCGCTATAAATGCCGCCGTTGTCATCTGTTTTTGAATGTGTTTTAAAATGTTTTTTGTTTCTGTTTCTGCTATTCGTTCCGTGTAAAGTGATACTTTTTTTTTCATCATGCACATATTGAATCTGAACTGAATTGAAAGTTCAATTGTTTTCAAACGTAAATAATCCCAATAAAAGCAGGTGTTGTGGCGTACAAAAAAAAAAAGAAATCAAAGTAACGTTTGTTGGTGGCGTCTCGTTTAATTATTGTTTTTTTTTTAAATAAAACAAATTGACACTATTTGGACCAACATTTTTTTGCTTAATGTAATCTAAACAAAAAGCCATTTGTGGAATTAAAATTTTTTTGTTCTTCATAAATAAGAGACCCGGATTCTATTTACGGTTGTGCAGATAGCATAGTGACCGCTTCTGGATTGATGGCAGTACGCTGTCCTTTTGTGGTACTGTTTGCTTAGTTTTTTACAAAATTTCGAGCGTTATCTCGGCGATAACTTGATAAATGTTGGTTTTCAAATGCACCAACTTTAAGGGATTATTTTTTCTGAGTTGACGGTAACGATTCTTTCAGGGTCGTTTTCGAAGAAATATGCCTTAACAGTTCTTTTTTTCAAAGCGATGGTTCGTCTACAACCACTTCTGTATACCCCGAGACTTTTATTTGCTGAAGAAACCAACAAGTGAAAAGTTAAATTCATCGCTGAAAAAAATTATTTCTCGAAAAATCAGCATTGAAAACTAGTCGCTGTAGCATCCATACATACATACATAATTGTACATAATTGTATTACAAGCCTTCAGTCGGGATTACGACCTAGCTTCTCACACTATTTATATTGTGTGTGTTAATTTTATACATGAGTGGCGGGACCTACAGTTTAAAGTCGACTCCGAACGACAGATTTTTTGGAAACTTTTCATGGAAATTTTTTTTACCCTCAGTTTTCGTTTTGATGTTCGACCTGGGATTTGAGCCGTTACCTTTATGTCTAATAAACCAACACACTACCTACTAGACTACGGCGCCTTCATCCATCCAGCATATTTATGGATGGAGGTGCAAATCTAAATGCAAATTTTGTTATAATTATGCGTAACACTATGCCACACTTTCTCCAATAGAAGCAATATTTCGGCAGTGGGTACATTGCGATAATGCACTAAAACTAAAGCTTTAGATCTCTTAAACATTATTGCTAATCGTGCCAATACCTTGCACAGTATAGGTCGCTTATGATGACATAATTATTCCGTAATGTTTGAAAAGTGGTCACATGGATTCTTAAAGTCCAATTTACTCAATGAGCGCTTACGTACGTAAAGTCAGGGAGAATAATATTACAGAATTCCATCCGTATTTTGAAAATGAGGGTGAATATCTGATACTTAATTGGTCATTACAACCCTACAGTCAGGATTACGACCTAGCTTCTGACACTACTTATATTGTATGTGTTAATTTTATTCATAAGTGGCGAGACCTTCAATTTTAAGTCGGACGACAGATTTTTGAGAAACTTTTTTTTGGCAAATTTATCTGAGTTTTTGACAGAAATCTGCTGAGAGGAAGTTGCCGAAGAAATATTTTTTCATATACATATATATCGTCAAATTTCCATTTGTATTTTCTCTCAATGTTGTACACACTTATTATACATTGAGCTTAAACGGTGCTATCCGCTCTCTTCTATACAAAAAGTTGAAATATCGTACGACTTGTGTGATCGTCTAAATCTACCTTAAACTAATCATTTTCGTCTTTCATACTTCAGATGAAAGATATTAATTGCTGACGGCTTTGAAAGACGCGCGCTAAATGAACTTCTAAATACTGGTATATTAGCCTTAGCCCTTTTATGGGAATATGAAAAAAGCCAGTTTGGTAAAAGGCAGTAAAAAGGTTTCGATAAAGGTTATCGAAGTGTATTGTTTCAATACCCTTGCTGGTATGCTGGGGATGCATTAGACAGTTTGGGAAACAATTTATTTAAAGACTTGAAAGAAACGTTCACAGAGATTCACACTGATAAACTTTCAATGGATTTAATTTAGAAAAAAGCGAAAGAATGGTCCAAATAGTGTTAAATTTCGTAAAGAAATGATATAATTTTAATATTTTTAAAATCTATTATTTAAAGGTAAATATGAAAATAGAAAAACAAAACATAAATAACAAATAAAAAAAAAAATAAAATAATAAGCAAAATATCAACAATAAATATTGAAAACCATTTTATTGAATTAAAATCTTAAAATCAATGATTAAAAAAGAAAAAAAAACAAAAATTTTAATTTAATTATTGTAAAAATAAAAGAAAAGAAACTACAACAACAAGAATAACACCCAAGAATTTATTAAAAATAAAAACAAAAATAAAAACAAACTACAGCAACAATTGCCGTTATCAATGCTGTTGGTATACAACGTAAATACAAGTGTTTTGCATAAACTATAAGTGTGGTTAAAGCCTTTCTCTCTCTGTCTTTCTCTCTTTCGGTCTCTTTATGTCTGTGTAAGGTTTTTACATATATCCATGGAGAATTGTGTAGTATTTGCATTAGCCCATGTATATGTAAAGTGATAAAGTGTGTGTGTTTGAGTGTATAAAATGAAGAGTCCATGTTGTATTAAATTAAATATGAAATGAACAAATCGTGTGTGTGGGTGTTAGTTGTCTGTTGATGAATAAAGAGTGTGAGTAAGAGTAAAGCAAAGAAAGAAAAAAAAAATACCAAGTTTTCCAGTTTTATATGACTAAATCACTGTTGTTGTTTTCTCAAAGTGAGTGTGTGTTTGTGTTTCTTCTGTTCATCTGCTGCAGTTAGACAACAAGACAACAAGGCAGCAAGACAGACAAAAAGCAGTGCTTGTAAAATTAATTCAATACCATAAAAATGTTCATAAACTAGACTGTAATTAAATTTATTAATATTTGTTTTTTTTTGTTTTCCATCTCCTTGTTTCATCCATAATTTCAACAACTAAAACAACAACGATAAAGTTCAAGTGAAACAACTGTTACAACTTCTACAAACAACTTCTACTCGAAACAACAGCAATAACATCATCGTAATAATCAACATCACCATCATCGTCAGCAGCAATATCAACAAGTGCTAGACGAAGAAAAAAAACGTGTTTAAATAAATACTTTATAAAACAAACACACTTACACATGTCTATACATACATATGTATGTATGTGTAAATGTATTCATTGCCTGATGTTTGTTTGAAAGTGTACATGTGGTTTATTGTTAATGTATTGTTATCTGCTCTTTTACTCTTTCGCTCGTTTAACTCTAAACATTATTGTTGAAATAATTTCAAAATTTATAATCTCCCCGACAAAAACACACAAAAAAGAGAGAGAAGAGAAGAAATACAATAATTGTAATAAATGTAAAACGCCTAAATATATACTCTACAAAAACGAAATTATCATTTTTGTTTTGTCTGCGCAAATTATATGGAATTTATATGTACTTAGCGGTGACTTGTGCGTCTTACTAAATTACTGGCAAAATTAATTAAATTTCTTAAAAAGTTTGTTACTCAAATTGCTACAAATAAAAGGTAAGTTACTTCAAATTTATTCTTTATAGAATAAAAATATTTTTATGAAATAGACTTATATGAGATGAATAGGGATCCGGGCCGGATTGTAAATAACTTTTTCTTTTAGCTTTATTGTGTTTATTGAAGCTTCAATGTAATTCAATACACTAACAATAAATAAATCTGAAATAAAATATTTAAAAATTAACAATAACAACACTTAAAAGACAGTATAAATAGATCGAAGAACGAAACTGTCAATCAGTCACGACTTGTGTGTCAGTGATGTGACAGACGTGAGTCTGTATGTTTAACTAACCGAGAGTTGTATTGAAAAATGCTGCTTAGAGCTGCTTAAAATGTTCAATACCAACGAAAGTTTGAAAGTTCTGTTAATAAGGTTCGTTAATAAAATTCGTTAATAAAATTTGATAGTGCAGTGTTATCAATCGAAGCGTGTTGTTATTTGATTAAATAAAGTATTTGTTTCAACAAACATATATAAAGGAATCAGAAGTATTTTCTTTTTATTTGATTTATTTATTAATTACAATAAAATTACAAGATGAATTTGATTATTACGAGCTGAGTAACTTAGACCTTCTGTGCGGTGCAGTGTAACAGACCAGAGTCTCTGGTGGGAATCGAACACACAGTCCTCACGCAAATAGTCTAGCACACTACTCACTAGACTACCAGGGTATCCAGGAATCATTAGAAAATAATTTCTTTTAATTTAAATGAAAGAAAAAAATTTAAGAACAGCAAATTTCTGGCAAAAACTCTGACAGTTTCTCAAAAATCTGTCGTTCGGAGTCGACTTTAAGCTTTAGGCCCCACCATTCATAGATAAAATTAACACACATAACCTAAGTGGTATGAGAAGCTAAGGCCTGGATAGTAGTTATGACCATTTATGTATGTACATATACATTTAATAGTAGTCTTGACCTCTTAAAACTCGAACCTTAGTGGAACATGAGGTGTCAAAACTACAAGTGGCAGTACAGTCGCACCATTACCTAAATTGGGGATGAAGACGGTTTTTAAATATTTAACAAAGGTGTTGCCTTTCTTAGTATCATTTCTTTCACAACTACCGATGGAGTTGCGTAAAGGAGACTGTTTGCTATTACAAGAAAGCAAACGAAATTGTGTTAAAGCTGTCCCCAATGTAATGTAACGAGAAACGTTATTCAAAATTAAGTAAGGCATTGAAGCAAGAATAGAATACGTTAAAAAAATTGTTCATAGTATGCCAAAAATGTTGGCATGGTTAATGTATGAACATATTTTCTTTTATTCAGTAATACATGCAATTATTGTCATTAGCAAATTCAGTAAAAATTAGCTGCTGCAGCGTATGAGCACTTTAATTAAAATATTAATAATACGCATACGTAACTCAATTCTTGCACACCCTTTGCTTTTTAAGTCAGCTTGTGGCTAGTAGTTGGAGAGTAATGAGCTTACTGATGTGCTACAAGAGGAGATGACACTTGGATCTAATGGAGCGGTTGGTTTCAAGCCGATATACCAAGTGACAAGACGGTTCTAGAACGGAATGTATTTTGAATTTGGATAGGAAATATATTAGAATCTTAAGATATGACTCTATATTGCTTTTTCTACTCTATCTTTTTATTTTTTTTACTGCTAGCGGATATCTCTAGTTAATTTTTTTTTTAACTTTTTTCTTTCATTTTTTCAGTTTATTTTCTTTTTTTTTCTTTTGACCTACAGTACTGAACCTACCTAACCTTTTTGATCTTAGGCTGGAGAATTATTATTCACTTACTTCTGCAAACTAATAATCTATTACACACTCAGGCAGTAATTAAAGCCGAGTCAACATTTACAACGCTGTAGATAAGCTTGTTGGTTGCTATAGTAATAGGCTTTCAATGTTGATTTTTCGAATAAAACTTCATCTTCAGTAATGAAGATAATTTCTCAATCGATAGTTACTAGTAAAATTAATACGTATGGGGCTTGGAAAATCCAAAAATAATGTGTCTGTTTTGTGCACATTATTATCTGGAGGTAATACTTTTTCCAATTGCTGGTATGATAGCTGACTTTTTTTTTACCTGAAATTAACGAATACAAAATGAACGGCGTGTGGTCACTAGCAATAAAAAATTACCGGTTTTGTCTTGATTCTATAAGAAGTTTCTAGAAAGAGTAATTTTATGTGTTGGCGACGTTAATTGGTTACTAAAATCATGCAATTTGCTGCGGGTAAACTTTCTTGTTGGGTTACGTCAAATAACATAACAACGCGAAATACTGTTTGAGCATTTGAAAATTAAAACATTTGCCTGATTATCGTCAAAATTCTGCCCTAAATGTGAGAAAAAGTGATCGAAAACTACGTCAAACGGCTCTTTTAACTATTGAACAAAAGCGTTTAAGACACAGAATTTTTTTCAGCTTATCTCTAGACCGACATCTTTTTCGCTGGTAATGGCGAAATCAGGTTGGATAAATTTATTGAAAACTTAGTTCTTTATTGTTGGTATCATATAAAATACTTAGTTTTGCCCTCATTTACTAACAGACTCATCTTGGCAGATAACCGTTCCATATCAATGAAGATTGATGAAGTTCCGTCTTCTGCATAACATCGAAGTTGAAAAGGGCACATGAAACTTCGTACGGTATCAAAAGCATCGGAGAGGTTGGTTAACTTCGTAATACACAATCTAATTAGATAGTTTCAAAGGAATATAAAAGCTCCGATATTTCATCAAAAACGTGATTCCTTATTGGAATATGTTGTCTTATAATCGACAAAAAGATATTGGGTGTTGACTTGGTTTTCATAGGTTTTCTCAAGGATATCTGATTGATGATCGATTGATTTACTAGGTCTAAATAGTGATGTGGCGATCAGCTAAAGTCGTTCACACAATACGCTCATGAGAACTTTATGTTATGCTATAATTTCTTGACTCGACCCAATGATTTTCATTAAGTTTCAGAAGGTGCTGTCTTAATTGTTTTCCACTGTATATGCTAAAATTTTATTTTCTCAATAATTTGTTTACCGTTTCATGTACATGCGGCAGGTACATGCTATTTTGCCTGCATGTATGTTTTATTTCTTTACACAACCCTCCGCCTAGAAAATATACACAAAATATGCAAAATTTTATTTTTAACGAAATTCTTTTTATTGCTTCCAAAAAAATTTAAACAAAAATGAATTCGTTTTTATTTATACTCAAACAATTTTGCTGTTTCTGAATGAACAAACAAAACAAATACTGTCGGTTGAGTTGGTTAAAAATATCGATCGATTGTTTGGTCGTTTGGTTCTACAATATTGTCGACGGTTGTATGGTTTGTTTGACTTTAAAAATTAATTTTTGTGTGCAACTTTTTTCTCTTTTTTATTACACGGTATTAATACGAAATTTTGTAAAGAGTGACGAACTGAAAATATGAAAATGTGGTTGGCCTGTGCAATCAAAGAGTCGTGTAGGAAAGGGGATTGAATGGTGTGTGAGGTGTAATACAATCGATTTTTATTCCTTATTTTTAGATTTTATTAGAAATTTTGTATAAAAATGATTAAAATTTAAAATTAAAAAAGTTTTTACAAGCTATTCTTGCACTGCTTGAAACAAAATTTAAATTTTTCCCTAAAGTTCTTTTAAAAAGTTACTTCTCTAGGCAGATTTTCCGGTCTTCTAATTCTTAATAAATTGAGTCTTTTGCTTATAATAATACAGTCCTACACATGAACATCAGAAGGCGCTCATAAAATAAGGTTTTATGCTCTGTTGCAGTCTATTGAATAAAAAATTCAAAGACATCTTGCGGTGTCTTCGTTTAGGTTAGATAAGGTGACCGGCCCTCTGTTAAAATAAAGATTCCACTTAGGTCAGCATTTAGACCCGTTCAGTCTAGTGTCCTCAGTATGTGCTTAATATTATACTGTGGTAATTTTTCTATATTTAGAATTTAAGGAAGCTATTATAGTTCTCTAGGATATCGTATTCCAATTGAAGAGTGTACTTTTGATCTTTGTTCAGAGTTAGAAACTTGGACCATATAAAAAATTATCACAAATGAGTGGTTGGTGAAGAAAATTTTTGGCATTCAATTTCCTCAGTATTTTTCATTTAAATACTCGATTTTTTATTGCTCCTTTAAAATTACTGTACTCACTCTCAAACCATTTTAAAGTCGATAGCAGCCCTGAAACCAAATTGGCATTTGTTGACTCATGGTCGTTCAGTTAGTTAGGAAGATGCCTGCACAGGAATGCTATTTTTCGATTAATTTAGGTGTAATTGTAAAACCATTACAACTTTTGCAAAATTTATTACCTGTAACATTTAGTCTTGTAGCATGCACCGCAATTAAATAATGATCATTAGTCTCCCCAATTACAATGTCTAGGTGCATTTTGTAAACAGAATGGTCTTATGGGCGTCAAAATTGCCTCTACAAACATGCTCTGAACAATTTTACCTATGCTGTCGTCTTTAGTTTACGATCAATCTTGACTTTAAGCGGGAGTAGTGGACCGCCGATCATGTGATTGCTAGTTGAAACGGGCCCCAATGGAAAATAGATTTCCTAACAATTCCTGGCCAAGCAAACTAATGTGAGTATTGGAGAAAATCAAACAACGTTTAACAAATAAACGTCACGAAAGCAACACACCAGGTTACCAATAAAAAAAATTTCATTCCAACAACATTTCGGTCTTAAATGATCATTTTAAAGCTTTTATATAAGACACCCGCCAAAAATCGTTCCCGAACGCGGAAATAAGAGGAAAGGGCTTCCCTAGAGAAGACAGTGATACAAACTAAAAGAGTGTAATACTTTGGGCATTAATTGCTGTATTAAACATTTAGAGTGCCCAGATGGTTTAGTTGGTAGTGTGCAAAACTTCAGTTGCCGAGGCATTGGGTTCGATTTCCACCAGAGACGATGGCTGTTTGTAATTGCCTGATTGTGATAAACTACAATAGTAAAAAGAAACTGTGAATTATAAGAAAGTTAACTCGAGAAAAGTAGTCGCCGTAGTCTAGTAGTTAGTGTGTTTGCTTATTAGACGTAAAGCCCGGGTTCGTATCCCAGGTCAGGCATCAAAACGAAATATGAAAAAAAAAACATTTCTTTGGCGACTGCCTCTCAGTAGATTTCTGGCAAAAACTCTGAAGAGCTTCTCAAAAATCTGTCGTTCGGAGCCGACTTTAAACTGTTGGTCCAACCATTCACGTATAGAATTAACACACACATAAGTGGTGTGAGAAGCTAGGTCGAAATCCTGACTGAAGGGTTGTAATGACCAATTATGTATGTATGTATGTAATTCGAGAAAAAAGGTGGCGAAGGTATATACATAGGTCGTAAGAAAAATTGTCGCACATTTGTCCTTTCTCCTATAACTATCTTTTCTGTATTCCAACGCAATTCACAGCATGAATAGGACCATCCCCCGAGTGTTGGTCTCAAAAAAAAAGAAGTTGAGATTGCTTGTATAGTTATCCGTTTCACTTGTGTAGCACAATGTATTTCTCAATTTTCAATCATAATTTTTGTTTTGTAGTTTCTCACTTCCATTTCTATTGCTTATTTTAATTTATTCTCTATGAAATGATATTTTTTTTCTTCAATTCTTGAGGAAATAAGAGGAGGGGGTAAGGGTATTATTCAAAATTATTTTGTTAACTGTCATGTTTCCCTATTGAATTGTTTCATTTTCAATTTCAATTTCTATTGGTATTATTTTTGAAAAATTTTCGTTCTCGCTTTCTTTATAACACCGCATAGAGCTCGTGACCAGGCTAAAATTAAAAAAAAAAAATAGAAAAAGATTCTGTCATTTGTATTGAATAACTGGTTGCCCTTACAATTGCTCTTAAAAATTTCCTTAAAAATGGGAATTGTTTCTCAATTTTTGTTTTTATTTTTTCGAGAATCATAAAATATTGTATTTGGCTGAGTATGTATGTATATATATGTGGTGTGTGTGTGTAATTTTAAAAAACCTTAATTTAACTTAATTTATATTTTTTGTTGTGGCTTTTTAAAAATTTTAGTCACGTTTATGCCGCAACAACAAATTTGTTTGTGTACCACAATCATTTTTTATCCATCCTCCGAGTAAAGCCAGAAGAAGCGAAGAAATAAAGCCTGAGTATGGGAATAAAACCAAAAATTTAACAATGAATTGACAGAAAATTCGAGGTACTGGTATTATATTGTATACTGATAACAAATTACTGCAATCGAAGCAGTTGAAGCTAGAAAGGGACAGCTAGAGGGAAAGAGAGTGTCATAAAGAAAAACAAAGTTAGGAGTACAGGCAATCAAGCGAAGAAAAACAAAAATAAAAACAAATTAAAATATATTACGGAAACAAGAAAACATATATCCAAACATATGCACACACAAACACAGCCTCATATAAACTTATACAAATCCATGTATTTGTGTAGCTGCATTTAAAGAATTTTAAAACAGATTCCTTCTCACATTTTCCGCTACCTTCCTCTCATGTACCATTTCATTGCTTATGTAGAGAGAGTACAAATATTTTTGAAATGGGGCTTCTTTGTCTTCCATAAGAAGATATTTGTATGATGTACGCGTATATGGAACACTCATTAATGATTTCTTTAATTTTTTGTTCTTTAGTTTTAAAGCATATTTTAAGGGGGTATAACCACGGGCCTTTGTTTTTGTGACAGCAACAAATCCACATATCTGCTTCACATAAGATTATTGATTTTATTAGCATGTTTGTTAAGGCTTGGGGGTCTTAAGTGTCGTCAAGTTAAAAAAAAATAATAAAATTATTTATAAAATTATTAACGATTACATACTATTGCTATTGCGTAAATAAATTTGAAGGAATATTTCTTGTTTTAGAATCAAGCCAATTTCATGGATTTAGTAGTTGAAGCCGTCAGCAGAATGCCTGCCTTTTTTTATAATAGAAAAGGCGAACTTAAACGGTAAACGTAAATAACTTTCCACAGAAGAATATGATTTGAATTACTTACCTAATTTGTCATTACAACCATTTAGTCAAGATTAAGACCTAGCTTCTCACACCACCCGAGTTATATGTGTTAATATTATCCACAAGTGATGGTACCTACAGTTCAACGCCTGCTGCGAACGACAGATTCAAGAATTTTATTTTCTCACAGAGTTTTTTCCAGAAAACTGAAAGTAGCCGAAGAAACATTTCTTTTCATATTTTACGTGTTTTGTTGGAGATGTCTGAGCTAGGATTTAAACCATAGGTTCGCGTCTAATAAATCTTGTTTGCTACGATGAAAATTCATTTGAATTACGTTTTCTAACAAAGTGATGCTAAAATGTTATTTTTTTTTCAATTTTTGCATGACGTCTCCTTTAGAGATCCAATTGTGGACATATCCTATTTATAAAATCTCTGGTCGCCATAGTCTAGTGAGTAGTATGTTCAAGAGAGTTCAAATCTCAACTGGCATCTTGAAAAAGAAATATTTCTTCCGCAAGCAATTGTCAGCAGATCTCTGGTAAACAGTCTGAGAATAAACTTATTGCCATGAAAAATATCCTCAAATCTATTGTTCGGATTCGACGTTGTGCTTTAAGTCGGGCGATTCATAAATAAATTGAATATTAAATTAAAATTCATTCATATGTCAGCTTTGGGTAAGAGCATTGTCATGCAGTATATGTAAGTAGTCTACCCGGATGATCATATAATTCGATCATAGGATTAATATCCTACTCTTCTTACATTGAGTTGAGATTGACTCAACTATTGTTATTGATCGATAGCACCAGGTAGATGGGAATTGTACTCTATTTATTCATGTAAGAGGATTTGGTCTCCAGTATCAAGTCTTTTGAAGATACTCACTTATGATTGGGAAATCTCAATGTATGCTTTAAGGCACTGGACCATTTTTAGTAGGTTATAATTCGTCTGAGTAGTAGGTTAGGTTAAGTTAAGTTAGTTTGAATTTACAGCTGTCTCGATGCATATACAATGGACAGCAAAAGTCTTAATACTCCAAAATATTTTGACAATTTTATGAATTTTAACCAACAGTTTGTAAAAAAAAATTAAGGTTTTTATATTTATTTTATTAATTTATTTCTGTTTTATTATAAAACAAAAAATTTTTTTTAAATGTTTTTCATTAAACAAGAGAAATATAAGGAAAAGTTTCAGATGACTGCATCGGTACCCCCAAGGAGAACTCTGACTAAATTAAAAATTCAAAGGCCTAATATATGAAAATGTTATCCCTTGTATTTAGTAGAATATCCCATAAGGTCAAGCAGTCCATTTAACCCATTTGGAATTGAATGTACAAGTTTTGTTTAGTGTTTTCTGGTGGCACCATGAGCAAGTTTTTCGGTAGACTTTTGTTTGAGGTTCAGCGATTACATAACCGTTCTTGCAAATGATCTCCTAAATACTCTCTTGAAGTCATGTCGGGACTTTGTGCAAGAGTATTAAGCCTGTGTGGACTTTTTTTGGTCAAAATATATTGGAGTACTAAGACTTTTGCTGTCCACTGTATATAAATAGGGTCAGATTTGTGTAGCCTCTCAGTAAGTTCGACCATTTACTTGTCCCCTTGTAGAGAAATGATAATCTCATGTATGAATTAAATTGAATTTTCTCTTGTAACTGCCTCTACAAGTGCTTCAGGTTTGTTGTTACCTTCAATATACTCGTGTCTAGGAACCATCGAATTTTTCATTCTACAGACATCCAATAGTTTTGGATAATCGTATATGTAGTGTCCCCATTATCTTGTGATCAAATGAACGCTTTACTGTCGCTAAATATGCATCGTCATTCGCAATATTTTAGCATCGTATTAGCACGTCGGCAATTTATATAGTCAATATTATTATTGTATATTATAGTAGAAAATACAATCCAGGATTCAGTTGTTCTGAAAAGATTTCACATTCAACATTATCATGTGACATGCTTTCCCTAGTGAATACTTAGATGACGTTCTCTGGGAAGTGTAAACCATTAAAATAGAATCTATCAGGTTTTTTCGTTGTAAAATTAGAATCGAAAGCTGGTCCAGGTATCGCATTGTCGATAGATAGATTTAAGTCCACTATACGTATGGCTTGACCATATTTTTTATACTTCCTTGCTCTGTCTCCTTACAGTACACGCAGCTACTTGTAGCACCAATATGTCTGATGGTAGCCAGTTAAGAGTCATAAACAATGTCATATCATCATTCTCACATACGCTCAATCCTTGTTTAATGATTCCCTTTTGTTTTTTTTTTTTTGAGAGTAGAACAAATAGGTTGTAGTGTTCCAAATATTTAAAGCCATTTTTAACCCCCTGACAGTAATCAAAGCTCGTATATTATGCTTTTAAATTTCAACGTCTGTTTATTATTAGATATTCAAAAATTGTATGAAAAACTTGCTTGATTAAAATTTTATTTATTTACCCCACGTGTTTATTGTATGAAAAGTTTATTTTATCCCAAGAAACTACGAAACTGCATGAGCTTATAAAAGATTTGTTATTTTTGCTTTTGAAAAACATAAAGAGAAATAAGAAAAAGCACAGGTACATACGGTATTCATATACGTTTTGGTAAATATTTAAAACTCAAAAAAATTTGTATTTTAATTTAAAATAATATTCAAGTAATCTGAAGAAATTCAGTAATTTAATACTCTCTAGCTCTCCCTCTACTCTAATGAAATCTATGTATTTCCTTAAGGCAACCCCCCTGTGCAGTTTTTTCGTTGACTTTTTTTTTTAAATAGAAAAAATAACACAAAAATTAAATTCAAATAATTTAATTGAATATGATTTTAATTATTGCAAAAACAAATTAAAAAAACACAAAAAAAAAATCAACAAAAAATACAAAAGCAATTAAAAAATATGGCAGACCGAATGAAAAGTAAACCAAATGCAGAACTTTGAAAGAAAATTTCTTAAAATTTTAACAAATTATAGAAAATTTTGAAAATTATATTACATACATACCTAATTGGTCATTACAACCCTTCAGTCAGGATTACGACCTAGATTCTCATACCACTTATGTTGTGTGTGCTAATTTTATCCATGAGCGGCGGGATCTACAGTTTATAAGTCGACTCCGAAGGACTGATTTTTGAGCAACTTTTCATAGGAATTTTGTCATGAAAATGTTAACGGCAACTACGTCCACAGGTGGTTCATCCATGAGCTCAACTTTTTTTTAGCTAGTCATAAACATTTGCTTTCATTTGCATCAGCCAAGGCAAAGCAGGCGAATGAGTTAGTGAAGTTCACTCAGTCTAGTGTGAAGACGCGGTGTGTTTGAAGAGAGTAATCGTGGTTTGAAGATCTCCGTTACAAAGATCTGTCGAACAACTGTTTAGTGATTGTTATTGTTTTTGCAAAGGGGATAAACAGGGATAATTTATTTGCAATCTACGAGCTCATATTTTAAAAGTTTTTAAAAGGTAGAAACGTAACAATATTATTGATGATCAAATGATTATTATTTATTGTTCTTATATAGCTACAGAAACATGCGATATGAAATAAAAACCGATTTCAAAATCCTAAATTGGAACACATTAGCTGTGGGATCACCTTCGTTAACAATGAACTTTCAGCTGAAAAGGCAACTTTCCAACAGCTTCACGATTACTTGAAAAACATTTCTAAAAGGTGAAGAGCAGTATTTCTTCTCTACGAATGTCACACCTTACGATTGTTAGCAATCTGTGGGTTTCCAAAGCCAAATTGATGGTCCGAAATTCACTTGAATAAATATTGAATTTTTCAAACAGTTTTGTTACTGTGTTTAATAAACTTATGGGCCTCAATGACTTCGCTTACGTTTGATGTTTGCCAGGTTTTGATTTTGCTTTTTATTAATGTTACACATTCACTATTTAGGGTTATATTCAAATCGAAAAAGCATGCTGGTATGGCACATTCCAATAGTATCGAGAGCTTTTCTAGGATTAAGGTGGATATGTTTTTCGAACTCAATAGATTTAGAACTTAGTAGCTGTGGAGGTAAAGCAACATTAGATGGAAAATCAACAAAAAAACCAATGATTTAGAATTTTAAAAAATTAATTAATTTGAATCTATCATTTATCCCAAATAGCAAATAAATATTAATTATAATGTGGCGTATAGGAAATATTTCGAATTTTATTTAAATATCACTCATACGCTCAGTTTTCCATTAACGACAATTTGGCTTTTTGTTAGGGTAGGTTGAAGAACTCATACTGCAGTGTTATAATTGTAAAATTTCAGTCGGAGGCCGTTGAGCTTCAAATGAAAAGAAGAGAAGAAAAGGATAGCAAAGATATGGAGATACGCACTGTTCGTTACGGTGTTTGAACTAGAGTAGCATCCAATGCTATTGTAAATTCTTCTTGAGTACGATAACAGTCTCTATTAAGTAATGCTCCTAAGCTCCAAAATAGATGAAATTTTTGCACAGTTAAATAAGGAAAACGGTGAACCTACAGACTACTCGCGATTTTAATAAGAATTGTATGGTGATTACGGTAGTTGTCTACTATCTCTTCAGACGCTCATCAAGTTGTTCTCGACGTAATTAAGACGAAGCTGCTTAATATGTGTGTTCTAATGCACACGATTTATCGAAAACCGAATGAAAATAGTATCCGCAATAGTTTAATTGTACATAGATCCAGTGGAAATAATCTGGAAAGCTCAATTGGAGCGTCGAATCTGTTAAAAGATATAGAGATATAGAGATAGATATAAGGAGAATAAATAAAAACAGAAGAGATTCAAATTAGAAATTAGAAAGATCAAGAAAAAGGTTCAGTACTTTCTTCCTTACAACCCTTTAGCCATGAATACGCTCCAGCTTTCCACAGCACTCATGTTGTGTGTGTTAATTTTATCCATGAGCAGCGGGAAAAACTTTTCATAACAATTTTGTTTACTCACAAAAGATCCTTGTTAGGGATCTAACCTTGTTAGTGTCACCTTGGATTTGTCCATTCCACGCAAGCCAGTTCAGTTAACGTCGATAGCAGGCCAAAGGCTTTTGGGCATGCAGTATCCCGATCTATTCACTTAATGCTTCTACTTCCTCACCATAAGTGATGTCCATACCGATAAGTCTATAGCGGGAACCAATTAGTGAATGTGTACTCAATGTAGTGAAAGCATCTGTCATTTCGTTTTCAGGTGTACCATTATGCCTTGGAACTGAATAGAAATAGAGCCAATTCGTCTAAGCGGATCTTATGGACTATTTGCAGTCACAAATCATTCTAGACGTACGTCAGTCCAACAGAATTGCCCTCAAGAAAGCGTGACGACCAACAAATGTCGTGAAAGAACATATATTCGAAGAGGAGGGAGCAGCTTCGACTTTGACAGCCTTCAAGAGAGCGATTATCTTCGCTTTACAAAAGCTACATTCAATCTAAAGTGAATGTACCTCCACCTCGTACATGTATTTATGCCTTAGTTTGACTTTAACAAATTTTTATACATATTTTCTGTTAAATTTTAAAAAAAAATTATTGTTTTTTGTTTATTCATCTATTTCACTTAAGAATTCATTCTTTTTAATCAAATCTCTCTCTGCCCGATGCTTTTATTTGTGAATTATTTATTGTAGTTGCTGTTTCAGTTTCTTTTTCCGTTTGATTTGCTTATATAGTCGTTATTGTTTTTGTTGTAGTTGTTGTTTATTTTATATTTATTGTTAATGCGTTGCCTTATGCTGCTGCTGCTGTTGTCGTTGTTTTTAGCATTTCATGTCTGTCGACCACAATTTGTTTTTTTTTTCATAAACATGTTTCTTTTGCAAGAACAACAACAATTACAAAAAATGTTGGTGGTTGGTTTCATTATTAAATCAAGAAAAATATATATTTTAAGCCCCCTTTTATCCTCTCTAATTTGCAATTTGTTTGCCATTTATCATGAAATATTTCTCTTAATATAGCAGCAAATAATTGTGAAAATATTTTCATAGCCTGATTATTAAAGTCGACTAGTGAAGATATATTATGTTTGCAATGGTATTTGTAACCCAAATGACTATTGATCCAATTAGTAATAGATCTGTCAGCTTTACTCAGCAGGGTATCCAGATGGAGAATGGGTATAATAGGATTGGTTTCTGAAGAAAAAAGAACTCGAAGACACTACCGTGAGAAGAAATTCCATCAACATAAAATCAGGCTTAAAACACACACACATCAGTCCGTAGAATACCAATGAACTACATTATTTGGAAGAACTGGTACTTTAAGCCGCCTTTATGCAAAAAATAACCTGAAAACCGTCTTTATCATGAATTGATGAAATGACATGATCATTACCCTTACAGTTGAAATGACGTCATCAGTTGAAATGACACCTAAGTCTGGCAGTAATCACAAGAAAGCAGAAACATACAGCCCCATAAGTTTATTAACAACAACGTCAAAGCCTTTAGAAAAATTGCTGCAGTCTAAACTATTGTATTCAATAAATGCTAGGAGGTGTATTCCGAAAGGTGATCAAACTTCCCATTGTTTAGGAAGGCCAAACAAATCTGAAAACAGTTCAAATAAAAATAGACAAGATACACAGGAATAGTGTGTGTTTTTTGTGCAAATAAGATGTTTCCGAAGGCATTTAGTGCGCTGAACACGAATCTGGGTTCAAAAACTTGTCAGATTTTCTAGAAAAAGGGTGTTGAAACCCCCTAAAAATAGCGTTTTTGGCCATTTTTGAAAAATTGTGGAGCTAAACCCTGACGTGCTAGAACCATCGCTATTGTCAGAAATTGACAATTGATCTTTGCTCTTTAAAATGCGCCCAAAGCCAAATTGTTTGCATGCACCCTTAAAGTAGGGGGTGGGTTTATGTCAAGGGGTGCCATAGAAAAAGAAACACATTACGGAGGTCCTTAAAAATTAATCAGATTTACTTGAAAATTGTTACTCAAGGGTTTTTGGGGTCGCTGATTACAGATCTTCATTCAGATTTAAAAAATTCAAAATGGTCCAATATGGATCCGACATTTTGAATTTTTTAAATGGTCCAATATGGATCCGCATTTTGAATTTTTTAAATCTGAATGAAGATCTGTAATCAGCGACCCCGAAAACCCCTGAGTAAGAGTGTCCAATGCATCCCGAAAATGTCACCGTTTTGTGTGAATTTTAGTGTGAGAATGAGAATGACGTTTTTTAGGCCATTAAGGTCAACGTCGAGCATTATAGGTTAATCATTACTAATTTCTTTTGGCCTGAATTGGATGATCTGGACACTAACGACTTGTGGTTTCAACAAGAAGGCGCTACGTACCGCATTGGATATTGTTCACAAGTGATTTGAAGGTTGACCATGCCATGGATACGCGAAGATGATATAAACTTGTTATAGAGATCATATGATTTGAGCCCTTTGGACTTTTTCTTGTGGGGTTTGGCAGGTCTGAAAAGTCTACAAATTTTATTTAACATGGGTACGTTGAAGTGTTTCTAACTATTGTTTTTGCAAAAGCTATCTCTGGTTACATTCTGTGAGACCTATGTTTTGAATTTCAAATATGGACAAAGAGATTGGCAGCCCTAAAAATAGAGAAAACAGATGAAAATCAAAATAGAAAACTCCAGTAAAATAAACTAACTGATGCTCTAACTAGGCTTTACACAAATTGGTGACGTAGGGTAATCGCATATTCGTACTTGAACACATCTAAGTTTCTTAATTCATTTGCTTTTCATTTTTCTTCTCAATATGGCCAATAACTCTGCATAATTTTTTTTGTTTTCATATTTTTGCAATTTCACCGTAAGCATTTCATTGTTTATTTGTTTATGTTTTGTTTTGCTTTACTTGGCTTTTTTATTAATAAATTTCTATAAAAAAAAAACTAAACATACATACACACACAGGTAAATACATACAAATTTTGCATATTAAAAGTCACTCTTTTCGTACGCAAACACAAAAGCAGGTACAACACAACCAAACACAAAACTAAGTAATTGAGAAACAGTAATGCGTACAAAAAAAAAAAAGAAACGCAGAATAATAAAAAAGAAAAAACAGCAGCCACAAATAAAAACAAGGTTTTTTGCTCTTACTCTCTCTCTTCCTTTATATCTATCAGTATTTGGTGTGTGTGTGTGTGTTAATAAATAAATAAAAATAAAAGACAACAAAAGGAATACAGAAGAGATGGCATTTGTGTTGTTATCACCGTATAAGTAATAATCGAATTTGCTCTGTCTTGTGGGTATGTAGCAGAGATCAGCAGCAATGACTATTCAAGAAGATTAGTAGAATCGAATCATACTCATAATTTCTGATACTTAAACGCATTTATACATATTTTAATATCGTGAAACTTCTACTCATATTCAAAGTTTGAAGTACACATCATATTGTTACGTTTTTACCTTTTTTAAAAACGTTTAAAATATGAGTTCGTTGATTGCAAACAAAATAAAAATAAATTTGTGTTTAGTTTTAGATCAATTCTTTATTGTTCTCACTATTTTATGTGCCACTGTTCACAACTTGATGATACAGCAACAATTTGTTTAGTTCGCTATTCTTCTTTTCTTACGCCCTTTGCGCAAACAACAACACTTGTTCGTTAGATCTGTATAGCGGAGAACTTTAAACCACGAGTGTTTTCTTCACACGCAACGCGTCTTCACACAAGACTGACTGAATTCTTACTGCTGCTCGTCTGCTTTATCTTTGCCTTTTTATAGGCCCACGTAAACAGTCTGACGAACATTCTTGAAGTAGAATGTTCGTGTTTTCGCCTTCTCGAGAACTCTCGTAGTTTCATTGTTGTTTGCGTATTTTAATTGCATTATTTGTTGTTGCGTTCTCGCTTACTTGTCTATCCCCTTCTATTTCATACTCATGGTTTTGTTGGTTTACTTTTAACAAGTTCGTTGTATTTGTTTGTGTAGCTTTTGTTTATCGTTTTAATGTTAAACGATAGTACAGCGTTTCCATTTTCGTAACAATATTCATACTTAACAACACGTATGAAGTTGTTGATTTCAATTCTCATTAACTCAACATATACACGAAGCACAAAATAAGTATGATTCGTGTACGAACACTAAAATATTCACTAGAAGACTGTGTGTTTGCTCTGCTTGCTGCTCTGTCTTTTTTGCTTATGAGTCTTTTTTCTTTTTTTTGTAAATGCAACAACAACTAAGACTGTAAATTTTGATGAATGATTCGAGTCACTGAATCATTTATATGTATTATAAGTATTTTTCTAAAGTTATGAATCTAAATGAGTAGGTTTATGAATCAAACATATTTCGAATGGTATGAGTTTGATGTCAACGTTGAACGCATACTCATTGCAACCTGTAGTTATAAATCAACGTTGTAGTGAGCATGATTGAATCAGAGGAGTCGTTGAATTTCAATATTGTTGATAGTAGCAAAAAAACGAATCATTTCTGATCTCTGGTATGTAGGTAACCTGTGTGATATATAATAATTTCTCCATACTCTTTACCTTCCTTGTGTGTTGAATATGCCTTTTTTGCCTGATTTTTTTTCATTTGACTTCATTTAATTGAAGTTAATTTAAATTAAAACAAAAAAAGGGAGGAAAACAACAGTAACCGCAATAATAAACGTTTGATGGACAATATTTTTTTAAATGCTAAACCAGAAAACAACAAAAAAGCAAATTTAAATGAAAACATAAAGTGCAGCTGAGGTTTTGTGCTTTTTTTAAAATAAAAGCCAGGATGTGTAGATGTGGGTTGTTTTTTTTTGTTTTCACTTTATAGCCTCATAATTTTTTAATAATTTAATAAGATGAATATGATTTCATCGAATTCGTATTTGTGAAGCCACAGTGAAATAAAAGTTGTAGTGTTTTTATGTTGCAAACTAATTGGATTTAATTGGAAAGTTTGTTTGGCATGGTGAAGAGTCTTAAAAAAGATATATGTTTTTAGCAGCAATAACATTCAGACCATTAATGCCTGAACATATTTTTTGTTCTGTTTTATGCGGAAAGAGATTAAAAGTAGAGACGATAGATGATGGGAAAAAACATAAATCCTTTAATCATAAAAAAATTATACACAAAGTGTCTGATTATAATTTTCAAAATACACAAACATATGTACATATATAATTGGTCATTACACCTCTTCAAACAGGATTACGACCTAGCTTCTCACACCACTTAAGTTGTGTGTGTTAATTTTATACATGAGTAGGGGGACCTACAGTTTAAAGTCAACTCCGAATGACAGAGAAACTTTTTCATGGCAATTTTATTTACTCAAACTTTTTGACAGAAATCTACTGAGAGTCAATCGCCGAAGAAATATTTTGTCAAATTTCGTTTTGTTGCGGATGTCTGATCTGAGGTTTGAACCGTGGTTTGACGTCTAATAAGCCAACGCATCACCTACTAGACTACAGCGATTACACATACTGATGCAATTTTTCAAATATGTTACGCTAACGGCTGTTATTTTTTAAAAGTTAAGGACAATGATCAAAAATAATGTTGTAAGTAAATCCGCCGTGGCTATGAGTAAAATGATCCATTCGATTAATCCAATTTTTGCGTTCTGTTTGAAATAAATTTGGGACGTGTGATGTAAATGTTGGGTTGAATGCATCAAGAGTTACTGATTTGATGGAATATCTCAGTGACCTAACACTGCTATATAGAAAGTAATCCAGGGACATTAAATCGCACGAACTATGTGGTCAGTAAAGAAAGATGTGACTATATTGGTTGACTCTGTTAAGCGCGATATATGGCATCCAGAAACTTTGCTGTGTATTGATTTTGACTATTTTATAACTCCTATCGTTCTTAGTAGGTATTAAGTTGGCCTGAACCTTTCAACAATAAGGGAAACATTATGCAAGGTTTTTGGATTGTTATTATTACTGTGGTGAAGAGGTGATCATATTGTACTTCCCTTAAACTTTATATGGTATCCGTATACTGTATCCTCTACTCATATGCCCACAAACATATATACATAATTGGTCATTACAACACTTCAGTCAGGATTACGACCTTCTCACATCACTTATGTTGTGTATGTTAATTTTATACATGAGTGGTGGGACCTACAGTTTTTAGATTTAACTCCAAAAGACAGATTTTTGAGAAACTTTTCACGGCAATTTTATTTCCTCACAGAGTTTTTGCCAGACATTTTCTGAGGAGCGTATCGTTGTTCTGCGTATCTACATAGTAGGCCAGATTTGTCTTGCCTCAGTTTTCAGTTGAATTGATTTGATTAATTTTCCCATATTCCATTAGCAAATGTGTAAAGTATGCCTGTGTTCCAATTATCTATTGGACAACCTTTTGTGAGAACGGCAACTGTGTGATTAGTGTCAATGTCCCTATGTCTAGGAACCTGCTTGAGGTAACTTTATAATGTCTCGCTATCACCTCCAGGGGCATCCAGCAGTTTATAATAATTTCAGACTTGCTGTGCACGCTCTCTAGGCATGTAATGGTGGCTTTGACGTAGTCCCATAAAAAATGTCTGAAATTGTTGTTTCTATACCGTGAAATTTGTCTTTCTGAGAACTTATCATGCAGTAAAGCAAAAATCGATCGTGGTTCATTGCATCGCTCTGTTGAAACAACAAGCTGCCCCGTTCCTAATCTTCAATTGTAAACCACATCAATCGCTTATCATGCGGCAGGTAAATACAGGTCATTTCGTAAAAAAAACGACTCAGTGATATCTCTAAACAATAAAGCGCGCCATTTATTTACTTTTTCCATATTAAATGGGTTGTCCAAAATCAGTTCTCTGTACTCTCTGAGCCCCATATGCGAAAAGTTTGGTTTTTGATGTGACCACCGAGTGAGAAACAAGCTTCATCCCTGTAGAAAATTTTACTACGTAAATTAACATTGAAAGTCTGATACTCTGTTGTGAATAGTGCGCCTGTTTTAATTGTTGCGTAAGATGTTCTTTATGTAGATGAAGGTGCAAATCCAAATGTAAAATGATTTAAAATAAGTCGTAAGCAGTTTCGAATTACTCAGGAAATCGTACACATTATCAAATTCAGATTATCCGCCACACTTTCTCGGAGAGATATTTTTGGCATGGCATACATTGTGATGATGCACAGACTTGATTGCATTTAAATACTTTCATTCTCTTAAAATATAGGGTCATCCAACATGGACTTCCGAACTTTAACAGCTGATTACGGCTAAATTGTTGAAGCTATGTCTGCCATTTATTCATTCTGTTTTGTGACTCCACTTTCTTTTATCAAAATGGATATTTTGTTCTTCAACGATAAGCTCCATTTTGGGACTTGATATCCAAGAAATTTCAATGGCTTCTAAAAAACTCATTGTTTGTTCATATTTCTTTGAGAACGACCATGGCTATGCCATCATTGTTAATGATGAATTAAATGACATGTAGCTGCAACAGAACAGCACCATGTGTCATACAGCTCATCATGTGAAGATGAGGTGAACTGTTCACCGAATTCGTGCGATTTATGTCTGTTTGACTTGTTTTTGTGGAGTTTTATTAAGACGCAGGTGTATACGAGTCAGCATGTGACTTATAGTGGTTTTCAAGGTCAACATAAGCCAGGCTATCGGTCAAATTCAGCCTGATTTAAAAGCCAGATTCATAGAAAATTTAAGAATTAAGATGTGCTCTACCCAAAGAAGTCGTGGCGGACATTTTAAGGATGTTATAAACCGAACAAAAAATTTCAATGATATCTCTCACATACTCTGTTTTGTTTTAAAATTAAGGATAGAAAGCGCTTAATGAAAGACCCTTTAATATAAAATCTTGACATTTATTTTAGCCGAGTGTTAAACATAGTCAAATATTCTTGCAAAAGTCTTAAAAATATTACAACTTGTTTTAAAATTGCTTCTAACGTGCTGTGTTCAACTTTTATATCAAGGCTTTATTACAACTTTGCTCACTCACTATGTCCCTCTCTCTCTCTGCCTTTTTTCACTGTATAGATTTTATAAAATTTTTTATTTGTAACCTCCAACCGAAGTTAACCAACAAACAGCCAACAATTTCAAAAAAACACATGCTTAATGAAATTGAAATTTTTAATGAATAAACACTTGCAAACGCATACATACATATGCACGTACATACATGCAGACATATGTATGTGTAAACGAACAGTACTTATAAGGAAACATAAAATAGCAACAGCAATAAAAACAAAAATATGAGAAAACAAAATAGAGCATAACACACACATGCAAGTGTTGAAAGTTTATTTTAAAAGAAAAACAACATGCATGAGTATGTGAGAGAGAGAAAGAGCAAAAGAACGCATGAAAATATGTGCGTATGAGAGAGAGTATAATACACAAGGGATACATATTATTAAAACAAGTGCTAACTTAAGACTCATGACATTTATACACACACACAACCACATTTACTTAAACTTCATATGCATCCTCATACATTATACACACACACATACGCTTACAATTACAATTATTTACAAATGGTTACTTTGCTTTTCCTTCTTCTTCTTCTTCTTCTTCTTTTTCTTGTCTTTTAAATGCTGTGTGTGTGTTACTTTGCTCATGTGTGTTTATCTTACATTTATCTGTGCGTGTGTATAACAAGTTTTATTGTTGGTTTCTCTTCCATTTGTGTGTGTTTTCATTTTTCCGGTTAAATGTCAATGATTTTTCTTAAAGCAACAGCAGTTTTATTTGCTGTTGCCTTATAAAATTAAAACGAAAAACAAAAAAGAAAGAAGCAAAACCAGAAGGAAAATTAAAATTAAACTTCGTAAGCAAAATAAACGAAAATTTCAAGATAACTGTTTTTAAGCACAGTAATGTGTGTGTGAAAACAAGAGAGAGAGAGAGATGGAGATCTGTAAAGCATAACCAAAAACTTCTTATGAAAAACCGCTGAAAACCCGTATTCGTTACAGTATTTGCTTTTATACTCGTACAGCCATGAAATGTTGCGTTCTTTTTTATTAACCCTGTTATGGTTGTTTGGAATAGATGAGCGAGTAATTGAATCACTATTTCCTCTTCTTTAACAACTAACACTTGTTAAAGTTAAGCAGTTAAAATAAGTTTATTTGGTTAACGAAAAAATCTTTTTTTTTTGGTAGAAGTTATACGTCCATTAACAACATTTTTAAAATTTATACGACAAAAACTTTTTTGTGGAGGATAAAATCCGTAAAAGCTAAGTACGCAGTGCAGCTTCACGATTTATGTGTGCTCAAGCCAGTGATAAAGTTAAGCTAGGAATTACTGCCATATATGTATGCCATATGTCTGGCATTATAAGTAAGTTCAAGCCGCCATAGCCTAGTAGGCCATCTGCTGGCTTATGAGACGAGTTTCTGTGGTTAAAACTCCAACTTAGACATATCGAACAAACATGAAAAAAATATTTCATTCAACAATTTTTTTTCGACGGCTCTGGCACAAATTCTGAGAGTGAATAAAATTGATATTAAGAGTTTCCCAAACCTGTCGCACAGAGTCGATATTAAACTGTAGCTTCCGCCACTCATGAATAAAATTAACACATACAATATGGGTGGTGTGAGAAGCTACGTTGTAATCCTGACTAAAGGATTAAGTTGCAGTAGCGTAATGATATTTTTAAAGGCTGGTTGAATTAGTTCATCCCACGATTTCTTGAGAGTATGGTAGAGTGTGGTACACTGCACTTCAATCGAAACTCATAGTTTTCAATGTTGGAACTGTTGGTATACACCAGATGAGTTCATTTAAAATTTTGGCTCTATCCTATACAACCTCAACCCTATTTTTTGTTTGAATATGGTGATAATAGTAGGTTTTTGTCAATCATATTCCTTATCTGAGCACCTTTTAGGTACTTTTATCCGACCGACAATGGAATGCAACTCTCACGTATGGTCGTTGTCCCAAAGTCAATTTCGAGTCTTCTCGATTAAGTAAAAAAGAGGCCGAAGATAATTATTAACGATATCAGAGTGTCCAAATCTATTAATTCTCTAGATCACAGTCACAATGTGATTTATGCTTCACGTGTTTCAACGGATTTCGGGTTTTAGACCAACCGTCATACAGTGGTTCTGTATGACCCAGTTGGATCGAGCGTTGCTTTATAGTGTATATGTTTGCTGAACGGTATGCAAATTTCAATGCCACTGCTGACTGATAGAAAGAGTACTCAGGCACTCAGCTGTTCTCATCACCAGTATACTCTGCTTCAGTTCAACAAAGTCATTATTGTACTTAAATGACTCCCCTCTGGCCTTCTATTGAAGCAGAGGACTGAGTTGTGGCAGTGAGTTAAATCCATTCCCAACATATACTATGGACGTGCTGCTATTCTGGGAAAACATGAATATATGTATCCGGGTCGATCATATTTTCTGATTTTCAAATTAGGAATATCTAGTTTAAAGGTTCGAAGGTACCCAATGAGGCTCCAGAGGTTTATACCAATGGCTTAAAAATGTATGACAGGGAGTTCTGATATTCAACTTTATTATAAGTTAACTGACCACTGTAGTGTCAGGCGGAAGTCATGGCTATTTTGAAATCGGCACAATGCTTGTTGGGTGGCGGGATTTCACCTGAAAAACTCTTGGTTTACTTGGAAAGCCAGGCTGCGATTAATTCCTTGATGAACGTATTTTCAATGTATTTTGTCCATGAATGCCGAGGATTTCTCAAGAATTTCGGAATTTCAAAGGTAATTGTTACACAGTATGTGGTACACTGAGATTTCGTAGCTTGTAACCTCTGTTCGTTTTACAAAAAGTCTCAATTTTATGGGAAACAGGATGGGATATGCAATATTGATAGACTTTGCTGGAAACGTATGTATGTATAAGAAGAGGACCGACTCAATTTCATCCCTAAATCGCAAAGGCATCCTTCGCACAATAGCGATTCTTATAGGCCACTGACTTTTTGGTTTAAGCTTGCCAAAAGACTTGCATTCCGTCCAATGAATTTTGAAGGAATTGTAGGTCTGAGGAAGAGAAACAGACTGTCTTCCACTGCATGAGTTATATCGCTACTCTGGCCATAAAAAGACGAAGTTTTCTGATATCTCACTTCCTGAAATCCTTGACTGAGCAATTCTGGACTTTTAGTTGTTTCTTGCAGAAAATGTTTGAATCCAGGGTTGGATATTAATTATGGTATCACAATGTGTCTAAATGCTGACCTAAGTGGGATGTCGTCCTTCAAGGAGAAACAGCCATCTAATCCAACGACAGGAGTATTAATCTTATCTTATTACGACTGTTAACGGTAGGCCAATCAACTATTCGCTTAAAAACTAGGAGCAGATAGGGCTCATTATGAAGAAGAATGAGAAGGTTGACGTCGTTAGTAATTGAAGTGGTCAACTAAAAATACGAATTCTGGCAGTTCAAACCGTGTTTTCAGTGTTAATTTTTTCAATATAAAAAATTATGCGACAACGACAAAGATGCTTTACCCATGAATGGATTAGAAATGCTTGCGAATCATTGTATTTTATTACCAAATGTGTTGCTTCAGTGACGAGGCTTACTCTTGTTTCAATGTCCAGCGGTACGTGAATAAACAGAATTCTCGAATTTGGTGTGAAAAACAGTTAAAAGCAGCTCAAGAGCATTCAATGCAACTTGAAAGATGCCATCTTTGGTTTGTGGACAGCGCTTCTTTAAGAACGATGAAAATCACCACAATATAGGCATTGAACCTTAAGATACCATGGAATAATTAAGCAGAAGGGAAGAATTAGATTTGGTTGACATGTGGTTATAATAATACGGTGCCATATGCCATATGCCATACGGCACTAGAATTTGAACGTGCATTGGATGCCAATACCCCCTATGAAACATTTACATGAAATAACCTTCCAATTATACGCGGAAATCATTCATCTGTCATACATATATAATAAAATTGGCCATTACAACCATTCAGTCAGGATTACGACCTAGCTTCTCTCACCACTGTGAGTGTTATTTTTATACATGAGTGGCGGGACGTACAATTAAAAATCTACTCCAAGCGAGAAATTTTTTAGAAGTTTTTGCTAGAAATCTGCAAAGAGGAAGTCGCCGAAGAAATGTTATTTCATACTTCATATTGAGTGAAATATCTAACCCGGGGTTTGAACTGTGGCCTCACGTCTTATAAGCCAACACACTACCTACTAGACTATGGCGGCTTCATCTCTCACTCCCAATAAATTTCTCATTCCCTTTTACAAGTTTTTCGTGATTTTCTTCAATCTTCAAAACCGAAAATGCTAAAAAATAATTCGTTTTAAACTACATTAATTACAATTGAATTGAATTGAAAGTAGAATTAATTATTAAACAAATAATTTATTTTTCTCGTGTTAGTATTATATTTAGAACTTAACTTATTATGTTCTCCAGCACTGTATACACGCAGAAGTATTTATAAAATCGTTTCGTACTTCGTCCTGTAAATTATTTTCCATTTATTTTATTACACTTTTTAACTTGCACAAGACACAGCAAACTACTGCCGTTTTTTCTTTTCGGCATCACTTTATAACACAGTAATAAATAGGTTTGTGTATGTATTTAAAACACGCAATGAATAAGTAAGACAGTAAATAACTAGTGTGTGCGTGCGCGAGTGCGTGTATGTGTTTGTACAAGAGAAAGATAATATTAACAGAGGAAGACAGTCAGATTTACAGCAAGAGTGTGTAAAATGAGTGCGTAAGTGTGCATATGTACAACAGAGTGTTCTGTCAAATAGTAATTACGTTACGCCAAAAAGCAAATAAACAGTGATGACTTATAATGAGACAAATTATATATTTGTAAAGAATTTGTGAAGAAATAATTTTTTTCTCTAACACCTGGTCCTATTTCTTAACCGCATACATAAGAAGGGTGTTTTTCAAAAAGCTTGAGCACCACTTACTTCATTAACTAATAATTGCAATCCTTTAGTCAGGATTACAACCTAGATTGCCACACCAATTTTGTTCTGTTTGCAAATTTTATCCACGAGTATTGAGGCCTACAGTTTAACGTCGACTTCGACCGTCAGTTTGAGAAATTTTTCATGGAAATTTTATTTACTCTTAGAGTTTTTGACAAAAGTCCGCTGAGAGAAAGTCGCCGAAAAAATGTTTTATATTTTAAATTTTATTTTGTTCGAGATGTTTGATCTGGGGTTTGAACTACGAGCTCTTGTCCAATAAGACCAAATACTACTTACTGGACTACTGCAATTTTATAGAGCTTGAGAACTTACAATGTGAATGCAAGACGAAAATATTATTGGAATGGATTTGCTAGGCAATCAGTCTTTTAATAAACCTAGCCGTATCCGCCAATGGTAGCTTGAATATTAGATTCCAATAGTTCGCGAGTTATCGACTTGTCTGCATTAACCAATGGCTTAACATAACCCCATCAATTATTCGTTGGCAATAAATCGCACGAAGAGATTGCCTGTGGACACTAGCACTTCCGAAAATAAAGTTGTCGGCAAATTGAAGTCGCCATAGTCTAGTAGGTAGTGTGTAGGCTTATTAGATGTGAGGTCACGGTTGACGCACGAATGGTCAGACATCTGGAACGAAATATGAAAAAAACCTCTGAAAGCGAATAAAATTGCCATGAAAAGTTTGTCAAAAACCTGTCATTCGGAGTCGACTTTAAACTGTATGTCTCGCCACTCATGTATAAAATTAAGGCACACAACATGGGTGGTGAGAGAAAATAGGTTGTAATCCTGACTGAATGGTTGTAATGGCCAGTTATATTATGTATATATGTATGTATGACAGATGAATGCTTTCTGTTTACAATTGGAAGGTTATTTCATGTAAATGTTTCATTCTATATTTGAAAATCCAACAGGATTTTTATGGGCCTAAGGTGTACAATAGAGTGCTTCTCAGTATATGGCATATTTGTGTTCATTTACCCCTACGGTTTACGTATTCAATCGATTTGCTGTTCGGCACTGAATTTAATAGGCTATTTAACAGGAAATTCCTTCTAAATTGGTTAAAGAGTTTGTTGGGAAAGATTTGTAGTCTTCTTCAGGAAATGTGGATTAGATTATGTGCGTGATAAATATTAGTAGCGATATATTGCTAGTGCCAACACTCAGTAATTTGGTTTTCTTATCATTGCTTCTGAGCTCGAGTTTTTGAACGTTTTTATACATAGTCTGAAGTTTACTTTGGATACTCTTAAAATGATGAGGAAAAGATAAATACTGAATCGATATAATCTATATCGTATAGAGTAAAAGTTTTGTCTTATTCCAGCAGATTCCATGTGGTGTTCCTGAATTTTTTGAGAGCTCAAAAGCTATGAAAGAAGAAGAAAGTATTTCAATGGCATGCTCAACGCTGCCAACTTTTAATCTTCTGCCGATAAATTATAACAATAGGATTCGCGATACTTCCGCGCCAAGCACTATATTTTTGCAGCCGCTAGTCTGTGTCTTGCCGTTTTGGTTGATTTTAGTTTCATTCGCTTTTAGTCATCTTTGATTTGCTGCAATGTTGCATAGGATATGTAGATAACAGGCGCTCCAAATATATGGCCAAGAGATATCTACAATCCGTTTACTTGGGGGTAGTATTATAGTCACTCGCGTTAGTGGTCCTTAGCTTGAGGGTGTTGTTGTTGTTGTCTTTAATTATTACATTGAGATAAAACATGAAAACAGTGTTCCTTACATGTGGTTTTTAAAAAATTTTAAAATTTTTTTAAAATTTTTTTATATTTTCTTTTCTAATTGTGGTGTGACATTTTTGCTCTATACTGTAAACGATATCCTGCCTATTTTCGTCTGTATATTTGTGGGTCAAAGCCAGTTAAAAGAATATCCTTATGAGACACTTATATGGTGTCTTCTAATTGCGACTACCGCGCTTTGACAGTCGACGGTTTTTGAAGGTACATCTGCCAAATTAGTTGTCATTTATTCAGCCTATTTGGAAATCGTGGACGACCATAAAGGACGACGTTCTTTAAATGGACTCTAAAGCAGCTAGCAACTGATCCTAATATTCTTTGAAAAATTATCTTTAACGGTGATGCCCATTTGTGTATGTGAGTAAACAATTTTATAGAATTTGGGACGATATCAATCCACATGAGATTCAAGAGAGTCCGATGCAAACCAAAAATATTTTTCCATTTTTATTTCAACTTGTAAGACTTTAAATAACACCCTGTATTTTCCTTTTGTTGTTGCTTTTATTTTTCTGTAAACTAATATACACATGTATGCTGTGTTCTGCTGTGCGTGCTTCTTTTAGTAATGCAAACTTTTCGGTTTTAATATTGAAAAGCATTTTTCTTTCGTTACATATATTGTTGCATCCTCGCAAGAATTGTTGTTGTTGGTACTATTAGAGCAAAGCTAATGTTGTATTTACAACTATAATTCATAAAGATTTTGGAAAAAAATTATTTATTATTTATTGGTAATGGTTGGTGATACAGTGGAAACTATGAAAACATAACCTGTTCAGAAATATTATTTACAAATTCTTCTTCTTAGACATTTTTTAAGACATTCCCCAAGGTATACTCAACCCATCCGTATACCCTGAGTCTGAGTTGGTTTTATGATCTTCCTTAGCCGGATGCGTTGAAGAAAGTCAATCACCAAAGTCCAAAAGAAAGTCAATCACCAAATTGATTTTGAAATGTTCTGAAGTGCGTTGTTTGGTGAGTTGTACCGTCTTGTTATAACCACCTTAACGCAGATCCATGCCCATTTCGAAAGAAATAAGAGCCGATGATGACGCCAGCGTGGAAACTGCACCAAACATACATTCTTACATACATTGATCATTATAACCCTTTAGTAAGGATTACGACCTAACTTCTCACACAACTGATGTTTTTTACATGAGCGGCGGGATCTATAGTTTAAACTCCGAACGACTGGTTTTTGACTGCACCAAACACCCCATTTTAATGGATATCTTCTTATAGAGGCTTGTGTTCTGGTTTTCATTTGATATTGTTTTTACTTGTTGGGTTCCAAAGCCATACACACTAGCCAAATTTAAAGTCCAGGGGATTGAACTACGCTCCATGCATTAGTAAACATCTAGCTGGAGCTTGTATGCCATCCAGGAAAAGGCTGCGTTTTAACTTGAATACAGCAAGACAAGGATCGTTCTGGAGGTCGCTATGTTGACCTCAGTTAGAAACGTTACCTTGTTTGTATGTATCCTATCCCATCCCACATTTTAATGGGTATAATAATGGGAATTCAGAGACGGTTTAACGATTGTTTTCGCTCAATTGTTTGTTGACCTAGCCATTTCACTGGGAATTCTTTAATAAAAATGCTCTTTGTCAGGGAGATCAAATAAGACCAGTCAGCAAAAATACAACACAAATGGTGATCATTTAATTTGAATTCTTATACAACCTGCATGTGGAATATGCATTTGTAAAATGTTTCAAGTAGTTGACAAAAAAAGTGAACTTGTTGGTGTTAAAGACGAATCGACATTTCGTAGAATCAACACTTGGCATTACAGTAGAAATATTCATTCATGTTTGAACACGTGTTTGTTGCACACATTTTGATGCTTTTATGTTGAAAAATGTGAAATTGGTGAAAAACGTGAACGTAAGTGAAATTAATCCAATAATTTCGCGAATTGGCCGTGTTAAACGATACATGATAGCTTGATAAACCTTACTGGCTAAATATGGAATAAAATATCTGCCAAATGGCTAATACGGCTCTGGCAATGGTTCATTAATTATTTCTTGAAATTTTCTATGATCTCTATGATCTTCTCACAGAGATGTCGCTGTATGACGCTTTTGAATTTGGATTTGAGTACAAGATATGTTTATGGTTGATTCATATAAACGCAAGGCTTCACAAAACCTAAGAGAAAAAAAATCGCCTGTTGATATCAAAATTTCTTGAAATAATTTATTCGGTAATTCGTTGCTACCATAAATAGATTCATACATGTGCAGTTTGTTAGATGTCGTCGTCTTGTTCAAACCATGGCATCCAGTAGAGACTACAAAAACTCCATTATCAGGTTCTTGTAATCAATGCCATTCACAGCCACTGACTAACCGTACGACCTATCAAAATGTGCTCTAAACCGTTGCTCATTGTACATGCCTCTATTTCTCATGGATTGCATGAGGACTTTTTGAGTCACAAATTGTTTGCATTCACTAAGCCATTCAGATGGAAATGTAGTTTTCGGAGAAGATGATTTTCTTCAAAAAATTAGCATTGACTACAGTTAAGTAAGCTATGTTTAGTTAAAATTCATTACGTAGTGCTTTGTGAAATTTGAAATTCTTGAGAATTAATGTTTTCAAGAGACTGAGCAGTACATTGGAGCCCATTTTCATAAAATATTTTGATCACTCATCGTATAATTGCTATATTGGATGCATTTTCTCAAATAAAAATTCTTCCTAGTTTGCGACCAGTCTAACCAGGACTTTTCAAAGTTTTGTAATAAGTTTTCACAATTCTAACGGGTTGTTATTTCCCACCCACTTGTACAAAAAAAGTGACAGTAAATTTTAAAAGTAGTACTCAGAGTACTCTGGGACACCCTTTAATTCGAATAGAAATAATCGATTGTAATTTCGGTATTACAATCTGGAAGTCGCCGTAGTCTAGTAGGTAATGTGTTGGCTTATAAGACGTACGACAACGGTTCAAACCAAAGGTCAGATGTGGCGAACAAAATGAAATATGAAACGATATTTCTTCGGCGACTTCCTCTCAGCAGATTTCTGGCAAAAACTCTGGGAGTGAATGAAATTTCAATGAAAAGTTTATCAAAAATCTATTGTTCGGAGTCGATTTTTAACTGTAGGCCCCGCCACTCATATGCATACACAACATAAGTCATGTCAGAAGCTAGGTCGTAATCCCGGCAGAAGGGTTGTAATGACCAATTATGTGTGTATGTTCTTTAATCTACTGTTACGTATACGAGTATATAGTGAACGAATTGAAAAGCAATGAAAAACACAAATAAACCAATAAAACCAGTTTTTTTTTAGTGAAGTTGCCCTAATTTAGTAGGTAGAGTGTTGCCTTATTAGTCGAGAACCCATGGTTCAAAACTGAAGTAAAAATTGGCTTCAGTGACTTCCTCCTGGCAATCTTCTGATATAAACTCTGGGTGTAAATAAAACTGCCATGAAAAGTTTCTCAAATTTATCGATCGGAGTCGATGTCGCTCGTTCGGAGTTCACATACACAACGTTGCTAGTGTGAGAAGTTAGGTTGTAATTCTGACTAAATGTTTGAAATTATTAGTTAAGGAAGTATGGATTTTACTGTTGTCAGTGGTGGAACCCCAACAATTAGGTGGAAATACTGAGAAAAATTTGAATTTGAATGAAAAGATTACATACTTTAAGTGAAAGAAATTCATGGAATTTATATTACATAACCTGCATTCTAGAGCATCTATCAATAATTTGTAACCGAACTTTTGCCACCAACCAATAATATCGACTGTAAATATTAATCGGTATGTTTTTACTTTTTGTTATGGTGGTTATTGCTGTTGTTGTTGATATCATTATCATGTTGACACTTTTTAACGGTTCTTCATTTTTTTTTTGTTTTTGTACTTGAACAGTCTTAATATTCTCAGTGTTTATATTTTGTCTCTCTTGCTAACACTTATTTTTGTTTTGTTTGTTGTTTTGTGTTCCTTATTTTCTGTACTGGCATCAGAAAAAAAAGAACAAAAAAAAAGAAGAAGAAAATTTCTTAATTAAAAAGTTGTCTTATTTCTCTGCTCTGGCATTTGCCTTTACAATCTCTTCTCTCTCTCTCTCTCTCTCTATGTTCTATGGTTTCTTTTATTTATATTTCGTTTAAGTTAAATATTAATCCTTTGGGAGGTTTTTCTTTTCTTTTTCTTTCATTTTATTTCATGCTTTTATTTTGCTTAAGACTAGGAAAACGATAGGGAGAATGGAAGATAGCGAGAGCGTAAGACTACAACAGAAGAGAAATAAGAATAAGACACACACATAATTTTTGTTTTGTTGTTGTTTTGTTTTATAACCATCGTTATTATTTTTAGCTGAGGATGATAAATTTTCTGTTTTTTAGCTGTATTATAAAAAAAGTATGACAACAGCAACAACAACAAAAATAATACAACAATTACAAAAAAAAAAAAATAAAAAAGTTTAATTTTGTCGTTTTTCTTTCTTTTCTTTTAATATTCAAAAATAAATAAATGTTTTGCTGTGTAAAAGAGAGAGAGAGAGAGAGGGAGAAAAGAAGAAAACCTCATAACTGTGCTATTTTTATCATGGGCTTTAAACGGGGCGTATGATTCATATCAATGCAACAAAAATTAAATATTAATTATGCGCCACCAGGGTTAAAGGTTAATTTAAAAAGAAGAGACAAAAAACAAAACAAATCATTTGTCACAAAAAATTAACTGGCAACTCTTGAAGCTGGGAAAACTTAAACATTATGGAACAATAGCGTCTAAATTGAGTACATTTCCAAGCATGTTTCATTAGCAAGGAAAATGGTACACAATAAAACATAATACAGTTTGGTGTTATCATCGAACAGTGAGCGGATCTGGACTACGGATATGATGCGATTTTGATATGGCGATTTTATGATTCCTTATAACTTTCTTAAAAGAAGATTTGATCTTAGAATTCCTTAGAGACTTCTGGCCTAAAGATTTGGGGTAATGACTCATCAATGGCTCATCAAAGATGTCTGACAGGTTGAGCTGTGGTTCTGATATACAAACTTTCTTGTAGACTGACTGACTACTGCAGTGTTTTGTGAAAGTCATGGTCATTTTGAAGGTGGCACAATGATTTTTAGGTGGCGTCATTTTGAAGGCGGCACAATGACTTTTGTGTGGCGGAATTTTCTCTTGTTTTGCCCGGTTAGCCAGGACCTAAGGAATTTATTTTCAATGTGCGTCCTTGTCTATGATTGGCGAGGATTTCTTAAGGACATTTCAGATCATTCAAAGGTAACTCTTATTTGGGTTCCGCGACATAGGAATTTCATAAGAAATTACTGTGATGATGAGCACACGGAACATGTATGGATAACAAGACTTCTATCGTTAAATCGCATGACCATCATCCGTCGAACAATAGCGATTCTCACGGGCCACTGTGCTTTTGATAGGTATGCCAAATAACCTCTGAAGAAGCTGTGAGTCTAAGAAGAAAGAAAACACTATCTGTCATGTTTCAGTGCCATGTATCGGACATCCTTGCCCGAGCTCTCTTATATAAGGATTGCCACAATAGTAAGATCTATTTTGGACTCGGGTTGGTTTCCTCTAGGAAATGTCTGTTTCCGGATTTAATTTTGTTTGTGGCATCATAGTGGGCCTAAATTCTCGTCTAAAAGGGGTTCCTACCTTCCTTATCTAACCTAACCAAGTTTTTCGGAACTAGCGGTTTACCTTTTCAGTAACACCATCGAAGTGGTCAGATTCTAAGGTTCATAACGTAGTGCTCCTAAATCAAATTTAACAAGAAACAAATTCTCTTAACATGAAGAAGACATGGACATAAATTGCAAACTGGAATGTGAGAACGTTTTTTAACCGGTGAACTGGTTCAAGTCGCCGTAGCCTGGAAGGTAGTGTTTTGACTTATTAGAAGTGAGGCCACGGATCAAGGCCCAGATCAGATACAAGACAAAATGTGTACTTTCAGAGCTTTTAGATATAAAATTAATATATCATTTCACCAATAAAGGCATAGTTATTGCGCTACAATTTATAAAAACAGATTGTTTTCCGACATCTATTTGGCAATATTTTATCGCGTAATTAAAACAAACAAAATGAAGCAGCAAACTTTGTGGCAGCTTAAACGAGTAAGAAAAAGTGTAAAATAGGGGGAGGGAGAGGAAGAGTGAAAATTAAAAGAAAAACTATGAAAAACTTTAGACTTTCTATCAATCTATATTATGAAACTGCAACAAATTCATCTTGTATTTCATATCCTACTGCTTTCTCTACATTACTGCTATTGTTTGTGCAAAACAGAACATTTTAAATGGAAAATAAAGCACATGAGGGTTAGTCCAGGATACAGACTGCAACAGGAGAGAAGAAAGAAGAAAAATAATTAATTTTGTTTTGTTTTTTCAAACAGAAAAATTTCATGAAATCGAAAATAAAAACATAAAACAAAAAAGAAAAAGAAAACCATCAGAAGGGAAAACTAAAAGGCAAATTTACAAAACAAAACATAATAGCAACAGCTAGAAACTTAGCCAGTAAAATACTTGCTTTTTTCATTTCCATTTGGGATTTGTTATACGTCTTGTTGATTTCTTATGAATTTCGCGAATGTTCTCGCTTCTCCCATTACATTTTATTTGGAAGCTTGGTTACTACCAGAGATCAACAATGAGTATTCAAGAAGATGAGTAGAATCGAATCATACTCATAATTTCTGATACTTATACGCATTCATACATATCTTAATATCATGGAACCTCTACTCATATTCAAAGTTTGAAGTACACATCATATTGTTACGTTTTTACCTTTTTAAAAACATTTAAAATATGAGTTCGTTGATTGCAAACAAAATAAAAATAAATTTGTGTTTAGTTTTAGATCAATTCTTTATAGTTTGCACTATTTTATGTGCCACTGTTCACAACTTGATGATACAGCAACAATTTGTTTAGTTCGCTATTCTTCTTTATTTACGCTCTTTGCGCAAACAACAACACTTTTTCGCTAGATCTTTATAGCGGAGAACTTTAAACCACGACTGTTTTCTTCACACGCCTTCACACCTTCTCTTTCATACTCATGGTTTGGTGATTTACTTGTAACAAGTTCGTTGTATTTGTTTGTGTAGCTTTTGTTAATCGTTTTAATGTTAAACAATGGTACATCGTTTCCATTTTCGTAACAATATTCATACTTAATAGCATGTATGAAGTTGTTGATCTAAACTCTCCATACCTCAACATATACACGAAGCACAAAATAAGTATGATTCGCGTACGGACACTAAAATACTCACTATAAGGTTGTGTGTTTGTTCTGCTTGCTGCTCTGTCTATTTGCTTAAGTGTCTTATTTCCTTTTTTTTTGTAAAGGAAACAACAATTAAGACTGTATTTTGATGAATCATGCGAGTCACTCGAATCATTTATAAGTATTATAAGTATTTTTCTAAAGTTATGAATCTAAATGAATAGGCTTATGAATCAAACATATTTCGAATGGTATGAGTTTGATATCAACGTTGTACGCATACTCATTGCAACCTGTAGTTATAAATCAACGTTGTAGTGAGTACGAATGAATCAGAGGAGTCGTTAACTTTCAATATTGTTGACTCACTTATATTCAAAATTTCATTAGTGCTTATGAGTAGCGAAAAAGCGATTCATTGCTGATCTCTGGCCACCACCACCACTATAGCAGGTGTTGTTTTGTATACATTAAATGGGTTTACACTTTACCACCGCTGGTCACACACACACACTCATAGTCATTCAGCTTGAACTGGATGTTCAACTTTAAGTGGCTATTTGTCTTGTATTTGTTAAAAGAGAGAGGGAGAGAGAGTAAGAGAGAAAAAGAGTCTCCCTATCTTTCCGCACAATAAGTTAATGGCCACAACTTCTACTCAAGTAGAATGCCAACTTTGTTGTTTTATTTTCTTATTTCTCTAAAAGTGGCTTAAAATATGAGACTCTCTTGCTGCCTGCCTCGTGTTGTTTAAGTGCCACAATAACTACAAATTAAACCGGGGCAAATTATACTGTCCGCCTAGACATTCAGACAATTTGCTGCTACTGTTAGTGCTACGTCTGCTTACTGTTGCTGTTGTAGTATTTTTCTATATTCAACAACAGAAAAATAATTAATCTTGTGAGAATTGCAGAAACGAAAAGAAAATAGTAAAAAACGCAGGGAAAAACTCAAATAAAATTTTAACAGACGCACTGCAGGTGTGTTGTTTAATTAAAATTTACCTTCTGTTTTGGCCTCTTTAGGTGCGCGAGTAATTTTATTCTGTTACTGCTCACAACTGTTGTAAAAGTTGTTGTCCCGGCTGTTGTTGTTGTTGTTGCAGTAGCATGATAAACATTTGTACAAAAAAAGTGGCTTAAATAAGATTAAGTAAGTAATAGAATTGTAAATGCGGGGTTTTAAACAATGGAATGGAAATGTTTTTAAAAAAATCTAGAATTAAATTTTTAGAAAATTTAATTAAAAATTTTTCCTAATTCGTTAGATTTCAAAGAATTTTAAAGAGCAATAGTATGTATTAGGGATGCCAAATGGGATTGATTATTAAAACTGATTCCAGTTTCGGGATTTCCCGATTGGCATCCCTAGTATGTATCTCTCTGATGCTTGAGCTGTGTTTTCTAGTGCCAGCATTAGTTTCGCTTAATAGCTGTCTATTGCTAGGTAGTAGTGAGAATTGATAATCTCAGGCTAAGAACAAAAATAATTGGTCATTACAATCCTTCAGTCAGGATTATGGACATAGTTTTTCATATCACTTATGTTGTGTGTGTTAATTTTATACACGAATATACATATTTTAAAGTCAACTTCAAACGACAGATTTTTCGCGAAACTTTTCATGCCAATTTTATTTATTTTATCTCAGAGTTTTTTCCAGAAATCTGCTGAAAAGAAGCCGCCGAAGAAATATTTTTTCATATTTTCGTTTTGGTGTCTGACCTGGAGTTTGAACCGTGGCCTTACGTCTAATAATCCAACACACACCAACTAGTCTAGGGCGACTTCAGGCTAAGTACTGCAAATTGTAATTCAACAGTATTTCTTTTTCCCTCTTCCGAGAAACTATCTGATTTTCTAATCAGTATGATCATCGATAGGTCAACTGCTTGGTAGAAATCCTAATGTTTACTTCTTCTATGATATATCGGGTGGGTCTTCTATCGATTGAAATTTAAACCATCAGTTATTTCGAATCTGGCAATAATTATGCCATTCTGTTCTGTCACAAAGTTCAGTATATTATCTCCACTGAACGTAATAAATCAATGTACGTTTGAGCAACATTGGGATTTATTGGGCCAACGAGAAACTGCACGATGATGACGATTTTGTAAAAAAAATCATCCTTTTGGTTGAACCTCATATTGATCTTGATGGATACGTTAATAAGCAAAATTGCCGTATTTGGGGCTTAGAAAACCCACACGTGGTCTTACAGAAGCCAATACACCCATTACGAGTGCCCCATATTTCTTTGCAAAAGAGGACGGCGCAACCATTACGGCCAATGAAGACACCTATTGCACCATGATAACTGATTTTATTGTACCCACTCTACATAGTAATGATGTAAACGATGTTTTTTTTCAACACGATGGTGCAACTTGCAACACATCTCATGCCACAATCGATTTATTGCATCAAACGTTTTGATGGTCGTTTAATTAGCCGAAATGGTGATGTCAATTGGCCACCAAGAAGCTGGGACTGGACACCATTTAAAAGTTCTGGATGAAGAATTCATGCAAAAGTTTGATGCTTATGTCAAATCATCCAATCTACTGGATTATCTAGAATATCTCTGTGTCTTGGTACCAATGTGAATGTTGTGTTACGTTGCCCTCCCGTTAAGAGACTCTAGGCAGGCGAAAATCGTCCTGAAGGACATTATTTAGAACACAGTGATTTGGCAGCTGCCTTAGCTATCAGGAAGTGTATGCCATCCTTATTAATCATAACCTCAGCCCGGTAAAACGAACATTTTTGCATAAAGGAGGTTGCAAACATTGTTGTCGCAAGGATCTGGTAGCATTAAGTAGCCTCTTATATTCTACAAGGCGCTCGTCCATCCCATGCTTCTTTATCGCGCAGAGTTATGGACACTATTAAGCAGTGATGTAGCATTCTTGGGAGTCTTCGTAAGATCTTTGGTCCAGTGCGTTCGGCCATTAGAACGACTAATGGATAAGGATGCTCTGGCGAGACAAGTATTTGATGCGCGGATTTGCGGAAGTTGACGAAGAGGACGACCTTGTTTGTGTTGGAAGGACAAGGTCGAGTAAGCCCTGCCATCGATTGATGTGACAAACTGAAAAAAGCGCGCAAGAAGCAGAGGCACCTGGAAGGATGTGCTATAGCAGGCCGAAATCCTATAATCGGGTTATTAATGGCCAATTAAGTAAGTAAGTAAGTATTTCAATCAACTCAAAACGAAAGGAAGTTTGTATTTACTGGTGAAGAAAACTCAACCTTGTGCAGGTATTTTCCTATGATCCTCATGATAAACAAAGTTTCTTACATCAGATAGCTTATCTTTTCGATATCTAGGCCACTATACAGTCTTATTTGCAATTGAAATAAACCTGAATTGTTGTACGTAGTATTCTGTAATATCCGGTCGAGCTAAGTCACTAACAAAATGCATTCAATCTGGCTTGTAAAAAAAGTTCTTAACTTCATACTTCTCCTGCGAATTGCTCTTTTAAACACTTTTTCTGTTATTCGTGATTGACAGTGTACTCTGTTCTGCCATTTACTTCTCGGTTGTGCATACAGTTTTCGGGAGTTCATACAGTTCGTTCTAAAGACTTTAATTTTATAGTCTGGGTTTGTCATGTCATTGGCAAACCTTCTTTTTACCGTGGAAGTATTGCATGTCTTAGGCAATTGCCTTTCTAAGTGTCCAGCCATGTCTATCGCTTCACCTTGTGACATTTATCCCCCACTACGTTAGGCGAAGACAAACGTGTTTGTCTTCAGTTTCTTCAAATTGTACTGCCCGTGAAGTTGTCCTCCTCTCACCACTGTTGTAATCTTCTTTAGAATATTTTTTTAAATTTCAACACATGAATCTCATGTTTTATTAATCCTAAGAATATTTAAATTTTTTTTTTTTTTTGTTACTGAATTCAATTCAAATTCATCAAAATGATTTATGGAAAAAGTTTTTCTCAATTTTCTCTTCTATTAATTATTAATTGAACAGAGATTTTCTCATCTAAGCCTAATGAGAAGGGGATAGAAAGTAATTAAGGATGTGTATTTTTGGGAAAATTCATAAATGAGTACCAAATTGCTTTAAAATGGAAAAATTCATTAAAAAATATCCTCTGATAACTCTAGGAAATTTTCCATTAGGTATATGAATAGGCTCCTTCAAGTTTGAGTTTTTTTAGCAGACAAAATTTTATTAAAAATTTTAAATTAAAATTGGGTTTGGCAAATGTGAAACAGATGTGGTAGATTACAATTCACTAAAGTGGAGTTAAACTCATTTGGGATCTTAATTTTCTTATCCTGGTTAGATTGTCCGTTGCTCTACTCGATTGTTGAGGTAAACATTGTTCATATGGCTCCTTCTGCATTGGATATTTAAGGTAATAAACAGTAGTTAAGTTTTTAAAATCGCTTTAATATTGTTGGTAATGAATTTGTGGGGCTGTATGACACAGCTTTCGTGTGATTACAACGTGGCTTCAGTCTTATTTTAACTAGTACAACCATACATTCTACCGGATAATACTTATCACTTAAAATTGTATTCAAAATGAACCTAATAATTCTAATTAATATTTACGGCAGCTCTGAAAGTATCTTGTTTTTATCTTTTTTTTAGCGAACCGTATAGTCGCCGTAGTCTAATATGTAGTGTGTTGGCATATTAGACGTAAAGCCCGGGTTCGTATCCCAGGTCAGGCATCAAAACGAAATATGAAAAAGAAAATATTTCTTCGGCGATTTCTGGTAAAAATCAAATATACTTGAACCTGACAGCCCCCGTACATGTACAACCATAAAGTTACAATCAAATAAATGAGTATATAACAGTGCATAGTATATGTGTTTATAGCAATTGAGCTATAATATACTCTTGTTAGTTTTATTGCTTTCAATTTGCTTGTTATTGTTTTTCTAATTTTTTTATTCAAACTAGAATTTCTCTCTTTATATTTTTACAGCTGTTTGAGAGAATTCACGTTATTATTTTTATGTGTGTGTTGTTTTACTGTTATCCTTTCTCTCATCCCTTTTCAAAATTTGGTTTTTTTTTCATCGCATTGTTCTTGTTAAATTAGCTTTAAATTGTTATAATTATTATATTAACCTTAATTCATATGCACACATACACAGATACACACAGCTACATATGTGGTATACACGTGAACTACACCCAACTACACGCAAATAAACATTGAGTGATGATAACAACTAAACAAAACCACTACTTGTGCATGTTTATAGCCTTTAACCAAATTAGTAAAATTCATTCTTCTCATTTCTCTCCTCTTCTGTGTGGTCTCACTCGTTCTATCTCTCGGTATCGGTGTTGATTCGGTTTATATTGCAGTTATTACTGTGTATGCATGTGTGTGTCTGTATGTTAAGGAGTGTTTGTGTTTATTAGTGTGCCGGGCTTAATTTAAATTTTAAAATAAAATTCGTGGACGTGCTTAAGCATTTGTGCGGCTATAAAAGAGGTGTTTGTTTTGTTTTTGTTTTTGTTGTTCTTCTGGTGATAAATTGCTGAAATAAATATTTGTTTTGTTTGGTTACAGTCTGTTGTTTTTGTAATTATCTTTAATACAGAAAAAAAGGCTTGGACTTTGGTGACCAGTTAAATAAACGGTTTTTGTTTTTTCATTTCAATTTTTTTTTAATAACATTTAACGCCATTGTTTGCGGTTAATATGACATGTTTTGTCATTAAGCGGTGAATATAGACAAAAAATAATAATTATTTTATGTCATTAAAATTTTACAGGGTGCAGTGTAAAATAAATTTAAATTTTTTTTATTTAAACCCACAATGTTTTACATCTTGCAGAGTTAAATATTTGGAACATATTACCACACGAAGTTTTTTTGATGGTTGATTTTAAAGAAAAGTAATCTTTAGACCCGATTTGACCCCAGAAATATTGAGAAAGTGATAATGATAGTGAATGCCTGAATAATATGGAAATATGGGAGCTATGATCATGACAAATCTTGGTTGTAGTTGGTCTAGATAAATCTATTATCTACACGATTCCTGAACCTGGTATTACAACGAACATATCGGATATATACTTTTATGATAATGGTTTACATCTTCCTGCGAATTTCACTTAAATATTCACTGACAAATCCAAATCACATGATAAAGTCGGATGTGAATGATGCACAATTGTCCTTCGCTTTACTAGATACCTGTCGTACTAATCAGACTGAATTAAAGGCTACAAAGAAATTCGTTGTGTGAATACGGTATCAGAGCATATCGAATGCATATTTTTAATGTTACCGCATAGCTAATGGCAGTAAGGCGGCTGTTGGATACCTAGAGAGTGTACAATTTTTGGCGTCTGTGGAGGAAATAATAAAACCTTCAGGAGATAGCAAAACTTTAGATTAATTTTTGTGATACCAAAACATTGAAATTCCTTAAGTCTGATTTTGTGTATCAGCACCATCTTCATCCAGTTTTCAGTGACCTTTCGCTTAAATGACGCATTTTTAACATAGAAACTTCCTTAACACATTCGAGGACAGTTAAATTCTGTGTTGTCTCATTGTGGGGCATGTAGCGAAATCATTAGAATCAAGAATATAGTTTATTCAACGGGTAATGCCGTCTTGTCCCAGCGATAATATCAGGTTGGTAGCACAGGACACTCATTTTAACAAACCATAATTTTACATTAACTTTATTGCGGGAGCTACCGTTTTGGCTCAATGATAAATAATATTGGCGACGTCCTGTCCCATAATTTTGAACTAAAATTGACGGCATAGGCCGTCTTGTCCGCGAATGTGTTAATGAAATACCAGGTCTACCGGTATGAAGTGAGCGTTTTTTTTATGAATAAAACACTATTTTTTAATGGCAAGGTAAAAAAAAGTTATTTAAAATATTTGCCGTTGCTCGCTATACATTATTTCCATCTTTCAGGCAATTTGAGGATTCCTCGCCAATAAAACTGTTCGTCTTTTGAAGCAATTTTCAACATCCTCGTAGAAATTGAAGTGCTGCTCAGCCAATGCCTGTTCCATCGATGAAAACTAATAGTAATATGAAGGGGCCAAGTCTGGCGAATACGCCGAGTGGTGTTGCAGCATTGAATTCTGAACCGGTTGCGCTTTGTGTGTAGATACATTGTCATGTCGCTAAAATTATCTTGCTGTGTATTATGGTTGATTTTGGTCGTTTATGGTTCAAATTGATAATTTGTTGTCGGTAGCGATTTGTATTAACGGTTTAACTAGGTTTTAGGAACTCGTGATACACCACACCTATTCCCTCAAGACGCACAGCATTTGGTCCTGACGCATCGATCTGGTTTTGCAGTCGAAGTTGATGGTTATCATGGATTAACCCATGTGTTTTTCTGTTTATTATTCCGAAAAGAAATACACGATAGTAACAATTCGATGCATCACTGATTTTCTATTGTGTCTTTGAAGTAAAATTTAAATATAAATTTAATAAGTGGGTTTTCAATCAATTTATTGCGAAATCAATTTTCGAACGACATTCTTTTCATACCTACCTACCTGGTGGTCCCTTGTTAGTGCGGTTTGATGCCTCTGGATTACTTTTAATGGGGCTATGTTAAGTCACTGGTACATGCAGGCAAACCGGCAGCTCGAGAACTATTGGAAGATAATATTAAAGCCACCATTGACGCCATTCGGCTAGATTTATTGGAAAATGTTGGACTATTTAACTCGATGCCTTGGTAGGCAAATATCGGACGGCATAGTTAAGAACAAAATGTCACGAAATTATCCACCAGATTATGATAAACAACTTTAATTTCAAAATTTCTGTTTAAAATTCTTCGTTAGTACAAAAAGTAATTTGACCTTAAAGAAATACCATGTCAAACATTAAAAACACCGGTATTCCATTTGCGTCCTCATTTTTGTCTTCACACCCTGTCTGTCTATTTTGTATGATTTTTAATTTCAAAATTTAAAAAAAAAAAAAACGTCATAAAATTATGAAAATATTTAAGCTGATAAGGAAGTAATTTATGAGAACACAGTATAACAAATTGTTTTCATTCTACTCTTCCTTTATTTTACTTCTCTGTCTTTTTGACTTGTAACATGCAACGTGATGTCAGTTACATGACTGTCTTGTTGCCTTTTCACGAAATTAAAAACAAACACCAACTGACACAGACACAAAACAAAAAAATTTCCATTTCCTGTCAATTTCTCTTATTTTCTAAATGTTATTTCTTCTCCTGCTTCTTCCTTTCATTTTGTTTCATTACTAAGAATATGACCAGCCCATGTCTTCGCCTTAATCTTCGTCTTCGTATTTGTTGTTTTTTTTTAATATTTTTTTCGGTGGCAATATTATTTTGTTTTTGTTGTTGTAGTTGTTGTTTTAGTGTCTTAAATCCAATTAAAATGTAATGTTTTCCCAACCATCCTGTTTATGGCTGTGGTTCTCTGTTTTGTAGAAGGCGATCATCCAGCCTTATTTGAAATTAAACGGTGTTGAATATCCTTCGAAATTTCCTTATAGTTGTTTTTGTTTGTTTTTACTGTCCTTAAATTGTGATGAAAATGTTGTTTTAATAGTGGATGGTGAATAATGGTGTTGTTTTTTTTAATGACACCGAGCTACAGAAAAATCTGTTGGTTATCGTTGCCTTTTTTAATGCGTTATTTGGAGATATTTGTTCTACTATGTAAGTTATTTGTACTCAGTTTCTTTTTAGCATCTCTTTGCTAGGTTCCCAAATATCTATTGCTCGCTACTAATTAATTAAATAGTCCTTCGAACCTATCGGAACAGGTGCTTTTTTGAAAAATTTTCCTATAGCTCTTAAAAAATCACCCCTTACTACTATTATACAACTCTTATACCACTCTTATACCACCCTCAGAACCATTCTCATACCACTATTGTTATTAAAATTTTCCGTTTTTTTATTAGGTTTTTCCTTTATTTTTCATTTCCTTTGGTTCATTCCTGGTGTACAGTTGCACCTCAGAGGATGATAGGCTTGTAACCTGGTGTTGCTTAGAAACACGGCTCTCTAAAAAATGTTCTGAAATGTTATATTAAGTGCAGTAGTGAGAAGCAGTGTTCATTGAATTCTACTTTTGTTAAGAATTTATGCCGCCTGTTGTTAGTCTCATATTTTCTCTGAGGAATGAAGGCGCTGTCATCGGCGTAAAATGCCACAGTACTACCTCCAGGTGCCACAGAATCAGATATGTAAAGATTATAAAGCAGTGGAGACAAAACATAACCACTATTGTGGAAATTTTGAATATCAAGCCATAATGAAATTCAGATGATATTCTTACGGGTCTTAAACTGTCTGATATTATTAAATAACAAAAAACAAGTCCCGCCATTGCTTGACTGTGTTTATCTATCACTTATGTATTCATATTGTCTACGGTCTCTTACCCGTTATATTTCTGCTTCCTAGAAAAGGGTTAAATGTCATTAATTTTATTGTTATTGTTGTTGCCGTTTTTTTTATTGTTTATTGTTTGCATTTTAAAACGTTTAATATATTGTACAAAGTCAACGCTGTCGTAATCATGCCAATATTATGACAGGATTTTCTTTATTAGTTTTTCCATTTTTTTTCTCTTATTTTTCTGAAAACATCATTTCTTTTTTCCTTATCGTTTTGTTGTAAAATTCACCTTCAATCGTCATTTATGCAAACATTGACAACCTGTCTCTGTATTCTTCATTTACATTGTCATTGCGACCATACCCACCTTGCTTGCCATCTTGTGCTAATAGAGTGACAAGTAAACATTTCATCCTCCTCTTTGTGTATATCTTTCTCTAATTTCTGTATAATTTTGCTGTCTTTGCTTTGCCTTTTACCGTTATGATAATGAATAGCCAATAAAAATTGTAGGGGAAGAAAAAACCTGAGAAATTAAAAACCGAAAAGAGAAACTCTGGAGATGAATTGTTATTTGTAAAGGAAAAGACAGGATTTCAAGAAGCTTTTTCTTGCATATGGTTTACATGAGAGATAATGTTCTCTGTAAGCATAGAGAGAATGGCTTCTATAAATAGAAAAAGATAATGGCAGCAAAAACAGAGTGAAGGAATGCAGAAAACGACTGAAAAGTATCGATGGTACACCGAAATCAAGAACTGTGCCGGTAGGTAAAGGTGTATGTGCCTACCGAAAGGCTTTGTATAGCCACACTTAGGACACAAAAGGCCCATTGTGATACCAGAGTTTTACGTTTCCTTTTAATCTGTATTTAATACCGATACGCTTTCATGAGTGCCCACAATGGAATGCTCAGAAATAACTTCAATAATCATACTGAGTGTGCCCCTTTGAGGTTTAAGCAGACTTTCAATGCGTCTTCTATCTAGCCATAGACATATTTTCTGTGCTCGTGTACGAAGCTGCCTATCTGGAATTAATGGAATTCATAATTGCACTGTCAATTATGCGGCCGCAGGTATAGTCTCTACATTTATCCGGTACCCACATGATATGAAAGTCATACAGCTCTGCTATTTATTGCTATAACAATATTTAGCCTATACTGTACTAAACGTATTGACCGTTAGAATAACACTAACAACAATAAAATTATAATAAAAAAAAAAGAAAAAATTTTTAAAGCTGCTCAAGTGAATGTGTTTTCTGCTCTCCTTTTAAAGACAATAGAAAAATACCAATAACCACTATGTTAACATCAACTATGGCGGCGGGCATTATGGCAGATCTAAAGGACAACAGGGTGCAGCTATAATTTATTAAATGCTTCATTTGCATAAAAAGCAATGACAGTTTCTCTTAAAAAAGCAAAAAAAAAAAAAAAAAAACAATAAAAATTAAAATAAAATTGAAAAAATGTTGGAAAAGAAAAGTTGAAAATATTTTATTTGCTTTATCCCTTCTGCTCCCTCCCTCTGTTTAGGTCTCGTATGGTTTGTGTTTGAGTTTGTTTTGTTTTTTATTATTCCCCTCAGAGAGAGTAATGTTTAGGTTGATGGCTATTAAAGGCCAAAAAAGAGGTCGCTAAAGGTGGAAAATGTTGAAAAAAATGTTTTAGCTTTTAAAATAAGTCAGTAAATTAAAATGGAAAAGAGATAAAACAAAAAACACAAACACACAACAAGAGGTGTCAGTGTAAAACGCAATCGTTCTTTAAATATTTAACATATGCGAGTGAAAACTTAAATCCTGTTTGAAGTACATAAAATAAAAAAAAAAATTGTTTTTTAATTTTATACGAATACTTCACTATTATTACATAAAAAATATTTTGCTTTTTTAAAGGGGAATAAAATGAAACATAAACGGAATAAAATCAACACTCAAGAATACGGTTTGTTTTTATTAGCTCGTGTTAGTACCATTTTTAAAATTTTAGTCCCCAGCTAACAGCGCTCGTTTAGAATTGTTTAACGAATATTTTTACTGTTGATTACTTTTGAAATAACAAACATTTTGATGGAATAATAATTGATATTATTTTAATTATGTTCGGCTAGCTTCATTTTCTATCAATTCTCCCCATGGCATTCCCTATCTCTGCCTGCCTTGAGGAGACTGTTTCGTTACAATTTTTGGCAGCATCGTCGTGTCGTCTTCTTAGTATGTGGCTGATCGATTTTTATTTTCACTTGACTAACTTAATTACTTAACTTACTTAATTGGCCATTACAACCCTTTAGTCAGAATTAAAATCGAGCTTTTAGCACCACTCTTCGTGCGGTTGTGAATTTAATTCATGAGAGGCGTGACCTAAAATTAAAAGATCGAGTCTGAACAGCAAATTTGAGCAACTTTTCAGAGCAATTCTTTTTACAAAGAAGTCTGCTGAGAGGAAGTCGCGGAAAGAAATATTTTTTTTATTTCGTTTTCTTTAAAACGTCTGAATTGAGTTTTGAACCATGGACTCTCATTTAATAAGCTAACACACTATCAGCAAGACTAAGGTGAATTCAAAAAAAATTTAGGAGAAAGCGGAGAAGGATTCTTACCATGGTTTTTGTATTTATAAAATTAAGAATCTTCACATCCCTGAAAAAAAGGCGGAATAATACACCGTGGCTACTGATGATGAAACGTAGGAAAGTTATCGGATAGTCAGGCCGACATTCAAGCATTTAGCTCTTATGAGGTTAAATCAAATAAAATATTGGACACTCTGTTGAAATCTGAATCAGCTAGATAGGGAAAATATGGTTACCTTCTGAACATTTATGAGTTCGCGATAATAAACAGGCAGATGAGCTTGTTAAGAAGGGAGCTGTCACGCTGCTGATGGTGCCAGAATCTTTCTGTGGATTAGGGACTGATGTTTGAAAAGATACACTCAACGAAAGGGAAGATGAAGAGATTTTCTTCTCGAACCAAATGGGTTTGTTGCAATCAAAACTGGTAAATGACAACAAGAAGAGATATGAGTTGGTAATCGATCTTTTGGTAGGACACTGTAGGCTCAAAGCACACTTGTTTAGAAAGGAAGTCGTCGCGAATACGACATGTAAATTCTGTGATGATAAGAATGAATCATCAGAACACATTCTTGGAACATTTGACGTTTTAATACATTCCAGAAGGAAACATTAGGTGCGGTTCAGGGAAATGCGCTTGTTGGCATCGAATAGCATCAGGCATCAGAGATACCCTATTTATATTGCTAGACAGTACAATAAATTGTATGATGATGGTATATTCCAGATTAGACATTACACTAGCTACGAAAATCATAGGAAGCTCAGACAGAATCAGTTATTTCCACAAAAAATAAAAAAAACCATAAACGAATTGCGACTTTATCTGGCAAAGTTACCCTATAACTTTCACAGAGGGGATATTTATAAGCAAAGATTGATGGAACTGCAGTCGTTTTGGAATCCTGATGCAATAGCCAGGGTTGAAAATATTTTAGTAAAACTAAAATAAAGCAAAGAAATAATTATGTTTCTTAAAGGAATGAGAAGTTGGAAATATATTAGATAGTAGACAGGTATCATCTTCGTAGAATACAATAAACGAGACACTCGTTCCTAGTGGAAAAAGAGTTTAAAATTAAGTCAGCAAGATTTCCCACCACTACACAATATACTCGGAGAGCGTTGTTTCTAGGCAATGATAGATGGCAGCCCCATTATCCTGGGACTTGCTGTAGCAGACCAATCACCTTAGCTGGAACAACACATATACATTAAAGGAACGGAACAAAGGCAGAAATGCTTTTTGGAAGCCATATGCTCCCAAGATGTGTACTGGAAAAAAAGATACTTCTTCCAAACAATCGAAGTTTATTTCATTTGGCAATTGTGAACTTGTTGGTACTGAGTACAATCATCGGATATTCCCTCATTTTGTTGATCCTGCTGCTATTTCCATCTGTCTTGGCATCATTAGTTGTTATAATATTGCCTAAATAGCGGAACCTAGCTATGCTTATTACTGGCTGGCATTTTATCATACGTGTTCTGTGCGATCATTGTTTTTTCAAAATTTCTCATTTCACTAAACAGACATTGATCTGATGGTTCGAATTATTTTCTGAGACATACTTTTCAATTTTCAATGCTTTCCATGTAGCTGCACATGAGATAGTATTGAAGGCTTTATTGAAATTGATGAATAATAAACACAGATTAGTATGACACTCCATAGATTGCTTCACCATATAGTATTATAATACTTAGGGCCATTATCACAACTTGCCGTTAACTAAAGGGAGGATTTTAATTGTTTTTCATTATTATAAGTAGAAAATATGGTAGAAGTGAGCGTTAAACTAAAGGGAGGATCATCCTACCGGTAACTTTTAAAGTTAAGTTTATGTTTAAACTTGCCATATTATATATTATTTTCAATATGGCAACTTCAAATATAAACAAAATGAGAATATACAACAAAAAAATGAAGCCCGTCGTTGCCACTGCTTTTAAAAAAAGCTTGTTTAATTGAGCAGTGTTATCGACATTGCTCCGGCACTGCCATAGTTTTTGAAAAAGTTTTTTTTTTTATCTGTAAGTTGTAATAATGAAAATAAATTAAAGGTAACTTTACAGTTCCCTTTAGCTAAAGGTACCTTTAACTAAACCCAACTTTAACGGCAAGTTGTAATAATGGCCCTTAAACATATAAATGAAACCAGGAACAATATTAAAGCAGAAACAGTTACAATTTTAAGTAATCTATTTATACAACATTGCTTCCAAGGAATTTAGTTCAATTTTTAAGGAATTTAATTTAATTTAAATTAACTTGGCTTAATACTCTCTCTACATTAGCTGCAGAACGTGATCATATTAATATTTCTTAACAAATTTAGTCATGGCTGGAAATTAAATGCTACCATCTCTTATTTTCATTTCTGATATATGTATTTTTCGAATAATCGATAAGTGTTATATCATTTTTAGGAAAAAGTTGTTTAAGGTTTAAACAATCTATCCCAGTTTTATTTATTGACATATAAGCGCAACAATATAATATTGAATCATCTATATCTATGGGTAGTGTAAATAATAGGGAGTCAGAAGGTCTTGACGTTATGGGCATGAGAATTCATGCTATAACTGACACATTTTTTAGTGCCTTGACTTCTTAAGACGGTGCAAGAAATATTTCACTTCATCTGAAGTTGCAATGTGGCTTGTGTTTCACTGTTCTATCGCTACAGCAACGGATTTTGTTCGAGCGAAATAAGGAGACTTGTTCCCGAGAATCATGTAACACTTGTGTTTCTCGTCGAGCACCTTTGCTTATGGTCGATTGGCCAGTGGGTCGCATAATGCATTCCAGACAAAATTTGTTCTTTAGTCGGACTGTTTGTATGCGGAACTCCCTTACTGCAGAGATCTTCGCTGTCACTTATAATATAAAAGGTTTCAAATCTAGCGTCCTTAAACTGTACTTCCTCTTTTCTCCTTCCAATAACATATTTTCTCAGTTCCAATACAATGCACTGCATGATCAGGGACCATCCCCTGAGTGTTGTTCGTACAGACAAAACAAAAAATAATGGCACTTGCCTTTGGTCTTCTTAGGGTAATACTTGAAGCTGTACTCGAATCTTTAAAAATGGTCTGCAACGGCAAATTATAAATTATGCTCAACCATGAAAAGTGGCAATCTTATTTTAAAATTCTTGGTATTGTTATTATTTGCTGGGTAATGTTATTGTATTTGCAGATATTTGCTATTATTTGCTGGGTAATGTTAGGGTATTTGCAAATATTTGCAGAACTTACCATTTTTCCTTAAATATGTGATCATTTCTTTTTAAGTTTCGTTACTAATTGGCGCTTTGGTTAAGGTTATTTAGCATTTTATGTAGTATCATCACAGGTGTTTCTTTATAATTTAAAATTTGGGCAATTCACACGACTTTGTATCGTGTATGTTGTATTTAATAAACTTGGTTGTTTGTTAACGCTCAATGCTACGCTGTATTGTGTATTTCGTATTCCATTTCGGCATTCAAACAATTTGATAGCACGAAACCAACACAACTTTTTAAAAACATATGGAAAAAATATGTATAAGTGTATCGGATAATTACATGAATATTATCAACAACAAGCACACACTATTGTATAATCGTCCAACAATACACTCAATACAACGATACAACGGCTTGTGTGATTTGACCAATTATAATACTTTACTTATTGTTATTATTAATCTAAATTTGCAAAAGTAACAATTGCAAAGAAAATCCAAAGCTTAAGGAGTCTTTTAATGTATTAATGTAAAGAAAATTGTGTAAATTTTTAATTTCTAAAAATCGTCAAAATAAGGGTATAAATCGTCAAATCATCAATATGATATTTTTGAAACACAAAATCGTCAATTTATCGTCGTGACGATAAATCGTCAAATCTGGCAGACATGGCTGGTATTGAAGGCTTCCTTGAAATTGATGAATAATAAACACAGATTAGTATGTCACTCTATAGATCGTTCCATATGTTATAATATTTAGAGTGTTGACCTCATCAAGGCATTTTCTACTTGGTCGGAAACTTACAAGTTCATCTTGCAGATTATATTATGTTTGTCAATATCTTTTATTTGGTTTTATATGCATACTCGTACACTTCAGAAACGGTTGAGTATACGAACGTTTTGTTGCCTCCAGTGAGTGATATTTTATTGTGATTGAACTGTAATTTGATGCACACTGAATATAATAATTGATACAGAAAGTAATAAAATAAAAAAAAAATTCTAAAATCCTATAATGGAATGGTTTTGAATCGTAAATTGTTAATGGTTGTCTTCATCATCATCATAAATACGTTGTAAAAAAGGCTAAAAGCTCTTAAATATATTTTTTATTTTCCTTTAAAGTGAAGTCCAAAATACCAAAATACGGAAAATAAAAGAAAACATTTAATATCATACGCATAGAAGATCATAAGAGATTCTGTGCAATGGTATCGGCGGGGGTAAAAGGGTGTTTCTTTAAACTTTGGAATTTCGAAAATTAAAAAAAACCCAATCAATTTGCAAAATTGCCATTAAATTTTTAAAGATTATTTTGCAAAAAAAAAAAAAAAAAAGTTGCTACAATAATGCTGCTTAATAGTCGTTGTTGATGACTTTTTCTTTTACGAGATAATCCATGAATATTATACCTTGAGTGTCCCAAAATACTTTTGCTTTGCATAACCTTGCCTACTGGCTATCAATCTGACTGCTGTTTAGATTAGGATTGACTAAAAATCATAGAGGCTATCTATAGGGTCTTCCAACAGTGACTTGGCTGTTAATAACGGCCATTTTGTTGAAGTAATATCTATTCAGTCGTTTTTGCCAAATCAATTTGTTTCGCAGTATGAGTTCTGGAGCGGTTGCAACTGACCTAATTTTCATTAATGAGACCTATCTCTGGATGAATGGGCACGTAAAAAAATGTCGATTTGAATCGATAGAAACCCACACGAAATCTGAAAGAATTCAATGCATTCCATAATAGTCATGTTTAGTGTGGATTTTAGGCTGGCGTGGACATTGATTCACATTTTACCAACTTCTTTTGGCCTGAATTGGACGATCTAGACACCAAAGAAATGCGATTTCAATTAAGGTGATCTACAAGCTATACAACTCATGAAAAATTGAATAATCTGCAGGATTGTGACGGTGCGATTTGTCTACGTTTGATTTTTTCTTGTGGGGTTTTATTGAGTCGCAGGTGTAAGCAAATAATCCACAAACCAATGCGGTCCTCAAAGCCAATATAGCATATGCCATCGGTCAAACCGTATGCGGTTCAACTAAAAAAGTCGTGGCGGTCATATGAACGGTGTTATATTTCACACACAACGATATTGATAAGTTTTTCAGACGCATAAAAAATTTCGATGATATCTCACATACACTTTGCTTTCTCTCTTTTAAAGATAGGAAGCCTTAAAATAGACTTTCCATATGTTAACATGCAAACTTTATTGCCAGAGGCTTTGTCATGGTTGGTCCAATTATGCATATATTTATCAGCATCTTAGCCGGTGTCTAATCAAGAGCAGCTGAAATCTTGCATTCCTGCCCTGCAATTGTAGCTGGCTTGTTACTGTACACATGAGAACAAACTGGCCTCTCAAAAGGCTGACGTTATTGCACGCTGTGTGACTTTTGACGTCGTCTTGTTGAATCGATTCCTTTTTTTCATTTTGTGCAGAAACTTTGCACTGAAACTTGTCTCATTGACTGCAACATTATAATTTTCATTGTTATGGCGACGACCCACAAACTAAGTGCATTATTCAGAGTATTTTGTCAGCTTTTGAATTACATCTGCAATTGCAACTTAATACGGCAATTCTTTTTGTTTACGTAGCTATTGGATCTTCAATTTTTCGACTGAATCTTCATTCTACTTTTTCAATAGCCATTCAACAAGCAAATGGAGAATATTGGAATATTCTTACGTATATTTCAGAGTGGCGCACAGTGCCATCTATGAATTGAGTAATAGCGGTCTTCATTGAGACTGACCGATACAGCAGCAATATTCTAATCGATGAATACACTTAACTGATGATAAATTTGATCACTATTGCTTGAATTGCCTGTTAGGTGGATCGATTTTGATTTAATTTACGAAACACTTTCCTCACACAGCACGATTTTGATAATAAATTTCATGATTTGTAAGTTGCCGTAGTCTATTAACTATAAAGACATTTCGAACAAAAAAAAAAAAAAAATATGAGAACATATTACATATGAGAACATATTTCTTTCGACGACTTTCTCTCAGCAGACTTTTGGCAAAAACTTTAAGAGTAAATACTATAAAATTGCCATGAGTGGTATAAGAAGCTAGGTTGTAGTCCTGACTAAAGAAGTTGTAGTGACCAAGTAAGTAAGTAAGCAGGAGATGTGGTGAAAGAGCAACCCTTTTTTAACATTTTCACATGTCACGAATCCCTATTTTTTACATTAAAAACTTTACACTGGAAAACCAAATGCCAAAAAAATATCACCCGTTGCTTGCCATGCAATTACACTCATCATATGTGAAGACATTTAATAAAAAGTTGTAAAAATAAAAGTACAACAACAACAAGTAAAATATTTTATTATTATTATTAAAAAAGACACAGGGTTTTTTTTTAATGTATCGCAGTATTGTTTCCTTTTCTTTTACATTTTTATGGCATCATTTGATATTTACAAACGAGCAAAAAGAAAATGCCAACAGACGTAAGAAGAAAAATTGAAGGCTGTATCATTGAAATGGCCTGCTGACTTTTTCTACAGGGTATAGCAATTGCGAGTTTTTTTTTCTTGAATTGGCAAAAGAATGGTTCAAGACTATCTCTGTAAAATTATGGAATTATTCTGAATATTTCTCTTCTGTTCTTGCGTCTGAAAGCTGAAATACTCTAACTTTGGGAGAGTCCTACACTAAGGGCCATTATTACAAATTGCCATTAAACTTGGGTTTAGTTAAAGGTAATTTTACAGTTCCCTTTCGTTATTACAACTTACTTTTTTAAAAAAATGTGGCAGTGCCGGAGCAATATCGATAACACTGCTCAATTAAAAAAGTTTTTTTAAAAGCAGTGGCAACGATGGGCTTCGTTTTTTTTTTTTGTTGTATATGCTCATTTTGTTTATATTTGAAGTTGCCATATTGAAAATAATATATAATATGGCAAGTTCAAACATAACATACACACATAATTGGCCATTACAACCCTTCAGTAAGGTTCAAGGCCTAGCTTCTCACACCACTCATGTTGGGTGCGTTAATTTTATAGGTGAGTGGCGGGACCTACAGTTTAACGTAGACTCCGAACGACAGATTTTTGAGAAACTTTTACATGGCAGATTTATTTACGTGTTCTTTACGTGTAATAAGCCAACACACTACCTACTAGACCACGGCAACTTCTAGTTCAGACATAAACTTAACTTTAAAAGTTACCGGTAGGATGATCCTCCCTTTAGCTTAACGCTCACTTCTACCATATTATCCACTTATAATAATGAAAAACAATTTATCTGCCCGTTAAGATCCTCCCTTTAGTTAACGGCAAGTTGTAATAATGGCCCTAAAGGTGTTATATGTACGTGGCTGTTTTAAACAGACAGATTGTTAAAAACTCTCGTGATACTTCTAATGAATTTCAAAGAAAAGACTATAAAATACAACCCCAAACGAATTCCCCTATATTTTGTTGATTAGAATTGATGTTGATAAGATGACAGCATATAAATAACAACTTGTGTAATAAAATTCAAAATAAAAGACATTAGTATTGTTAATTAATTGTGGTATAAAATGTGCTAGAATTTGAAGTCATCATTTCTATATTTTACTTTTATGTACGTCACTACCTATTTTTATGTATACTCTTACTTCTTTCACTTGACATTCGTATCATTTCTTCATAATTAAATGTAATTTTTGTATTTCGTATCGCATTTCTTATCGACAAAAAGACTGACAGTAAATTTTATTGGTTTTCGTATCATAAATGACGACTTTATTGGAATTTATGTTACGTTTTTGTAACACAGACTATTTCACTTGCTTGTCTGTTTATATGGGAAACACAAACAAAATTGGGTATTTCTGAAAAAACTATTACGTCGGCGTATTCCTCTCAGCAGACTTCTTGCAAAGACTCTGAGAGTAATTAAAATTGCTATGAAAAGTTTCTTAAAAATCTATCATACGGAGTCGACTTTTCATTGTAGATTTAGCCACTCATGGATAAAATTAACACACAAAACGTATGTGTTGTGAGAAGCTAGATCGTAATCCAGCCTAAAGGGTCGTAATGAAAGTATGTAAGTAAGTAAGCATTAGCACTCCTCTTCTTCCGGATGAACTGGTAAAAGATTTGTGCAACGAGATTTCTTTCAATTGACTACCGACTTCGAAAATGATTAGATCTTATTCAATAAAGTCACTCGAGCTAGGAAATCAGAGTCAATCAATCGAGCTAGGAACACAGAACCACTTTGCAAAAGATATTTGTTAATGAATTGATTGATTTTTCGATAATTCGATTTTAATGCGCTCTATATGGCAAGTTCAGGCAGATCAACGTAGTTCTTTAGTTCTTTAGTGTTTACCGTACACCGTCGCTCCTTGTCCTTAAAAATAAAAAAGATTACAACTACCGATGCTTCTACACACTGAGATTCGTGAACGGCTTAAACATTTTTTGTTTTTTTGCTTACTAATGTAGCCATTTCACCAGAAATGAGTTTCAACCCTAAACATTATTCTTTGATAAAACGTGTTCACTTTTGGCCAGTTTTAAATGACTGCGATCAAAAATTTAAACAAACCATGATTGTTTTGCTTAAATTCTTGTATTAGATGTACATAATTTAAAGGCACTCAAGCCAAGGTCTCTAAGAAAAATTTTCACTTAGTCAAAGGGCAAAGATCGACATTTTGGCTTTCTCTTCAAAACTTCGCGGTACAGTAGCAATAATATCTTCCGTAAGAATATTTACTTGTTTAGTTGCTGGTTTTGAATCGCGAAGAATAGAGTTACTTCGAAAATGTTCAATACCTTCATGAATTGCTTGTTCACTAGACCGATTATGTTGAAAGTAAAATGGATGCGGGTCGATTTACTTAAATGCTTAACTCATTCTACTGTGTAGCGATATCATATAGTCGTCATTGACTGTCTGCACATTGTTTTTTTTTTATCTTCCTCGTTGGGAAATGCAAATATTATTACACTTTCATGTCTTAACAAAAATTTATGTCTTCATTTATTCGTTTTCCTTTTTGGTATCGTTTTCTCTTAAAATTCATTGGCCTTAATAAATAAAAAAGGAAGAAAAAAATCAAATTAATTAATTAATTTATTTATTTGTTTGCCTATAATTTATTTTAATTGGAATTTATACAACCGAAATGGAAAATTTACGTAAAATCAATTAAAAATTCAAAGCATGTCGGGATGTGAAAAACGCATATATTTGTTACGTGTTGACTTAACAATATTTGTTGCTGTTGTTGTTGCAGGACAACAATAGATTTTTATTGTTTAATTGAAATCATTTGTTCTCAATCAATTGTAATTACAAACGTATAGGTTAGCATGAACCCTTGGTATCAATTTCAATATGCTTTAGAATCTACTTCAACTGCTGGTAAAAAGTGTCGCTAAAAGTATTTTAATGAACAAACGGGTAATTTTTTTTTTTGTTATTCAATACAAAAAAGGACATTAGTAACCTGTGGTAATCCGGAAAATGTTCAGGTAAATACTGGAATGTCAAAACCATTATCATATATTTCGTATTGAGTAAAGTATGCGTTTCATAAACGTTATATTTGACCCGTCGAAGGGGACATTCAAGTTGTTTGGACCAAATTTTGCAACAGTTTCTCACATTCATCATTATGTAAACAGTACATGTGTACATACATAATTGATCTCATTACAACCCTTCAGCCAGGGTTACGACCTATACCACTGGCAGGACCTACAGTTTAAAGTCGACTCCGACGACAGATTTTTACCAGAAACCTGCTGAGAGGAAGTAGCTTAAGAAATATTTTTTCATATTTCGTTTTATTCGAGATGTCTGACCTCTGGTTTGAACCGTGACCTCACGACTAATAAGCCAATACACTACCTAATAGACTACGGCGACTACTACATTACATTAATACAAATTGACTTTTTAATGAGGTCTACACACAGGTGATCATTATTTCTTTGGAAAAGAGTAACAAGCTGACTTTACTGTGAATGGGCGAGCACTACCAAGCCACGCTGGTTGAACTTTCAACCAACAACAAGACAGTGCAACTTGCCATACGGCGCGACGTACATAACAGACGAATTCTTGCTAAACAAATCAATTTCGTGATAATTTTCTTTTGAAAAGTTGTCCTGTTCGCTTGCTCCCTCGTTCATGCATTCAATTACTTCGTATGGGACTATGTTAAGTTATTGGTTTATACTGACAAACCAGCAGCTCAGTAACCTTTGCAAATAAAGCATGTGATTCTAATTATTAATTGGATTCTTTGTTCGTCGCATTGACAGTATTCAGAAATTACTTATGGCTTCAAAAATACAAAGAGAACCCTACGATCGTTAAATTTCCACCCATATTTTCTCTCAATGTTATATGCTCTCATTATATCGGGTGCGTTTATATCGAATCTGGAAATACTTATGTCATTCTGTTCTGTCACAAAGTTCAGTATATTATCTCCACTGAACGTAATGAATCGATTTAAGCTTGAGCAACATTGGGATTTATTGGGCCAACGAGAAACTGCACGATGATGTCGTGATGTCAAAATCATCTTTTCGGGGGAAGCTCATTTTTATTTTGGTGGTTACGTTAATAAGTACAATGGCCGTATTTGTGGCTTACAGAAGCCAATGCACCCATTACGAGTGACTGTTTGGTGCGGCTTGTGGAGCGGAGGCATCATTGCCCCATATATGTATCTTTGAAAATGAGGACGGCGGAATTATAACGGTCAATGGAGTCACCTATCGCACCTTGACAACCGTTTTTTTGTACTCCCTCTTCATGGTATTGATGTGAACGATGTTTAGCTTTCAGTGCATTTCCAGACATCTCATCCCACAATCGATTTATGGCGTCAAACGTTTGATGACCATTTAACTAGTCGAACGAAAGTTCGTGATGCCATTGCCGAAATACGAACCCATACGCACAAAAATTGGTTTGACAGAATAAGGTATTGTGAGGCAAGCCGCGACATCAATATGAATAAAATAATATTCCATTTTTAAGTTTACATACATACATAATTGGTCATTACAACCCTTCAGTCAGGGTTTTGGGCCTTATTTCTCACACTACTTATATTGTGTGTGTTACTTGTATACATGAGTGGCTGGACATACAGTTTAAAGTCGACTCCGAACGACAGATTTTTTGAGAAACTTTACAAGGCAATTTCATTTATTCTCAGAGTTTTTGCCAGAAATCTGCTGAGAGGAAGTCACAGAAGAAATATTTTTTTTTTCATATTTTCGTTTTGATGTCTGACCTGGGTTAGAACCGTGGCCTTACGTCTAATAAGTCAACACACTACTTACTAGACTACGATGATTTAATTTTTAAGTTTAAACTTTTGAATTTTCCATCGTGATCGACAAAATTTAATTTAATCGGGCCATTTTCGTAATTGCTACTTTTGATGAAAGATATTAATAGCTGACAGCCTAGAAAAACGGGCGCTTTTAAAATTACTAAATAAATAACTCGCTATATAGAAAGTTATTAGACTTATCAGTCTTCTTATGGGCATATGAAAGTACCCAGTTACATAAGGCAAAGTACCCAGTTATAAGGTTGCCCCATGAACTGGTAGTTTTCGAAGTGTACTGTCTCAGTACCCTTGCTAATATGCCCTAATGTCTAGAAGATGTGTCGTACGACTTGTGTGATCGTCTAAATCCACCTTTAGTCTGCAAACGTTTTGGAATTGCTCTTCGAGGTGCTTCCAATGATTTTGTAGGTTCCAAAGATATGCTAACTGTTCTGGGCCCCATATTTCTTTGGTCGATTTTTATTAATTTCTGATTACTAGCTAATAACGAGCGATATGATATTTTGCACTAAATACCTGAAGAATACCAAAATAAATTGGCATTTTCGCTTATGTTTTTTTTCTAATGACTGTTTTGTAAACATAGCCTCATAAGCATTATGAGTTTTTATTTTCCATCAATATTTTTATACGATCCTTTGAAAAATCCTGTATCCTGTTCAAATATACACAGCACTCACACACACACACACAGTATCATGTATAAAAGTGCTCTCTCATATATCGTATCGCGCATCGTGTATTCGTATATTAACTGGCCTTAGGATATTGGTTTTTTGAAAACAAATAATAGAATGAATAAAACGTTTGTATGTATGCAACTTATGTGTGTGTGTGTTTAAGGTGTATTTGTGTATGTTTTTTTTTTAAACATACAATTTTTTTTTTTATTTTTATTTATATTTTTACAGTTGTTGTAAATAAAATATAAAAATTGAAAACAAAAGGAAAAGAAAACAATTTTTTTTTTATTTATTTTGCTTAGTATTGCATATCAAAACATTCTATGTTCTCTTTGGGAGGTTTTGCAATAAAAAAATAAAAAAAAAATTAAAAACAATTTTGTGGTTGCAGGCAATATGAGTTATAATTTAAAAACAATACATAATAATATATGAATACAGTTACTTGCGTTTCTTTAACGGTAGAGACTATAACTCTTAAATTTAGTTGCGGTTTTATTTAGAGAATCCATGGATTTTTGAAATGTTATGTGTTGGCACTTGTGGTTTCAAATTTTTATCATAAATTTATGATTTTAAATTAAATTAAATTTATAAATTTATTTCCTAATTTCTCTTGTTTTCTTCTTTCATTTCAGGTATGGAACGCTCTAATTAATGGGTAAAGAAATTTAATTTTTTTTTTGTTTAAGTATTGGTTTCGGTAATTTCAGATATTGGACAATATTTACATTGAATTTGTTCGAAAAAAATTTATTTTTATTTGATTATTTCATAAGATACCACTGACAAGTTAATGAAAAGGAAATTAATTAAAATATTTGACGTGTGAAACATATTGATTAGTTGAGGTGGCAGACATCTCTTGAAGGAAGAGATTCCATTAAAGCTCATTGTGGTACTTACTTACCTAATTGGTCATGACAACCCTTAGTAGGGATTGCAACCTAGCTTCTCAACCTACCCATGTTGTGTGCTTTAATTTTTATCCATGAGTGGCGGCTACCACGGTTTAAAGACGACTTCGGATGACAAATTTTAGAGAAACTTTTCGATACAATTTTTCTCAGAGTTTTAGCCAGAAATCTGCTGACAAGAAGTCGCCCAAGGAAATATATTTTTCATATGTAGTTTTATTCGAGTCGTCTGTGCTGGTGTTTGAACCATGGCCTCATGTCTAATAAGCCACCACACTATCTTCTAGACTACGGCGAATTCATTGTGACACCACAATCTATATTGAACGGCCATTAAACGTTAACTAGATTAAGACAACTCCTGCCCAATATTAATCTTTTTATTGCAGCAATATTTGTATTAGAAAGCTCCACCTAGGATGTCAGAAAGTGAGCGGTGAAAAAATTCCGACTTTTTATACCAATTGCTGGTTACTGACGTATGAGGTGAAAGATATTCTCTTCCATCAAACATACACACCATAAAGCAATATTACTTCCAGCACGATGAATCCAGTGTGTGATGGTTTGTTTAAAACCCAAAATCTTACCTACAGTCCTTTTGCAAGTGTAAAGCGCTATTGTCGCTTTATTAAGCCTCCCAATTATATTGTCCTTCCATTAGAGCTTAGATACTTTATACTCTTGAATAAGAGGAGATCAATTCCATTTAGGATTACTAAGTTAAAATAGGGTATCTCATATCTCCTAAAACATGCGAGGCATGATTCAAAAACCCAATAAATTTTAAGTTTTCTGGCCCGGTTGCTATTCCAAAAGAGGGTGCGCACATGAAAATCTGATACCATAATGGCCCTCTACAAAAATATTCCACAGCATGGACGGAAGGACATCACTTTGTAATGCGCTTGTTTCCACTTTTCTTGCCATATGGAGGCAGTTATTTTTGTAACATATTGGATTAAAAAAACTTACGAATATTTTGTTCCATAACAGCCATAGAGCTTATGAGTCATGTCTCAATTGCAGGTCCAAATAGTTTGTTCCGATGCCGATGTGTCAACTTTCCATTTATGCGAGTGTTAAGTCTCAGTAGCCTTCTAGCAAACAGTTAGAGTCTAAATAAAATTACCATAAAAAGTTTTTTATATCTGTCGTTCGAAGCTGACGTTAAACCGTAGATCCTATCACTCATAGATAAAATTAATATACACAATATGGTTGGTATGAGATCAGGTTGTCATACTGACTAAAGCTTTGTAATGATCAATTAAGTAATTACTGTTCGATAAGTTTTGAGCCCTACTCTTCTTCTCTGACAGCACAATTTTGAATAAATTGCTCTTGGAACTGAAATATATGGAATGAATGAATGTACAAGCCTGATACGTTCATACATACATACATAATTGGTCATTACAACCCTTTAGTGAGGATTACAACCTAGCTTCTCACACCACTTATGTTGTGTGTGTTAATTTTTATACAGTGGTGGGACGTACAGTTTAAAGTCGACTCCAAACAACAGATTTTTGAGAAACTTTTCATGGAAATTTTATTTACTCTCACATTTTTTGCCAGAAATCTGCTGAGAGGAAGTCGCCGAAGAAATATTTTGTCATATTTCGTTTAGTTGGAGATGCCTGACCTGGGGTTTGAACCGCGGCCTCAAGTCTAATAAGCCAACACACTACCTACTAGACCACGCCGACATACATAATTGGTAATTATTTTAGTCAGGATTAAAACCTAGTTTCTTACAGCACTTATGTTGTGCATGTTAATTTTATACATGATGTCTGACCTGGGATTTGAACCAAGGCCTTACGTCTAATAAGCCAACACACTACTACAGCGACTTCACAAGCTTAATATATAATTTTGTTAAAAGCTTGCAACCTCATTTAGAATCCTTTTAGGCAAAATGCTTAAAGTGCCTTTAAATAACTAAAACAAGTGTTTAAAACATTTGCCTTGCAAGCACGATTAAAGTACATAACAACGGCAAAATAACAACTGATTTCAACAAACCTGTAGGATTTATTACTCCACTAAACTGTTTTAATTTCTTTAATCACTTGAAATGAGTTTGAATAGCACTTCTTACTGTACCTATAAGTACTGCAAGCGACAACAACACCTAACATTACATTCGAAATCATTTTTAACACACACACACACCTTCAATGGTACTGCTCTATACCTGTCTATCAAATAATGAGCAAGAGAAAAGAACGAAAAGAAAAACAAAAAGGAGAAAGAAAAAAATTAACTGAGACCTGGTGTTCATCATCTCTTTTTGAAATGAATGACATGTGTTTCCTACTCAATTCAATTGTTTGCTTCTCAATTTCTTCTTCTCTTCAAATCTATTACACGAGTTTTAAATCTTCAATTTCATAAAATTGTAAAAAAAAGAAATGAGAGAGAAAATATTAAAAAGATATAAAAAATGAAATAAAAATTCCACACAGAAACAGCAAGAAATGTCAGGAAGAAGGAGAAGACAGAAAGAAAAAAAATATGGAATCTAAAATAATTTTATGAAATCATATAAAAAAGAAAAGAAAAAGAAAATCAATACATCCGCTTTAGTACTATGCTATTAAAGAAAGAGAGAGAGAGAGAGAGAGAGCAATAGAAAGTGATAGGAGCAGAAGATACGTGGTTATAAATAAATGTGATTGTGGATGGCTGGTGGATGGTTTTCTACTAAATACAGGATATAAATATTCTCTTCATGTATGCAGGGAAATGTCAAAGGAAATTTCATCGAGTATTATTACAGTTCGACATACAGACAGACACATTAACATACGCACAATTTTACATTTTTTACATTTAATACTCAAAGACATAAACAAATACCATATACATACATATGTACATATGTATGTGTGAAAAACAAATACTCTGTTGTACTTACCACCATATAGGCATACATACATACAAACGAACAACGCATTAAGTGCGATAAAAATCAAATGTTGTGTGAGTGAGAAATGAAATGCAAAATAAAACAGCAAATCAACATCGTTTCAATGATGAAGGTCGTAACAACCAAAAATAATAAAATTTTATTCGATGGAATGGTATATAACATATATTCTATTAAACGAGATACAAAACAAAATCGAAAAGAGTTCAATTGTGTGCTTTAATGTTACGAGATCATTCGGATTTTTGTGCAGGTATACCCAATAATTTAAAGAAAAATATTAATCTAAAGAGTAGATCCTTTAGATTCTCGTTGTATTAGCGATTGTATCTATTCAGCCATATATGTATCTACAACTTTATGTGAATTAGATTAGATCAGGGGTAGCGGAACTTCCTAAATTATTCGAAGATCGTTACTTGATACTGCGATACCATAATCAATTTAAAACGTTTTCAATTGGAAGCCCATCCAACTTCTAAATAAATCTTACCCTTGCTGAATAAAGAGATGCCAATAACCTTCTCCTTTTAATAGCAAGAATCGTGCGCTGATACATCAGGTGCAAGATAGTCTCAAACCCATTGATCCTTCTGAATGGATTTCAAATGTCAAGTATTTCCAATGGGACAGTGTACCGTGAAAATCGTAATTAAGCTATTAATTGTCATGCGATTTTTTATTCATACATTTATATGCACATGCCTTCCTGCCGCCAACGAAGTTGAGCAGAGCATACTTAGCTTATGCCTTATCGACCTTGGTCAATTAATCAGTAATGCATATATGTACATCACAACCTATTTTGTTCATAATTTTGAAGCCATCAGCATGAACTTCAATGGTTCCACTGGAAATCTCAAGATGTGCAGGCCAGAAGTTCATACTTGGAATCTAAAAGTAAAGTTATAAGGAACTATTATTACCAGAACTGCAGAAGGTTCATAGTCCAACTCAGCTCTCTGTTGCAATACAAAGTCAGTTGGAGTCTCCAAAGCTCTAACAGAGCTTCCAGTGCTGTCGTAGCACACGTTCCGGTCGTTTTGATACATTCCTGTCTGTTTTATTTTAAACGGGTTGTTTTTAGATGTGCTCTACCTACCCAGTAAATAGTTCCATAGGTCGCTATTGGTCTAACCACCGTGGCGTACGTTTCAACTCACTTCATTTGCAATGAAAAATTATTTTTTGAATTTAGTTTTTGGTTTTTGCTTTTTTTTATTATTTAAATTTGCCTTTTGTGTACCCTTTCCCCTTAGACAATATTATGCCGCAATAAATGAGTAACTATCTGTGCTTGTTTGCATGTGTGAATGTGTTTATACGACGAGTCTGATATGACTTTAATAAGTCAGGAGTAGTTTAGATGTTCAATTTTTCTTCTATACATTCCAATGGCAAAAAGGAAAAGAAAAAAATAAAACAAGTAATCTAACGATGTGTTGGTATAAATTGTTTGTCGAAGTATATGTATTTTAGAAAATGAAATAGTAAAATCGTAATAAACATAAAAATACAAAAATAAATAAAAATAAATAGAATATATATAAAAAAAAAAACAAGAAAGAATATGAAGAAAAGTACAAAAATATGAAGAAAAACACAAAAATATGAAAGAAACCAACATTAAATTGATAGATAGGTAGATAGATAGATAGATGAATAAATGAATTTACGAATGTACAGATAAATTCATTTTCCCAATGAAAACATGACTACAAACATGATTTTTGTGGAAATAAATTTCGAATTTCTTGAAAACATTTTAAACACATTCGTACATGGCAGAGAACACAAGCAGACAATAACAGTGTATTGGTTGGTTAAAAATAGGTTTAAAGCATGATCAACAAACTGTCCTCTGTTACTCTTTGTATATGCAATAAAAGGCGATTTATGAGGGTCTAGCTTTAAGGTATTCTATGTTAAGCTTACACTTCATATTCTTAGGTATTTCAGATTCTCAAAACGTTTATTGTGCATGGATTCGAAGATTGCAATTCAAATTGTTTCATTATGATCGTTATTTTTCACTTTAACAATCCTATTAGGTTAGGGTAGCTTAGGTGGCGGGACCCCTTTATGGAAGAGGTCCCACAAATACCACCATTTAAACCCATTGTGATGCCACACACCACCACAATTAATTCTATCCGCGGATCAACAATTCCCTAGAGAAAATCATCCCAAGTTCAAAATAAATCTTGTTATCACAGCAATCTTTATATTAGAGCTCGAGAGAAAATGAGAGGCAGATATCTCCGTCTCTTCAAGACAAGAGCAGGGCACAGTTCCTGCAGAAGTTATTGAATTTGAAGGAAGTTAATTCCAAGTCTTTCAGTATTGCTATTAAAAGGACAATGGTCCTTAAGAACCGCTATTGTGCGATGAATGAATAAATACTATTTAATAACAGAAGTGAGTCAGTCCTCTTATTATACATACCTGTCCACACGTAATAGCATCATTAATTCAAATCAAACTTTCCGTGTTTAGTACGCTTAATGAATACAATTGAATTCATTCACAATTTATGACTGACTGGCAGAATCTCCATTTATACCACTTCGCTCTATTTACACTGTCTTTTATTATGACTGGCAACATCACTAAAAACTCTAGTAAATTGATGCAAGAGTGCAATTTGCTGGAAGGCACTAGGCAATCATTACTAAACAGTTATGAACTGTTCGAAGACAAATGGATTTACAATTTTGTCGAAAAAGTATTCTAAGCAACACTTAAAATTTGTCAAAGTCATGATTTTGAAAGACACAAAACAAAAATGTATTCGAAACTGTGGTCCAATTTTAACCATAGCTCACATTAAATTCTAAATTTTTAATCAATTCTTGTCGATTTCGATTAAAAGGCCTCTGTGAACAGCCGGAGGAAGGGAATGTGGGTAAATTCGAAAGCATTGCATTGAGTCACTACTCACACCCCTACAATCATTTTAAAAAATAAACATTTGCTAGAGAAATGCTGGAATTAGAAAAAAAAAAGAAAAACAAAACAAACAGAAAAAGGACAACAACAAAGTAGTAATGAACTATAATAACAATAATAAGAAATGATATTGCTTACCAATACCTATACAAAAATCACATACACACACACACACACACACACACACACACAAAAACGCACGAACGAGGGGAAGAGGAGACAGGAGGAGACTGTTGAGATTCCCCAAGCAAAGAGGAGAACTCCAAATCCTCCACCAAAAGTTTTGCCGAGGAGGACTACTGAGACGACTCTGAGTAGGCAGGTGAACGCGGAGGAGTTAACTGGAGAACCAGGGTGGCAAAAAGTCACTAAAAAGAAAAGAAGGGGCAAGAAACCTAAGGAGAGGAAAGCAAAGCCCGACGCAATCATGATAGCAACGAAGGATGACACATCGTATGCTGACATTTTGAGGAGGGTTAAAACGGACCCTAAACTTTGTAAATTAGGGGAAAACGTGACGAAAATTCGGAGGACCGTCAAAGGCGAGTTATTACTTCAGCTCGGCAAAAACGGTGAGCGAACGGAGGACTTTAGAGGGGCCATTGGAGAGCTCCTAGGTGAATGCGCGTCTGTCCGCACTCTAAAGGAGAGGAGGACAATTGAGATAAAGGACATTGATGAGATCACGGAGAAGGAGGACGTATATAACGCAATTATGAACGTTCCAGGTCTTGAGGGCTTCGGTCAGACCGACATAGTTGGTCTCAGGAAGGCATATGGTGGGACGCAAACTGCCATAGTAAGCCTTAACGCAGACGCAGCAACGATTCTCCTGAAGGAAGGTAGAATTAGGATCGGCTGGGTCATATGCAGGATTCGCGAGAGGAACACTCCGACAAAATGCTTCCGATGCTTGGAGTTTGGGCATATGGCCCGTCAGTGCACGAGCAAGGTTGACCGCTCGCGAACTTGCCGTAAGTGCGGACAGGAGGGGCATATTGCGAGGAATTGCGAAGGCGAACCTCTTTGCATGTTCTGCAAAGTGGGCGACCCGAAATCTGCCAACCATATCGCGGGGAGCGGAAGGTGTCCAAAATTTTTGAGCGCTCTTAAATCACGTTCTAGGAGATGAGGTTAATACAAATTAATCTGAACCATTGCGAAGCAGCCCAGGACCTATTGGTCCAGAGGGTAAAGGAGGAGAATATTGATGTCGCCATCATAAGCGAACCTTATAGGGTACCGAAGAATAGTACTTGGATCACGGACGGATCTAGTACTGCGGCTATATGGATCTGTGGTTCATTACCCTTCCAGCAAACCTATGCGCGGGACATTGGTTTCGTTATGGCCAGGATAAAGGGAGTTTTCGTCTACAGCTGTTACGCCCCCCCGAGATGGTCAATGGATGAGTTCCAACATATGCTGGAGAGGCTGGCGTCACACGTGCGCCTGAATACCCCCGTCATTATTGGAGGAGACTTTAATGCTTGGGCGACCGAATGGGGTAGTAGATATACTAACGCCAGGGGTCGCTGCCTCTTGGAAACGTTCGCTTCCCTTCCTGTGGCGCTGATGAATGATGGAAGAGGAAGCACATTTAGGAGAGCTGGATCGAGCTCGATAATAGATCTGTCGTTTGTGAGCGATAGCCTTGTTTCGCGGACCGCGTGGAAGCTAACTGAGGACTTCACGAATAGTGACCATCAGGCAATCGTAATGACGGTTACTGGGCGCAACACGAGAGGAGATGGATTGCCGAAGTTTACGGGACCTAAATGGAAGGACTCCCGCTTTGATGAGGAGACGTATAGATTGCTGTTGTCGTCTTTTCATACGACTGGCAGCACGGCCGAGGAATTAGTGAGCGACGTATGCGAAATGCTCAACACTGCATGTGATGCTGCTATGCCTAGGAGGACTGTGTGTAGGGGACGTTCCCCCTGCTACTGGTGGAATGACGAGATTCGAAATCTGCGGTCGGCTTGCTTTGGGGCGAGAAGAAGGGCCCAGCGCACGAGAGGAAGACCGACATGGGAAGCCGAACGGGCTTCATATGAGGATCTAAGGCATCAACTTAGAAGAGCCATTAAGAGGAGCAAAAAACTATCCTTTCAGCGGATATGCCAAGAAGCTGACGTCAATCCTTTTGGGACGGCTTATAGAGTCGTCTGCAAGAGAATCGGTGCTCGGGAACAGCCTAAACTAGGCTGTCCAGTCTTGCTACGGGGGATTATTAGTACATTATTCCCACGGGGCCAGCCCTACACTTTCATAAGTAGGGATCCGGAGGCTACCCATACCATACCCGAGGTAACAGGAGAGGAGGTACTCGCAGCATGCAATGGAATAGGAGATAGGAAAACACCGGGGCCAGATGGAATCCCGAATAGGGCACTTAAGGCGGCTATCCGGTTCAGACCTGATATGTTTGCTAAGGTGTTCCACAAGTGCTTCGTCGAGGGTGTTTTTCCACGTAGATGGAAGAAGCAGAAATTGGTTCTCATTCCAAAACCTGGTAAACCACCAGGGGAACCATCGTCATATCGGCCCATTTGTCTACTCGACACAATGGGAAAAATACTGGAGAGGATAATATACAATCGACTACTGACGCGTGCCGAGGCAGGAGGAGCTCTCTCGGACCTGCAATACGGATTTAGGAAAGGACGGTCCACTGTTGACGCGATAAGGAGGGTAGTCGACATTGCAAGAGATGCAATAGAGGGCGAAAGATGGAGATTTGGCACTAAGGAATACTGCGCGATTGTCACACTTGACGTTAGAAACGCGTTCAACTCAGCGAATTGGGGGCGGATTATGAGAGCCCTCTTTAACATGGCTACGCCGCCATACTTAATGGAGATTCTGAATAATTACTTTCAGGACAGGAAGGTAATATACCTAACGGATGAAGGAGAGCAGGAATACGTAGTGACGGCGGGTGTCCCGCAGGGCTCTGTTCTTGGCCCACTACTATGGAACATTATGTACGATGGAGTACTTCGACTGGAATTGCCAAACGGGACTACAATTGTGGGCTTTGCAGATGACATTGCCATAGTCTCGGTAGCTAAGACGGTAAAGGAAATAGAGGAGAAAACTAACACAGCGATTCGAAATGTTGGAGCATGGCTGGATGAGGCAGGTTTGACACTTGCTGCACATAAAACGGAAGCCGTCTTGATAAGCGGCCGGAAGATAGTGGAGAAGATGAAAGTCACCGTTGGAGGCACAGAGATCGAATCAAAGAGGGCGATAAAATACCTGGGAGTGATTATCGACGACAGGTTGAATTTCAAGGAGCACGTAAAGTACATCGGCGAAAAGGCATGTGTAACGCAGGGAGCACTGGCGAGGATGATGCCAAATATTGGAGGACCAGGTCCATTCAAGAGGAGGATAATTTCAGCGGTAGTAACGTCGATAATGCTGTATGCTTGCCCCATATGGTCGGAGGCACTCTCCGTGGGGACGACAAGGAGAATACTGTCCTCGGTGTATCGTCTAAGCGCGATTAGACGGATAAGTGGCTTCAGGACAGTATCTGATGAAGCGGCATTGGTATTGGCAAAGGCAATACCAATAGACATATTGGCGGATGAGATGAGGCGGATATACTTTCGCCGTCTCGAGTATCCAGGACGGACAGCGGATATAAAAGCGGAGGAAAGAAGGACTTCCATGCACAAATGGCAGTCACGATGGGAGAGCAGCTTAAAGGGAAGATGGACATTTCACCTTGTCCCTTCTATAACCCTTTGGATGGAGAACAAGCATTGCGAGCTGAATTACTACGTGACCCAGTTTCTAACTGGTCATGGATGTTTTAGGAAGTACCTGCACAGATTTGGACATGATACTTCCCCTATATGCCCAAACTGTGTAAATGAAGAGGAAGATGCGGGGCATATTCTAACATGCTGCCCCAGATTTAGATGGCCCGGAGAAAATAGATTAGGACCAAACCAGCTCATGGAGGAGCTGTTGAATTCTAGGACGCTATGGAGCCAATACAGCCAGAAAATGGCCGAAGTAATGATGGTACTCCGAAGATTGGAGGAACGAAGGCGAAATTTAGGATAACGTGATAAAGCTTTCGAGCTAACCAGCCCTCCGCGAAGTAATACCTTACGGCAGTCCCGCGGGGGGAGAGTGGTTGAAGTGTGTAGGGGGTGGGTTTAGTACGTAGGCACCAGTGATGGTGAATCGTGCATGCTTTTGTCGGTACAGAAGTATCTTTCGAAGATTACCACCTCCGGCTCAAGGCAAAAAAAAAAAAAAAAAAAAACACAAAAACGCACATACCATAAATATAATTGACATTTTATTTTAAGTGACAGAATGATGGACAGTTTATACAGCGTAGTGAGCAAAACGAGAAAAAAAGACTCATTAATGTGACGCCTAATGGTAGGCACTGTTTTGTTGCGAAATTAATAATAAAAGAGAAACTAATTTAAAAGAACAGAGAGACGTAAAAATAAAATTAAAGGAGATTTATTGATTTTAAGAAAAAAAAAAGAAAAAATTATGTTTTCTTTTGATTTAAGTAAACAATCAGAAAAAGTTCCTCAACCCTCCTACTGACACACGTCCTTATAGGTTAGTGTTTCTAGGCAACTCTAACTTCCATTGCAACATGGCAACTCTAACATCCTAATATCTGATATAGAAGATCAATCCACTACTTTGTTGGAAAGTTTTGATTAAGTACACTAAAACAAAATAAAGAAATTATAAGAAGTTAAGGGGTTGGTATGTTAATGTTTTGGGGCAGCCCTGTTGTTTAAACCAAATTGAAAGGAAAAAATTTTCTAATATACTAATCAGTTAGCATTACATAATTCCAACGCAGTAGAACTTCCTTAGTTAAACGGTGAAATAGTTGGTCCAGCGTATTTCAATTGCTTATCCAACCGTATACCAACAAATGGTACTCAAGTATATTGTTACGTCTGATTATGTTACGTATTGTACTATAAACCAGCTTCAAACCCCGTTAAAGGAATAGGCTTGATATGTCAGTCAACCCTGTTTAGCCGCCCTGTGTCAGAATATGTAAGGATGAGTGTAGAGGTAAGAACTTTCCCTCTGAAACAATTTATATGGAATAAACCGGTACTTTTACTTAGAAAAGCAGGTTTGGCTGTAGCCTATTAACTCATAAAACTAAAAATTATAACAGAAACAATTAAATACTCAAATGAAACCATTTCCCATACGCTTATGGCCTTTGGATTTAAGAAATAGAAATAATTGCTACATGGCACGTCAGAAGTCTATCGGACTTATTCGAATTGGAAAATATCTCCTGTGAGATGTCTGCCTACAAACTGCTTATTTTTGAATTAAGTGGGACACGAACACTTTACAAACTTTCTTATTTCAACAACCAAGAAGCTGAATTCATTAGGTGGTGATCTCTTTCAAACCAGTCATTGCATTGTTGAACTTATACCACCTCGTATCTCATAATTGTCATGAGGCGTAATTCTCTTAACTCTCGTTCCAGTACAATCTTATTAGTACAATGTTATGCTCTTACAAAAGCGAAAAGCGATTCTATGGATAGTCAATTCGACGTTATCATGAGCACCCTTCTAGGCGAGGACATTGAAATTATTCGTAGGCTTTGACTCACCACACTTTTTCAATATCGGCAACACTTATTGCAATCATATGGGCATACAAAAGTACGTGTGGCAATCCCCAGGCAAAAGTTTAAGAAACTAAATTAACTACCTTATGGTGAGCAAACTGTTTTTAGGCTCTTTATTGGATGTTAAGGCCATAGCGCAGTTATAAACAGCAAGCAATTAATTCTTGCTTCGAAACTTTCTATTTCATCATTCATTTAGTCGCTCTAAGGAATATAAATGTAAAGTGCTGGAAAACCATGGTTAAGTGATGAAACATGGACTGAAATTCAAAGCTGCAAACAATTATAAGTCGCTGGCAATATTAATAAGGATAATGCCGAGAAGCAATCAACATCTAATGCAAGAAACCCTAACGCTTAGACAAGGGAAGTTATTATAGCCCGATGGCAGAAGAGTCAGAGCACGCATTAAATCTTGGTATATTATATAGTACATGGTCGTAACGTCATCTCGATCACAGGGGACATGCTTACAGATCATTGTGTTATGAGAAGACACGCGGTAAGAATACAGCTCCCATCTAACGACTTCTGCCATGGGTGTAGATCTGCAGAGGAAGAGGAGACTGTTATTCACTTTCTTTGTCAATGACCATCTTTTGCAGGATGCAGATATTGGTTATTTAGCTCTCTAATCCTTGTCAGCTTGACGGAATACAGCTTCGTTCATCAAACTTTCGGGCTGGTTTCCCAGCGTAGGGTAGTCGTTGCACTAACCAACTTCTTCCCTAGTTTGTTGGAACTTGGTCAGTACAGGGACTCAAGTGAGCTTTTTCAAATCTACCACTCCAACCAATCTACCTGCCTCTCAGCAGATTTCTGGCAGAAACTCTGAGGGTAAAATAAAATTGCCATGAAAAAGTTCTCAAGAATCTGTCGTTCGAAGTCGACTTGAAACTTTAAGTTCCACCACTCATGTATGAAATTAACACTCACAACATAAGTGGTCGTAATTTTAACTGAAGGGTAGTAATGACCTATTTATGTGTGTATGTAATGTACGTCAAGTCTATGTAATAATATGAGAATTGAGTAGCAAAAATATAAGCAGCATATCAAAAAAGGTTCGAAGTGATATTGAAGTTACTTGGTTAGACGCATAATTAAGTTATTTGGGTCATGTTTTATGTCAGAAACCAGTCCACATCTTCCCAAACCGTGAAACGATCGATTTCGGTGCTTTAAAGGGGAAATCTACAAATCTGCCGGCACTTGAAACTGTGAGAAATGGAGAGAAGTGGATAAGAACTCCGAGAATATGGTGCAACCAACATTGGTATGCGTACTTACACCAATTATAGATATGGCTTAGACGACATCACAAGAGTAGTTCCGCAATTCCCATAAATGGCGATTTAAAAGAGTTCAAGAATTGTAGGCGTATGAGTTTGAAAAAACCTCTGCTTAATTTGCGATTATCTAACGCTCAGCTGTGAAGAAAATCTTACGATCCGAACAGATTTGCTTTTGTTAAGGGAGATCGTGCTTTGATCGCAACCCTGCCTGCTGTTTATTGATTTCGAAACAGCTATTCTCTGAGAATGAAACAGGCATACAGACTAACAAAGGAAAAAAACCGTAAACCAATAAAAAAGAATTGTGCAGATGCCTCGTGACAGCCCTATGCTCCTTAAGGAAGCTAAAAAAAATAATAAAAAAAAAAACGGAATACAGTTTAAATCACTTTCTGTTTTACATACAAACTGTCGCACTGGGATAATAGTTAAGGTTGGAAAATAATTTGCTTCTCATCATTTTTAAGTTGAACTCTGATACTGCCACTGCCACTACCACTGCCATTGCCACCGACAATGATAATGATTTTCTTGTTACAACTCCTTGTTACTGCATGACAAAGTGGAAAACAATGGAGCAGCAGCATATAATGGAAATTGAAGGGATAACAAATTATGACAGTGTTTTACTAGTCGTACTACTGTATTTTACTAGTCTTTATGCTGATGAACTTTAGTTCTCCAAAACAGTTTGTGTGTGTGTGTATGTGTGTTTTGAAACATATGTAATACTATTTGCCTTGTCCTTATGCCAACGTTTATACTATAAACTTTATAACCATGCATGTGTGAGTGTATGTGTGGGTGTGTGCAATCAAAACATTTAATTTTCCAAAAATAATATTTTGCCGACAGACAGGACGTTGAGAAGACATCCAATCAAATTGCTGGGAAAATTGTTTAAAAATAAAGTGGTAAATAAAAGGAATGAAGAAATGGGTGGGCGGATGTGGAATTTAAATTGTAAAACTCAGAATTTAAACTTTGAGGCAGAGAATGCGCCTAGATTTGGTTCAAATATTAAGAGTTTCGTAAACGCAACATAGTAATTCGCCGTTCTTGTATACGCGATGTAGTTTTGAATGGAAGTTGTAACGAGAGCCCATGGTATTGTTTGCAGTAATTTATGGGATGGTATGAGTGATATCAAGATTAAATTTTAAATTAAAATTTTAAATTAAATTAAAAATTTCTACCAATTATATTATAAACTAATTTTTGATCCTGAACATTTTATTTTATACAGACTCCTGTCAATTGCTTACAAAATTGTCGGATAATCGGTCAAATGCAGTGTGATTTATGTGCCGAAATCATATCAAATTGTATATTTCGCATACTCTTCGTCCAGATAAGCCGTGTCGGATATATTCCACATATAATGGCATCTATAGGTCTTTTAAACGAATCGAAAAGTCTCGATGTTATCCCACACACACACATTCATTCATAATTGGTCATTACTAACCTTCAGCTAGGATTACGACCTAGCTTCTCACATTACTTATAATTTTATACATGAGTGGCGGTTCGAACGACAGATTTTTAAGAATTTGGAATTCTGCTTTATTTGTATTTTCATCGGTCCTTACAACCCTTCAGTAAGGGTTACGACCTAGCTCCTCACATCACTTATATTGTGTGTGTTCATTTTATACATGAGTGCCGGGACCTAAAGTTTAAAGTTGACTCCGAGCGACAGGTTTTTGAGAAACTTTTCATGGTAATTTTATTTAGGAAGTCCCCGAGGAAATATTTTTTTATACTTCATTTTGTTGGAGATGTGTGACCTGGGTTTTGAACCTAGGCCTACGTACTAGACTACGGCGACTTCAAATACACTTTCCACGATAAATAAAATTGTAATGAAAAGTTACTTAACTTCCGCCATTCATAAATAAAATTAACATATACAACGTGGGTGTTGTGAGAAGTTAGATCGCAATCCTGACTAAAGGGTTGTAAGGACCAATAAAGTCATTTCGTAAGATTTCTAAGCGTTGTTTTTTTGCAAGGCCGAAATGAAATGACAAACTTTCATGAAAATTTTTATTTTTATTGTCACATGTCATGAATATCTTTACTTTGAAAAAATTTCTACTCAAAGACCAAATTGCAAAAAAAAAAAAATGGCCCGTTACTTACGCAAATAACACTTAAAACACACTCTCCTAGAAAGCACTTAAGACAACTCACAGGAAAAGAACAAGAAAAAGGGAGAAAAAATAACTAAAACGAAGTAAAAGGCAAACATTAATAGCAAATATTAATAATAATTAACAACAACAACAACAACAACAACAACAACAACAGAAACAAACCAAATGTTTGTAATGTTAATGCAAAATGATGAAATAAAAGAATGAACAAATGATGAAATGGCTATGAAACGGTATGAATGGGTGACTGGACAAATAAACATGAGTCATGCTTTCAGGATTAATTTGGCAAATAATCTAAAAAAAAAAAAACAAAAAATATATGAAAACGCATTAACAAATGCAAAGAAAAACCCTAAAAAAGGAGAGTCTCATTATAAAGAGTTTTCCATTTTTCGGATTTTAAAAGGAAAGTAAAAATAGTCATGAAGCTATGATTTTAAGGAAACCTCTATTTCATTATAATGCTTATATCTGGCCATTACGTACGACTTACATATAATGACATTTAAATGACCTTCATTGGTTTAGTTGAAGCACTTGATCTTTTTGAAATACTTTTTGACCACTTTGTTTGCATATTTAGGCCGCTATTTCAGAGAAAACTTGACCAGTGTGGGTTTTAAAAGTTTATCATTTTAGAGAATTATCTATGTAGATACATTAGCCACACAGTAATAGTCCAACGGCCTCAAATCGCATGATCTTGGAGGCCAATTGGCGATGCCAAAATGTCAAATGAATTCACCGTAATCTAGTAGGTAGTATTTTGGCTTATTAGACGTAAAGTCACGGTTCTAACCCCTGGTCAAATATCTCCAACAAAATTAAATACGAAAAATTATTTCTTCAGCGACTTTCTCTCAGCAGATTATTGGGTAAACTCTATTACTAAGAACGCTATTGAATCAACAAATTCAAATTATTCGCTATACTTTCTCTAGCAGACATCAAGTTTTCGACAGTGAATTCATTGCATTAATGCACAGGCCTGGCCACTTTCTTCCTTTCTTTATAAATCTTGCCAATTCTTTGCATAGTAGGACGATCAGGACGATTATAATTACCATGTAATACTTGAATCACTCACGAGCGTGTATTTTTCAGGGTTTTTTGGTCGTAAAACGATCCATTTTCGACTTGCCAAACCGACGATTTTGAAACCACTTAATTGATAACCCGTTATCACCCTTTTTCTTATTTTTCTCTTTCTGATTTGTTGCCTTTTTCTAATATTAAACTTTTAAACTGCCAACGCCATCCAGCATATCACTTATCATACTTACTTAACACTCCTCTCCTCTCCTCTACTTCTTATTTCATTTACTTTCTATCATTTACTCTCTCTCTCTCTCTCTGTAACTATTGTTGATGCTGTTGTTTTCTCTAGATACTGTGTAATGATACGAGTATTACAGAAAGAAAACATTACCGAAAATTTTTAATGGGTCACACCTACACACACATCTACACGCACACACAAACGCATGTAAACATGATTATATTGTTTGCACTTGTACTCATAACCCTACTGTCGAATTCTCTCTCTCTATCTATCTCTCTCTTTCTCTTTGCGTGTATCATTTGTAATGAGTAAGTGAAAAATGTTGTTCATTTTCTAATGTTTTTGTTGTAAAATATAACTGTTTTGGCTTGTTTCATATACACATCACTCTTAACGGGTTTAATAGTGTGTGTTTGTGTATTCACTTATACATTTTCATATGAAGCATTTTTTGTTGTTTTTTTGTTTTTATTGTTAATCTAACTCCATTTGATTATTCATGTTTATGAGACGAGTAGCTGCTGTAAATATCGCAGAAAGCATACAAATTAAGGGTAGTTGTTGTCATTGGCAAGTGAGAGAGAGAGTATTTTAATAATTGTAAGGAGGAGGAGGGCACAGTGTGTCCATAATTGTGTTTGCGTGTATTAGTAACTGAGTATGTACTTAAGTTTTGGCATGACATTATTAGATTACAAGACAAATGTTTGTTGAAATTATAGACAGTTAAAATGGGTATAAACAACAACAATAACAAGATGAAAAGTGTAGAATACAAAAAAAAAAAAAAAAAAATAGCTGATGTACTCTTTCTTACTTTTTTTTTAATTTTTGGATTTTGACGAAAATTAATAGAAAAACTAAACACACATACACACACTTATACTCATCCTCATAGAAAGAAAAAGAAAGAGTTAAAACGCTGATAATAAACATATATTAGGAATATAAATTATATACAGGGTGTCAGAACCGTAATATATATAATCTCTCACTGAAATTCATGAGTCTGGAGAAATGGTGTAGCGTACCACTTAGGAAACTCTGTTAAAATGTTCGATGATGGTAGGGGAACGGACGAATTAATGTACTCAGATGAGTTCTCTATATTGGGAACCCTGCAAGCCAAAAGGCTGACAATGTAGTCATGGATTTAGTCAATACCGGATGGGCGGCTTCTCACCGGCAAATTCTAAAGTAATATTCTTCATCTTCTGCACTTAAGAAGTACAAGTGGATCTAAATATTGTTATCCTGATACTGCGAAACCTAAAGATTTTGAGGATAATCTTCGGTAGCTGTACCTTTCAAGCCTTTGTCCAGAGGATGTATACAAGAAATAAGATCTTAAAAATTTTGCATGGGATAAATCGAAAGAGGTAAGCCTAACAAAGTATAAGGTAATGTTAGGGTTTGGTAAATGTTAAATGCATATCAGCCTAGAATAATACTAGATTTTTGGGTGGTTTTAAAGTTTTTGAAAACAATATTGGTTTCCATGAAAAGTTTTTTTTTTAAATTTTTCTTTTGTAGTATAAAATTAACACACACAATTCGTAACTCTGACTGAAGGGTTGTAATGACCAATTGATGTAAGATGAATAAAACCAAATCTAGGTGGAATTATCTTTATTTATTATTTTTGTAAATGATAGTAAATCCTCTGACTAAGTAGATCTCATTTAAATTCCTTTATGAGTTTTACAAAGACATCTTAAATTAACAAAAAATCTCTCTTTTCTTTATAATTTTATTATAAAAATTGTAAAAAAAAAATGTTAAACAATGTCGTACAATTTTAATGCTTGTCAACGTACCATCAAATATTGGGTGTCAGTTAAAAATTTTGGAACAATAACTTCCCAAAAACCAATACATTACAACACCAGTAATCACTGTGACAGATTAATTCCTCGAAAACAAAGTATCAGACTTTAAGCACAGGAAATTCTTTAATTTCTTATGAATAATAACAACAAATATACGCATTCATTTCAAAGTATTTTCATATACACATAGAAGTTCTTAAGGAGAAGAAAATAATTTTTTATACAAGCTTTCGATAAATAAACACGAGCAAATCGTTTTTAACAAGTATGGGAAGGAGAGCTTCGTTTCGTCTTTTATTTTTTTTTGTAACAACAAAAAACAACAATAAAAAAATATTAAAATTGTTGTTCTAAAATCAATCATTTAAAACAATAAATAAATAAGAATTACAACAACAACAAAAACACTAAAAAATTTATGCCGTTTATATTGGGTGTTCAGTTAAGTTCGATGACAAATTTAACTAAAAATCCAAGACCATTTTCTTGTGTTTCTAAACGAGTTCGATTGTACAGAGTATATCGCATTTTTATCCCATGGTGAGATTCCAGATTCTTGATTACAAACGATTAATGTCGAATGTTCTATAAATCTTGAGCATCGTGCATTTTGGGCGCCAGCTGCTACTTTTCCAAACAGACATGTGATTGGTCCCAACTTGTTACGCCTAGAGGTCAGGTATTGTTTGATGTAATATCTAGAACAGATTTGTAAGCCCTTTCCAATGGTCTAAAACTTACTGAGCTACTGATTGAAAGATGTAATAGACTTTGGGCTGTGCAACTATTTGGTCAGAAATCTTCGGATCACTTTCCTACCATTCTCACGACCTCATCCGTATATATTTCTGACTTTTATAAAGAACTGTAATATACAGATCATTTCGCCACATTCAATCAGCTGCAGAAAGGATATGTCGTAATAGAGTTTTCTCTTACTTATTTTAAAATTTGTCGTTACAACCCTTTAGTAAAGATTACAACCTAGTTTCTCACCCCACACACAATTGTGGTGTGTGTTGATTTTACCATTAAATGAATGGATATACAGTCAAATGTCGAGTCCGAACGACGGAAACTTTTCAAGGTTATTTTGCTCTCAGAGTTTTGCCCGAAGATTGCTGAGAGAAATTCGCCGAAAGAAAGATTTTCTCAATATTTCATTTTGTGCGAAATGTCTTAGCCAGTGGTTGAATCACGGGATCTCATCTAATAAACCAACACACTACCTACTACACTACGGCGAGTTCAAACTCTTCTCAGCTGATAGCAGCACAGTTTCAAGCTGTATAAAATGAGACCCAAGGAATGCACGAAATGGCACGTAGAACTCCTGGTATCTTGAAAAGGGCTGGATTCAACATCTGAATCAAATTATATATTGTAGCGTGCTATTCAAAATCCCTCGGGGCCAGTTTTATTTAAACTGCACTGATACAAAGAAAGTTCATGGTGTGTACAAAATCAGTAACAATATACCGTATAGCAATAAGGATTGTACTTTCCATTTTCAACGGTGTCATGGGGAATATTCAGACACACATAATTGATCGTTACAACCCTTCAGTCAGGATTATGATCTAGCTTCTCACACCACTTATGGTGTGTGTGTTAATTTTTTACATGAGTGGCGGGCCCTACACTGTAAAGTCAACTCCGAACTACAGAATTTTATTTATTCTCAAAGTTTTCGCCAAATGACTGTTGAAAGGAAGTCGCCGAAGAAATATTTTTTGATATTTCGTTTCATTGGAGATGTCTGACCTGAGGTTTGAACCTTAGCTTCACGTCTAATAAGCCAACACACTACCTACTAGACTACGGCAACTTCACAACGTATGGAATATAACATCGTTCAAATGTCCACCATGGCTTCTCTGGATGGAGCGCATTCGAAATTTTTCTTAAATCTGGCGCATAAATTCGACTGATTTTGTAGGCTTTGGAGGATCACTGTGGTTTGAGAATAAGCCACACCTGCAACTTAAGAAAAGCTCCACAAGAGAAAAAATCTAACAGGGTCAAATCGTGCGATCTCGGTGGCCAGTTCACATCACGTCAGGGTGAAGTGACAATTCCCTTAACCTGTTAAACCACATGTCATTGGTATCTAGATAATTTAATTCCAAAAAATTAATAGAATAATTAGATAAGCATCGACTTATAGTGCTCGCCGTCGACAGTTATGGCTAGGCCAATGTTATTCACAAACAATCCACATTAAACAGTGACTCTTTCGGGATGCATTCGGATGGTCTTGAATCTTGTGTGGATTGACATCATCGGAACTACAAAAATTTTGCCTCTTTACGTATCTATTCATCTAGAAATATGCCTAATCGCTGATTGTCATTTCTCGATGAAATTAGGGTCTGCAGCCAACTGTTCCAGAGACCATTCAGTGAAGATACGTCGTTGCCTATGGAATAAATCATTACTCCAACTGCCTTGAACTTCTATGCACGTGGCAATAGAATATAAATTGACACCATAAAGAGAGTTTTGTAGAAATCAACAAGAATGATAATCTGAATGTGCAAGAGCTATGTGGTGTATTTCGTAGTATTTTCTAGTCAAGGGATGTATGTGATTACGTTCTATGTTGTCATAGTGGACTAGATCAACTTTTCTGTTGATTTCGTTTCGTTCCAATCTCAATAATTGTTGACAGTAGAGGTCAGCATCAATCATTGGACCAGGTTGTAGAAACTCACCACAAAACACAAAGCCGTTACTTTTCTCGTTCTCAATTCTTGCATTACTTCGTTTATTATATTGTTACGTTTTTACCTTTTAAAAACTTTTAAAATATGAGCTCGTAGATTGCAAATAAAATAAAATATAAATTTGTGTTTAGTTTTAATTAAATTCTTTATTGCTCGCACAATTCTGTGTGCCACTATTCACAACTTGATGTAAACAACAACAATTGCTTTGTTTGTTATTCCTCTTTGCACTCTTTTGCATAAACAATAACAATTTCTAAACAATTGTTTGACAGATCTTTGTAACCAATATCTTCAAACCACGATTACTCTCTTCAAACACACCACGTCTTCACACAAGACTGACTGAACTTTTACTGACTTCGTTGCCTGCTTTGCCTTGCCTTTCATATGGCAATGTAAATAGTCTGATAAATGAGAGATCTCGAGATCTCTATAAATGTAAACATCGTTGTTTCATTATTGTTGTTTGTGCATTTTATTTACATTTATTCTGGTATTATTTGTTGTTGCATTTTTGTTTATCATATTTTTTATGCTGGTGTTTTGTTGGTATATTTTTGTTTACTTGTTTGTTTGTTTATTTTTTTAGCTTTTGTTTACAATATTAATGTTAAACGATGTAAAAGCAATACACCAGTATCTAGATTTTTCATTTTCTTAACAATATTTTCAACATGCGCAAGTGATTCACTTTTCATTGTCAGCAATCATTCGATTTAGAAATAGTTCGACAACCATTTCGTTTTGGCAGTGGAAATGAAAATTTGGACTTTGACTATTAAACTATTTCTTATCAAATATCGAGTTTTATGCAAATGGTGTTTGATGGTAATAAATACCTAGTTTTCATACAACGTCTACGCTACTTTTGTGCAGGTCTTTACAATTATTTTTTATGATTTCTAGATATTTTGGTGTTTGGTGCAAAATTAACATTAAAATTATCATATCGAAAGCAAGCCACCCAGTTTGGTGTTCACTTTCGAGGTACAGCATCATCTACGTAAACTACAGCAGCCTGTCTAATGTCTGCCAAGAAAGTAATCCTTTAACAAGCTATTCTCCTGCTTGATGCAATTAATATTACCCGACACATTTTATTTGATCGCCCTATACTTACAATTTGTAGTCAAACGTTTTCGAATACCCAATATAAACAGTGAGACATACGTACTTTAACATTCTAGTACTTTTACTCACTCACTCTCTTCGGCTCGTTAACAATAAAAAGCAGTGCGAATAATAAAAAAAACAACGAACAACAACAATAAACACATTTTTTTTAATATCTGGAGGAAGAGAGAGTTTTTATTTTTATTTTTATTTTTTTTATTTATTTTCCTTGTGTTATGTTTTATGTCTCTTTGCATTTTTGCCTATACACACGCACACTCATACATGTACGGTTACTTACGCATGTACGTTTATTTATTAAAAAATTCTTTGAGAATAGCGGCATGTGTGGAAGAGCATAACTTGACAAATATTTAAAAGATAGCAAATGTATGTGTATGTGTGTGTGTGTTCGTGTGCGTGTGTATTTGAAAGAGACACATTTAACATATTTTACATACTTTTTCCCAACCGTCGGAAAACGAAAAAACAAAAAGAAAAATTGCGGTTTTGTAAGAACAAATTTAAATGCCGTTATTTTCTATAGACATGTGTGTTGTTAATATTTGCGCTCTATTTCATAACTTGAAAGGGAAGGTTTCAATTTTTTTCTCTTCAAAAATACAACAACAAAAAAAAATTAACAGAATGCTGAAAAAATGTTAACATTGTTGGAATATATTGCACAGTAGAGTTAGTACAGGCGATAATTCGAACTTTAAGTGTAAACGGTTGAGCTGGATCAAGTTGGAGTACTGAATTCTGTTCAGTGACAGAATCCTTAAAAAATTATTTTTAAGCAACCGCTCTTCTTATGTTCCTAATTTATGAATTCGATTGGAGTATCAAAATCCATTTACTACAGTATTTCCTTTACAGTAGTACTATCCCTTAGAATTTTCTATGGTTTCATATTCTTCTCCATTAGGATAGTTCCTAAGAAGAGAATCCCATGTGCTCAAATATATGTACGTGCGAGTGCCCAGAGGTTTGCAATTATTTCGAGAAGAAGTTCCTTTTGCCGCATGTTCTATTTATGCCTTTCACTTTTTTAAGGAATATAAAGCTGCTACTTGTGAATAAAATTAGTATACACATTGTGGGTGGTGTGAGAAGCTAGGTCGGAATCCTGACTAAACAGTTGTAATGACCTCAAAGGCTTCCGTTAAGCATCTCGCAATTTTGTTTTGTTTTTAGCGTTACTACAGCTCAGTTTGATAAGCTAAGAAAGTGATTGGCCTACTGTAGCAACATATGAAGATAAGCTATGCGCTCTGTGAACAAACATGGGTGTAGTGATGAGGAACTTTACTGATTGAGTCGTATTCCTTTTCAAAAGTTGACCATCCTTTTTATAATTTTCTCATCCTAATTTTTTAAATGCAAATTTTGGATTCGTGGCTCCGACTTCAACGAGTGTCACAGTGAGTTTTCACTCATGAAGTTTTTCTTAATTTTATCTATGAATGGTGGATATTACAGTTTAATGGATCCAGACGATAGATATGAGAAGCTATTTGATGGAAATTAATCCATATCTGGGATTTTGCTGGATGTCTGCTGAAAGTGGGTTCTCTTAAGAGATGTTAATTTCTTTTCATCTCTCTAGCTCCAATTTCGCAAGTCAATACACTATCCTCTAGATTACGGTAATCACTTAAGGTTCAAAAAGCATTACTACAATTTTTTCTCCCATGCTGGCATTTGCAAGTCAGCGAAATCAAGCCACTTTCAACTGATTACTAATATTTCGTAATTTTACCGTTCTCTCTCGATCTAAGCCATATCAATTTCTAGTTCATATAGGTTTTGAAATCCTTTTGCTCCTTGTCTAATATCTGCTAGGAATAGATACTTACTCCCTTGAATGATCACTACAATGCCTTTGTCAGGATTACAACCTAGCTTCTCATACCACTTATATGTATTTGTTAATTTTATGATGTCCAGAAAGGAAAGGTAAGAGCGGCATCACGTCCAACACTTTTCTATGAGATTGATTTTGCTTCAGTATTCATATCCATTCGTTTAGATACTACGAGTCGTGAAGACTGAGATAATGTATCTGCGTTAAGGGCGTCCTTAAAGCAGTTGCCTATTGAGGACAGGTATGCACCGAAAAATTTTTGCAGTCTCCATATTTTTGTTGCACATATTCACTAATATAGTTAAGTATCCAAAATAGGTGTCACAGTGTTCACAAATTATCATTATAATGATTGTCTCTAAAACTCTAAAACAGCTGTAATATCTACACATTCAACACATTCAGTCTCATTGCCAATATGTCAAAAATATAATTGTACTACTGTGTTCTTATTCCCATTTTTTTTGTATCGGCTAAAAGACCCAACAGTAGTCGGCTTACTCGATTAAATTACACATTTTCAAGCCTTTGTGTTAATTATAGCGTTCAGTTATTTCTAGAGAAGAAATGTAACTCATTCTTGAACAGCAGCTACTACATACATATACATACATAATTGGTCACTACAGCCCTTTAGTCAGGATTACGACCTAACTTCTCACACCACTGATGTTATGTGCGTTAATTTTATACATGAGCGGCGGGATCTACTGTTGGAAATAACCGTTTAATTGCGAAAACAGAGCTATTTATGATTTTACTTTGTTAGATAGCAGCAGTTGATCAGCCCTTCATCGGTGTATATAGTTGGATATAATATTCGGTCAGAATATTAAAAAATTCTTGAGAAGACAACAGTTCATGAATATGCGCAATTTCACACGTCACAGGTCACAGAGCTTCAGGTTTCACAAATGTATAGAAGGATGCATTCAAATTGTATTTTTGGCAACCAAATATATGCCGATCTTATAAGAAAAAGATAAACAATTTTAAGATTTTCTTACCATTTTAACTCCACTGTACCATACATTGTTATACCGACACACACACACACACACACACAAGTGCTCTCAAACGCACATAAATTTTACAATATTCGTGTATACATTTTGTGGGTATCAATGTTCTCCGTTATTTCGTTTATTGATTTAAACATAAATAATGTTTGCTTCTATTTATGTATGTATGTGTGAGTATCCTCAGCGGGTATTCCTCTTAAATTTGGCAAATATTAGAATCAGTCTCAAGCAAACATACTAACGGATTTTATAACTTCAAATTATTGCTGTTATTACTGTGTTGTTAGTATTTATTAGTGTTGTTAAATTGATTTGATAGGGTTTCGTAAAGATTTTTGGATAGGGAAACCTTATGCTTTAACAAATAAAACTTTAATTTAAATTTCAAGTTTAAAGTTATAAAATAAAGTTTATATGGTATTAAGAAGTATAAAATAACAGGAAAAGAGTTTCAAAAAAATTACTGAAACCCAGTTTTATCTTGTGTAGGCAAACAACAATCAGGATCAATGTGTATCAACATTTCATAGCCGGATTGGTGATAGGATAACTCTGAAAAGGTTTTTTCTGGTGAAGGAAAAGCTGAAAGGTTTAGAGGAACAATTTTGGACAATGAAGATAGCAAAACCGTGTTAACAGTCGGTCAATTTCTAAATAAATCCTGTATAGCAAAATATGCTTTAATAGAAGTTATGGATGCCCTCAAACTATCTACGGCATCTTCAGTATGCTGCTCTATGTCAATAAGGACAATCCTCAGCCCTGATATTCACCGAGGCGTAGCGTATTGGGAAGCATTAATGATTCACAAGGTCCCTGTATGTGTTCTGATGATTCATTCGAATCATCCCACGACCTAAATATTGAGTTCAAGACAATCTGCAGTCTAAACACGAGTGCTTTATACTGCGCTGTCAAAAGTTTGGTTACCAATTTCCTATAATTCCTGGATAGACTGTTGCATGGCTTTAATCTCCTTCTGCTGTAATTACCCAAACCCTTTGGTTTGAAAATTGTCTCTACCTTTTTCTCACAACCGTCTCATTCTATTATACAGAAAGGTTTTTGCTCCACAAGCGTCGTTGAAGTTTCCTTCCTTGTAAACTCACCTGCATGCTCATTGAAGAGAATTCACACATGAAATCAATCAATATCTGTTCTCATCCCATTCGTATACCACAGAATGGTCCACATTTTAAAATAGTATTTAGTTTACAGGTTACCGCATTGACTTTTATTACAAAAACTTATTGCCAAACAATAGTTATAAATGCTTTTGCCCAGGTAAGTTTAAGTCAAGGAACTTCAGAAGAGAACTGTCAGCAATTTAATTTATTAGGTCACCAAGTCTTGTTTGCTATTATTTTAACGTTCATCTCTAAAGCTCTGGTCTGCACTACTACATATGTGCAACAGAGCATCCAACACCGCTGCAAGACAAGTTCTCATTGACACTGTTATACCAAAGCACGCTAGTTTTTATCTCTTGCCCAAATCCATCTGAAGGGTTTTTAGATTTGTTCTGTCTACCCAAACAATTATCACTGTAATGATCAATTATAATCGAACTTAGTGCATGACAGAACATGTTGATCCTAGAAGTTACCAATAACGCTTCGAGCACGACGTCTCACTTGGATGTATTTAATGACAAATTAAAGACGACATTGTAAAAAGTATCTTGGCCGTAGACAATGCAATGAAGAATATTCTTACCATACGTTGGACAACTTCATTAAAGAAATCAACAAAAGACCTGCTAATAGGACACTAGCCACACTGGCGAAGTATACGAAGTATCCGTATACGACTCGGCTAACGTTGTGAATTTGTGGTTGCCATGTATGAATACCATGAATGCTTTCTGATTCATGTAATTTTTGCCACTCCGCATAACACAAAAACTTAAAAACTTATGCTCCAACTGACCGCAAACTTTGATGACTTTTCTGTCGAGAAAGTACACCTAATGTGTTAACCATTCCATTTGAGGTTATGGACAGTAGGATTCTTTTGCGTCAAGGTAACGGTCGGTCTCTTGAAAATGTTGCTGCTGTGAACGATACGGCATTGTACTCAAAAACTTCTTATTTCACAAAGCACTGCACGGCCTCATTGAGGAGCTCAATCTAGTGGACTGTGGAAAGTACTGGGGATTTGTTTAATAGTGAAGCTAGAGCCAAAATAAAAATTCATCTTCATCAATGAAGCGCAGTTTCTTCTGAATGTCATAGTGTCCACACAAAACTGTCGAATTTTGGGCGCAGAAAATCTTAATGTAATCCACAAAAAGTAAATGCACCTACAACGCCAACTGTCTAGTGTAAGTTTGGCTACATTTTAAATGAAATTGTTAGTCTTGTGAATGGCATCCATTATAGGAACTTTATATCTGGATGACATGCCACAAGGCCCGTGGATCAAATGATTTATTACAGCAAAGATTTCCGGATTAAATTCTCTAGAAATTTTGATGTAAATAGGCCACCCAGAACATGCGATTGTTTATGATTTGGAAAACAACCAGGAACAATTCTTGAGCTCAAACTCGAGATCCAGTGCGTCTTTGCATATAAACAAATATGAAGTAACATGAGGTAACATGAAGAGAGTAATGGCCTGTCATCATAGCATACCGGTCATTTAACTGATATTTTATCCCATACAGTATGTATCGGAACATTACTTCATTGCAATCTTACAAAGAGTACATGTGTTTATTTAAAAAAAAAGTGCATTCTTATTGCACCTTCCGTAATCGACCATTAAAACACTTTAGTCAGGAAATATGGTACAGGAGTGTTTATGGACAATAGAGTGACACAAAAAAGACCTCTGTAGGAAGGGAGCTCCATACGCGAATAGTCTGGTTAAAGAATGAATTTTGTTTGTAATACAGTGTGCGATTTACTGGCCAATCGACCACAAACTGATCGTCGACGAGTGTTACGCAGGAATACATGATTCTCGGGAACAAGGGTCCTTATTACGCTCGAGACAAATCCGTTGTAGTAGCGATAGGACAGTGGATCACAAACCACATTGCGACGATGCTTCAATGAATCAATAGAGTTGGATACGCTACCGTCGTAATGACGACTTCGCCCTCTCCTGTACGCCCGGTCCATGCATAAGAGTTCTAATCCATTCTCAGTCAGTTATAAGTGTTGTAAATAGCAAGAAAATCAGATGGAGTGAAGAATTCCTTCTGAAAGTTTCTTTCGACACATGAAAAATGTGCTGGTTTCAATTCACATCACATTGAATTTTCATGTCCAGAACATCAGAGCTCCTGACTCCCTAATATTTACGTTGGAAATATCTTGAGCCACAACCTTGCTATCGCCAAATTGTCGAATAGGCTGGTTCCACCACTTTCCACTTTCACCAGTAGAACGGGCATTACAGAAGCAGTGTATTCCAATTAGTATGCCAATTAGTTGTACCACGCCTTAGGTAAAACATAAGTTCTCTATTTCCTTAGTTGTTCAAGGAAAATTCGAATTGAATGTCCATTACCTTGAGTATCAGTACAGTCTAGTCGATGAATATAAATACTTGCCTGGACTTAAATTAAAAAAGGCTTCTTAATTAAGCTCAGAGAAGAGTTTATATTGTCTCTTTAAACACATTAATATTCCTTTAAATATTAAAATACACTTCAACTATGTTCATGAGATATCTGGTTTGCCATCATTTTTAATATCGAATTTCATATATTTAGAAAAGCTATTACAAAAAGTGTTTCACCACATTTTTCTTTCTTCGAATGCCATTGATATTGATACTGATACTGAGACGTTTATCTTTTATAAGAAATATTTGCCATTAATCATACGTAGATAACGAGATAGTTATGGCATAAACGCATTTCGGAAACAATTTATATTGAAGCTAAAAAACCGAAATAAATGCAATCCAGAAACAATAAATTCTTTTACAATTCAAAATTTATATGAAATAAAATGAAAATAAAAAGGAAAACAGAAACAGAGAGGAAGAATAATAATTTAAATTTATGCGAAAACAAACGACAGGATATTTTCTAATGGACATGTTCTATGTTCGAATTGTTATTTGATTAATGGTTTGCTAAATACAAACAAAAACAAAAAAGAAAAGCAATTCAAATACATATGTACGTGCAAAGGAAGTTATAAAAATTTGAAAAAACAAATTTTCAAAATGTTATTAAATTGTTGTGTTAGAAAAAAAATGAACTTTCAAACATATGTATTCCAACTTAAAATATTCTAGGGCGTATGAGTGTTACGTATGAAAAAATAATTCCATATCAATCATACCACCCCGTGTCCAAAGACTATGAATTATTTACACGAGTATAGGAGTATGAACAAAATATAAGGTAAAGGAATACTTGTTGTATTCTCACAAATTTATTGATTATTCATTTTTAGTTCCTTTGGATTGATAGACTAGTGATGGACATTAGAAAAAACGTCAAGATTTCTCTACGCAATGTATTGCAAACAAGCATTGAAGTTATATCGATTTATAGCAAAATGTATCAATGTTTTCTATGCATCGATTGACTTATATACCAAATTGGACGTTAAAAAACTGAATTGGTGGTCTTTGGTTATTATAACCATTTAGTCAGGCTTACGACCTAGCTTTTTACATCACTTTTGTTAAGTATGTTAATTTTACGCAAAAGTGGCGGGACCTACAGTTTAAAGTTGACTTCAAATGACAGATTTTTGAGAAGCTTTTCATGGCAATTTTCTTGACTACCAGACAACTGCTAAGAGTAAGTCGCCGAAAGAAATATTGTTTCATATTTCGTTTTGTTGGAGATGTCTGAACGTAGTCTGACGTCTAATAAGCCAAAACACTACCTACTAAACTACGACGACTACATAGAGGACGTGGGATACTGCGGCCACGCAATTTATTCTACTGCTCTTTATGAACTGTCTCCTGCAATCGCGTTGCCTTGTTACACTTTAAGATGCTGTGGAGACTATTTCTTGCTTCCTTCTTGATAAACAACTATATTGCACAACCATGTTGCACAGATTCCAAGTATGTACTCTGGTGATTTGTTTCCACATCACGGAGTCCACATATTGTGTGTGGATACGTATTGTAAAACAAGTTTTCTTTAAGTCTACGTTGAAGACACTTCTCAACAAGAGTTAAGATTGTTAAGTTCACGCTTCACTTTATCTATCTTTTCGCCGAATATATCCTTCCAAACCTCTCTCTTACCACTCCACAGGAAGGTTCTCACCTTATCAGTGGCATAGGATCCTACTACATCGCAGTCTGATCACTCGAATAAAGATAAAACTCATAGTTTAGCGGCCTAACTGTCAGTTAGTTAGTCATGCTATATCCCGTTATCTGTACTCATATTCAAGTTGATTGCAACTCCAAAATTTCTCCATAGGCTCTAAATATTGCAACTCCTCAACCGAATACCACAATATGCTTTTGAACAACTTGTATACCACAGAAAGGTCTTTCTCTCTTAAAAGAGTATGTAGCAATTAATTTATTCCTTTCACTATCAGTCATTCCTTCATGTTCCGAAAAATTTCCCATAATTAAAGACTTCACTGGCAGAGCCTTCAGATCCGTTAAAAGACAGATTCTTTTTGCCACAGTTATACCAACTCCATTTAAGCTGTTTTAAGAAATGTACTGATAAAACGTGATACTTTATTTATAGAACGATTATTTATGACATACTGCGTTTGTATAAGTATTTGGATTAAGTTTTTAACTTTGTTGCATCAAATAAAATGCTTCGATGTTAACCCATAAAAAACATAAAATTTTTTCGATGTATCGATAAATTACAATGAATGTTTGCGAAACATCTATGTAAGTACGAGGTGTGATCAAAAAATAACCGTTATTTTCAAATTTCGTGAGTTATGTATGTTCGATTTTCGCAATTTTTTTTTCCTGTTATATTGGTACACATGTCTGTTATATATTTTGACAACATCAACCATTTTGGATTGTCAGTTTGTTTTTGACAGATCAAAAGGTTAGTCGAGTTTTAGTGTGCTCTTCGATTTTTTACTATTCGAAAAAATGGATCAAAGAAACTGTATTAAGTTTTGTGTAAAAAATGAAATTAAATGTGCAAGGACATTTGAAATGTTGACTGTGGCGTTTGGCGAGTCTACTATGAGCAGAACACAAGTTCAATTGTGGTATAACCGGTTTAAGGAAGGCCGAGAAGACGTCAATGACGATGCTGGTCCTGGTCGCCCGAGCACGTCAACAACCGATGAAAACATTGAAGCAGTGAAGAAAATGATTTTGGATAATCGTCGAGTCACTATTAGAGAGTTTGCTAATGATGTTGGCATATCGTTCGGCTCATGCCAAGCAATTTTTACGGATGTTTTAGCGAAGATTGTTCCAAAATTGCTAAATTTTGAACAAAACAACGTTGCATGGACTTCGCTCAGGATATGTTGACGACGTTCAACGACGATCCTTACTTACTTACTTAATTGGCCATAACAACCCGATTAACGGATTTCGGCCTGCCGCAACACATCCTTCCAGGCGCCTCTGCTCCTTGCGCGCTTACGCCAGTTGGTCACACCAATCGATGACAGGGCTTCCTCGATTTGGTCCTTCCAACGGATACAAGGTCGTCCTCTTCGCCGACTTCCGCAGATCCCCGCATCAAATACCCGTCTCGCCGGAGCATCCTCCTCCATTCGAACGACGATCCAGATTTGCTAAAAAAGTTCATAACTGGTGACGATTTATGGGTGTATGGCTATGACATTGAAAAGCCCAAACAGTTACTTTGATTCATTTTTTCGAATAGTAGTGCTTCAGTGTAATGCGGAACAGGCATTAAGGCTTCAAGTTTGCATTTCTAATACAAATTCCGTATGAAACAACCAATTTAAGGAAAATATTTTGCAGCCTAAAGACTTTAAGTTAACGTTTCAAGTCTTCTTCGAAAAGTTTCCAAACAAATTCTCGAATCTCTACCAAAATTTGAAACTTATATTTATGGATGGGGGGTATTCACAGTTTGCATCTCTAATGTTACGTTTATGCAGGATTTTTCCCTAAAAGTCGATAACATTTAGTGCTGATGGTAAGTAATATTGCTGACTAATCAACAACGAAAAACGAAAGGAAAAAAACTTTTTATTCGCACAAGTAGACTTTGGACAGGCATAGATAGATACGCATCCATTAGATAGAAAATAGTGTGTGGTAAAGCATTGAGTACAAGCCAATTTCTTCATGAACTTCATGTTCATGGTTGTCTTATGATTTCAGCAACAAACAGTTGTTTTACAGACAGCTGCTGTATGGCATGAAATTTAATTCATACAGTCAGTCAGTCAGCCGTCTATTCTATGCGAGGGCGGTTTTAAAAAAGAATTTAAGGAACAACCTGTGATTCAACTGGTTGGAAAAGCGTCACATTTGACCTTATCGTATGATAATAATTCATCAGGGATTATTGAGCTTCGGTTTGGACATTACCAAAGCTTTTGTGCTTCCATACTTTCGTAGAATTCTCAAAAGTCTCATGCAGTCCTTAGCCTATTAAGGATAATGAAATGTGGTTATAAAAGCACTCACTGTCCCCTTTCCCGTAACACGCTTAACCCCGTTTTAGCAATTTTTTTTCTACAAATTCAAAAGCAAAACCACGGCCATTCTTTGGTAGGTTCAATTGGTTTGATTAGAATGTCATACAGCCAGTAAGTGTTTTTAATTCAGGGTTCAAACCCCTAGTCAGACATTCAAAACTAAGCGAAAAATGAAAAAATATTTCTTCGGCGCCTTCTTCTCAGCAGATTTCTGGCAAAAACGCTAAGAGAAAATTAAATTGATATGAAAAATTTCTCTAAAATCTGTCGTTCGGAGTCGATTTTAAACTATAGGTCGCGCTACTCATGTATAAAAAAAAAGTTAACACACACAACATAAGTGGTGTGAGAAACCAGGTCGTAATCCTGACTAAAGGATTGTAATGACCAATTGTGCATGCATGTATCGAATTGAGTTCTACTAATGAAAACCAAAAATGTTGTGCTGGTTGGAATAATTTCCAGTCTATTTATTTGCTCTGCGATATTGTGCCGGGCATTTACCCAATAGATGAAAAACGATCTCATCCTCTCTCTTATTTCTATGGATTCCGCCAAATGTACTGGGCTATGCATACGCCTCTCATGAATGGTCATAATGTAAGGCACAGTAATAACTTCAATAATCACAGTGAGCATGCATGAGGTTTAGCACACATCTTGCATGCGTTCTATCCAGCTTTGGTTAGATTTTCTGAGCCGTTCTATTCGTTTCCGAAGTCACCTATCCGAGGTTTAGGGAACACATTGATTGCATTGTCAATTATAAGCTCACAAACCTTTAAATGGGTTCCTAAACAACAGAATTCATCGGAGAGTTCGATGGTTGTGCCACAATTGGCAAATTTCCCGCTCAACAACTATCCGGCATATCGGTGTGTCCTGGTACCCAAAGGATATGAACAAGATAACGTCTTGCGACAACTATACACCGTCTTGGAGTTCATTGCGTTGAAACTCAATACTTTAACAGCCGCTATGGCAGCTTCTCTCTGCGAATATTTGCCTGCGAATATTTGCGAATTTGCTCGATTTTAATATTTGTTTTTCTCCGCCTCTTTATCTCCCCTTTCCTACCCTTTTTCCTTTTCCATTTTCACTATATGCTTCACCATGCCCTCTTTCTCTCTCGCCTGTAGGACGTATTTGCTACGGGTCATTTTGACCTCTGGGTATTGTACTTATCCCAATGACAAGTATACGTCTCCAAACCTAACCTAACCTAACGTAATAGTGGTTGGACTGAGTATTATTAGAATTATATAAAACTGATCAATTTCTTCCGTGTTTGGAATCAAATGGCGCTTAAGTTCATACAATCAGTGGTGTTGTCGAGCCGGAACGCTCCGGAACGTCGTTCCGGTACTTCCTTTTTGGACAGGAACGCGTTCCGGAACTAAAGATGATTTCTGATAACGAGAATTGGCTGACGTTTTGAAAAAAAAAAATTAAAAAGAATTGCTGATTTTGTTTTCTAATTTTTGACGAATTTTTATATGTATTTTTATAAACAAGGGTTTGAACCGAACTCGAACCGGAACAAAAACCGGAACGAATCGGCTTTTTTTTCCGAAACATGAACCGGAGTCCGGATCGACGCGTGAAAATTGCGGGAAATCTCCCTCAACCCGTCGTCAAATTTGGGACATGAGACCTAAAAAACAAAACGCCGCCGCCAGGAATATCATGGAAAATCACCCCCGTCGTTAAATTTGGGACATGAGACCGCACAGAGCGGCCGCCTACCCAGGATCGGCCCTGTCTATATTATTATATATACACGTTCCGGTAAAAAAAATTAGCACAACACCACTGCATACAATTGTCATTTTTCAACAAAGTAGAGTTTGGCTAATTTTGCAACCGCCTACGTACATTGCTAACAAACACAGTCAAACATTTGCTACTCAATGCAAGAACGATAAACTCTGGTTAAAACTAAATTGGAATTTTTCTTTGTTTTTTTGTCTATGAGCTTTTGCTGTAGACATTTGGTTACTTGGCTTATTCAGCCTTAAAGCCATTCAAACTTCAACTTTAAATGCAAAACGAACGCATAAAAAATGGAAGAAAAAATAATGAAAAAATGGAGAAAAATGAAAAATAAAATTAACATGTTAGTCACACATAAACACATGTCCTACACATACTCATTTGCACACTTGCGATCACATTCATTCACATTCACATTCGCACACACTTACATAAAGTCCCTAGCAAATGAAGGCTAGTAGTTGTATATAAACGGAAGTAGAAGAGAGTCAAGAGAGAGAGAGAAAGAGTGTTGGTGTCATCTGTATTTAAAGCAGAAAATTGTTTTGATGTTCTTTCAAAACACTCACACATGTGCTGCAGACACATACATAACCACACACACATCCTCCCATTTTCATATAAACAGTTGTTCTCTTCCTATCTCTCTCTCTCTCTCTCTCTCTGGATTTCCTTTCAAATACAAGTTTGTTGAAATTATAAAGTTTTTCTAGTTTGAAAATGTCTGGTTTGCTGTTGCTACCACTATTGCATTTTTTTATTGTTGTTGTTGTTTTTGTTGTTATTGTAGTGTTTGTTGCATTTGATTTGTGCAAGTGATTGAGAGAATGTGTGTGTATTTTCGAGTCAATTTTTCGTCAAGTGTGGCAGCTAAAGTTCTTGTAATTTCAAACCTAATTTGGTATGAAATTTTATTACAAGCACTTTTCTTTTCCTTTTTGTTCCCATTTTTATTATCCTTCTTTGGTATTTTTCCCAAAATATGCAGCCAAGATTGTTTAACTCGAAATTTATTTTTATTTGTTGTTTATTATTCTTTTTTTCTTGTTCGTTTCATAAAGAACGTAATCGAAAATTTGTAGTCTAGCTTCATAAATAGAAGAACTTAGAACTCCTACCTTAAGGTAAGTTCAGGTTTCATTCAAACTGTAAATATTGTTATCGCACTACTTTTGTGTGCCACCGTTTACAACCTGATGAATCCAACAGTAATTTGCTTAGGTTAGAGGACGTGTACTTGTCAACTGTGACAAGTACAGTACCCAGAGGTCGAATTGATCCATTGTACGAATAATTTGCTTAGTTCGCTATTCTTTTTTGCTTACAACGCAGATCTTTTCAACGGCGATTTTCAAACCACGACTGTTCACACGCAATGCGACTTCACACAAGACTGACTGAATTCTTGCTACTGCTCGTCTGCTTTGTCTTGCCTTGTTATAGGCCCACGTAAACAGTCTGACTAACATTCTTGAAGTAGAATGTTCTTGTTTTCGCCTTCTCGTAAATTCTCGTAGTTTCTTTGTTGTTTGCGTATTTTGGTTGCATTCTTTGTTGTTGCTTTCTTGCTTACTTGTCTATCTCCCTCTCTTTCAAACTCATGGTTTGTTGGTTTACTTGTAACAAGTTCGTTGTAAGGGGTGATTTTTTAAGAGCTATAGGAAAATTTTTCAAAAAAAAAAACACATAAAATTCAGAAAAATGCACGAAATCTTTATTTGAATCGATAGTACGATGCATATAATTTAATGTTTGAAGATTATTTCATGCAAATGTTGACCGCGACTGCGCCTCAAATGGTCCATCCGCTTAGTCCAATTTTGCCATACTCTTTCCAACACTTCGGCCGGTATCTCACGAATAAATGCTTCAATGTTGTCTTCCAATGCGTTAATTGAAGCTGGCTTGTCTGTATAGACATGAGCTTTAACATAGCCCCACAAAAAATAGTTCAAAGGCGTTAAATCGCACGATCTAGGCGGCCAATTGACCGGTCCCGAACGTGAAATAAAATGTTCACCGAACTCGCCTCTCAATAAGTCCATTGTTACGCGTGCTGTGTGGCATGTGGCACCATCTTGTTGAAACCACATGTCATGCAAGTCAAGCTCTTGCATTTTGGGCAAAAAAAGTTGGATATCATCTCACGGTAGCTCTCACCATTCACAGTTACGTTACGATTCGCAGAATCTTTGAAGAAGTACGGTCCAATGATGCCAAATTCAATGATTTGCAAGCGTTGTTCGTTTGTAAGACGATTCATGGTTAAATTATAGACCAAACTGAAGATGTTTGACAGTGAAACAAAACACGAAACGTGCGTGAGCTGTTTAAACCATTGTTGCCAAAAAGATAATAGCTAAACAATCACCCTTTATTTGTTTTAATGTTAAACGATGGTACACCGTTAACATTTTCGCAACTATATACAGTGAAAGCTCCACTGGCGGACAGCTCTAATAGGCGGACATCTCCGCTAGACGGACCAAGTCTCGTCATTTAAGTCGTATTTTTTGAGCAAATTCATCTCCCCTGGACGGACATCTCCCCTAGGCGGACAAAAATGCCTTGACGGTCGGTGTCCGCCTATGAGAACTTTCACTGTATTTGAAAACGTATACTTCCTTATGTATTGTTTCGAAAATTAAAAATCTAATCTAAACAAGTAAACAAAAATACAACAACAAACACTACAAGAATAAATGTAAACAATAATGAAACAACGATGTTTACATTTATGGAGATTTCGAGAAGGCAAAGCCACAAACATTCGCCTTCAAAAACATTCATCAGACTGTTTACCCTTCTTGTGTGAAGACGCGGTGTGTTCGAAGAGAGTAATCGTGGTTTGAAGATCTCTGTTACAAAAATCAGTCGAACAATTGTCTAGTAATTGTTATTGTTTATGCAAAGGGTGTAAACAGAGAAATAGCAAAGAAAAGCAATTGTTGTTGTTTACATAAAGTTGTGAACAGTGGCACACAAAACTGTGCGAATAATTAAAGAATTTTAATTAAAACTAAACACAAAATTAATTTTATTTTATTTGCAATCTACGAGCTCATATTTTAAACGTTTTTAAACGTAAAAACGTAACAGTATGAATGGAGAAGCTTTTAGTGGTATCGAGAAATTGCGAATCGGACTGTCTAATTGGTAAGATCTTTAATTTGGGTCAAGAGAACGGGACAAAGAGACTTTCATTAGAAACAGAAACACTTTTTTGGCACCTACTTTCCGGGTAAAGCTTTTTTATTCATTCAAATCAAATACTTCAGGCTATTGGGCTTTTTAAGCTTTTTATGTCGTTCTTGCTGATATCCAAAATGGAGAGGAATTTGTTACTTTTTCTTGTTGAGCTTTTTTACGTTTCAGGTCCATGCCATTAACTCGTTCAAATACAGCCTTATTTATGCGCCAGAGTCATAGAAAATTGTTTGCATTCCACTCAAAGAAGCCATGGTGGATGTTAAATTCCATACATAATCACATTAACAGGTATTGCAAACAAACAAATAATTTCTATAATATCTCACACACACTTTAAAAGTAAATTTCAATAATTTATAATGACTTGCCAAGCCCTACTGAACAGAAATGCCAACACAGTGTAGTATTGTCAGCTATCAAACCATAGTTATCGATAACGATACTCCTCATGCAGCTTAAAACAATACCTCATAGGTAATAAGCCTACAGTGTTTTTTTTTTTATTTTTCTTCTTTTTAAACGACTGATTTCATCGTCTGTTTCCTTCTGGAAATCATTTATTAAAAACGATTCCATTTATTTTCATTTTTCCGTCTCATTTGTTATGTCTGGAACGAAATGCTCGAATGGGCAGGCTTATGAATATAAAACCGTTTAATCATTCGAATTCGTTTTGTAATTTGTAATTTTACGAATATTTTTATTCGTTTTTATGATACACGCCTAAATTTATTCATAATTTTTGTAAAAACAACCTTAAAGTAGTTTATTTTCAAACAGTAAGCTTAGGCAACTTAAACAGAACGAGAAGGAATATTTTGCGTTAGCATTAAAAGAAATTTTAGAAGTGCTCTTAGTTTGTATACAGTGAGCGTCAAAAGAAACTGTACACGATGGATAAAATTCTAACAAGCACCAAGCACAACTTTTACCACTTAAGGAGAGTGCCCAAAAAAATTTGATAATATTTCGAAATTTTTTGTGATATTTTTATTTTTTTTGTTTGATTTTTAAAAACTTGAATGAAAATGAAACAATTTGAAAATAAAAATAACGGTAATTTATTAATGTATATTTTTGTAAATGTACAGTTTCTTTTGACGCTCACGGTATGTAATTGAAGGTATTCGTGAAGTGCTGTGGGAAGTTTAAGTACTTCACTGAATTTAATGTCTGTAACATCGCACTGGCGTGGGTCAGTCATACTATCATCAATCACCTACAGCTGTCAGTTTCTTCTGTACCATAACGGATACTAAAGAAGCTTTTAAATTGTTCTCCGCTCCAAATGAAACTGATTTAACCCATTGAAAGCTGCAATTGTTATTTTATTTCTTGATTATTGTTTTCTTTTTAAAATTTAAGAATTTACTTCGACTTTTATTGACAACATCCACTCTAGATAGTTCTTAAATGCCTTCTTCCCCGTCATACTCCATAGGTTAAAAGTCCTAATTTTTTATTTCCTAAAACTGTTAATAAATTCTATAATTTCTGTATTAAATGACAGGAATTTAGTACAGCCTGTATTACAATTTGCTGACAATATTCTCCTGTTCGTATCCCTTACTGACTGCATTAATTTATCATTCATTTTTCATTAAGATTTGACAGAAATAATAAATAACAACGACTAAACTAATATAGGATGTTCTTTTTTAAGTGTTTGGAAATGTTAAATGATAATGATGTGTAGAAATATTGCTGAAATGATTGCATTTGATATAGTCTCGTACAGTTTCATGGCATTTATATTTTTAATATGATTTACGGCAAAAGTCGCGCCGAAGTTAGGAGTTACGTGTTAGGAGTTACGCTCAATCTATCGAGTTTTTTATGGCTAAAATCAATAAAATGGCTGCTAATACAATCTCTTAGAAAGATTGTGTAATTTTGTTCTACGGTGTCACTCACTCAGCCGCCTGCTCTGCCTTGCCTTTTATATGGCAAAGGAAACAGTCTGATGAATCGTAGTTTACATTTTTTCCTGTAATGTTTGTTGGTATGTTTTTGTTTACTTGTTTACCATTTTTTTATGCTGGTGTTGGTTGTTATATTACGCAGTGCGATAATTTGTTTGTTTACTGCATTGTTTTGTTTCTGTACCTTTTGTTTATAATTTTAATGTTAAGCGATGTAAAAGCAAAACATCAGTATCTTGATTTTTTCATTTGCATAATAATATAATATATATAATTATGTGCATGACTTGCATAGCTGTCAATAAATTTATAGAACTAATCATACTCCATTTTAGTCAATAAGTCGCTCTTCAATAGGTCCTTATGAAATTTCTTTTTTCACCATTTGATATACAAATTTATCTACTTCCATACACAGTTAATTAAGCCTTTACCCTTTACACTTATTCAAGACTTGAACTTAATTTTATTTTATTTTTTTAAGTTACATCCTTAATATTAGTATGCGCACTTTATGTTTTATCTTAATTAGTCCTTTTAAGTTGTTTGAATGGTCTATTATCTACTCAAGCAGTTGCTGTTTTTCTTTTCTTTTCTCGTGCAACTAAAATGTTTAGCACATCATTAAGGGGTCTATATTGTAATAAAAACTATAGCATACTATAAGGCTGTTGTCTTTAAAAATGCATACGAACACACATTTGAAAGTAATATTGGTTTTGTTTTGAATTTTGTAACACCTTTCCTGACAATGTTTTACTGATTTGTATTACATTTATTAACTTTAAAGGCAGTGTTAATATGGGACGATACCAATCCACATGTGATCACAAGCATTCAATGCATACCGAAAAAGTGTTGTGTGCATTTAGAGTTCAACGTTCTATGAGAAAGACGTTTTACTTTCGGCGAGCCCTACAGATCGGTGATTACCAACATCTCTTGGACTGAATTGGATGATCTGGACACTAACGTTATATGACGCTACGTGCCACACAGTTTGCGCCACATTGGATATTCTATATGATGGATTTTAGGGCACGATTTTCTCAAGTGTAGCTGATATCAACAGAACACCGAGATCGTGCAATTTGACCTAGTTAGGCTTTTTCTTGTAAGTTTTTCTTAATTCGCAGATGAATGCGAAGGAAAGAGGTCTTCAAACTCAACATAACCCATGAAATCGGTCGAACCCAATCTGATTTCGGATGCGCGGTAGTGGCGGTCATTTCAACGGCAACAATGGATCTTTGAAACGAATAAAATATTTCGTTGAAATCCTCACACTCTTGTCTTAAAGAGTTGGTCATCACAATCAGAGTTTTTGTTTCGAGATGTCTGTCTTTTGTCTAATATTTTGTTGTAGAGAAAATAAATTGTATTATAGCGCATAACAAAGTTGCTATTAACCCACTAGAAGTGGCTTAATTGTATTGCATATCATTTACGGGGCCTATAGAATAACACAAAACTTAAAGCATACCATTAAGCTGTTGCATCTAATAAGGCCTGTGAGAGTGCATGTAAATTCATTTCAAAGGTTTAAGTTTGTTGCAAAAAGTTTCTTAAACATTAATTCTAGAGAAACATTTCAAAAATCTTGAGACAAGACATTTAGCAGCAGATATGGAATGCGACAACCTGAGAGCTTTCAAAGCAACAAGGCAATCTTCAAGCACTTTAGCTGTAAACTACAATAAGAATATAAACTATTTTTAAAAAAAATAAAATGCAAATTATTTAGAACATAAAGAGAAAGGTAGAGAAAGAAAAACATCGCCTTTCTTCTGCACTTACACACAGTATACAACGAGGAATCAATTCATGTCCCATTTCGTCCACTCTAAACAAGTGCATAAAATAACAACGCTGGGAAAAAAGAAATTTAAAGTAGACGTTTAGTAATAAAAATAATGACGTTCGTTGGCTGCAGCCATAAAACAAACGATAATGATAATGACCTTTAAAATAATAAAGTGCAGCGCAAAACTCTAGCCCACTTTTCTGCCCTGCTCAACAGCATGTGAGTCTGTGAGGAATTAAAAAAGAAAACTCATAAACGCCATCAAAAAAATAAAACAGATTTTATTGACTTCATGTAGTAAAGCAAATAGAAAAAGAGATAGACATAGGGCAAACTTGTATACTAGATGAGCCAAAAAGGCAATGTGGAATAGATAGAAAATAAAATTCCTTAAATGCGATTAAATTTCTGGACATTTTAATCTTTTACTCAACAAAAATATAAAAAAGGGAACTACTCTAAAGACCCGATTTGCCAAACGTCGGCGGAAGGTATGTTCTTTTTTAGAATACGAAAACCAATGAGAGCGATTATTGAACCGTAATGTAATTTCGGTATGCATTTACATTGATCTTTATATACAAAAAACGAACGTACGTTACATTAAGTTCCGTTAACGTTTGGCTAACCGTGGCTTTAATCACCGGTTAATAAAGGGTGGGTGATTTAAAGTTTAAATTTAAAAATGGAATATAACAAAAACAGTTTGAAATTTTGCCAAACTTATTTTTTTTGTTTTGAAGTACAATCGTTCCGCTCATGTATAAAATTAACACACACAACATGAGTAGTGTGAGAAGCTAGGACTGAAGGGTGCGGGCTTCTTAGGGATGATTGCTGTAGACTGCCTAATGGTGAAGGTATAGCACTGGCCATTTTATAGTCACCTAACAGCAAATCGTTTCCTTGCCGTTCGCATCTTGAGATGTCAACAAACACTACTCCCTCTCTTCCACCTTTCTATAACCAATTTTCCTAAAAAACCTGCACAATGCACTGCATGAGTAGGGGCCATCCCCTGAGTGCTGGTTTCACCAAAAAAAAAAAAAAAAAAAATATGGCTGCCACGGCTGGCCTCACAATACCTCATTCGATCGGACTAATTTTTGTGCACTTTTTCGAGTGTATCTCCGCAATGGAATCACGAATGTAGGCTTTCAAATCCTCAATTTTTCTTTTCTTTAACGGCTCCCCACAGAAAATATTCCAACGGTGTCAAATCGCGGCCAATTGACATCCCATTAAACGGCCATCAAATGTTTGACGCAATAAATCAATTGTGGCAGGAGATGTGTGGCAAGTTGCACCATCCTGTTGAAACCAAACATCGTTCACATCAATACCATGAAGAGCGGGTACAAAATAATAAGTTATCACGGTGCGGTAGGTGTCTCCATTGACCGTAATGGTTGCGCCGTCCTAATTATCAAAGAAATATGTGCCAATGATGCTACAGCTCCACAAGTCGCATTAAACAGTCACTCGTAATGGGTGCATTGGATTTTGTAAGACCACTTGTGGGTTTTCTGTACCCCGAAATGTATTTCATCCAAAAAGATGATTATTTTTGGCAAAATCGTACATCATTGTACAGCTTCTCGTTGGCCCATCTAGAAAAGCGGATGCTCATGCAGCTTCAACTCTTGAACCAATTAAACTTTCTAAGGCGTCATACCAGGCGTCTTTTCGCAAAATTCGACTTAAACTGGTGCGTGAAATTTTCAATTCTTGAGAACGCTGGAAAATGTGATATGATTTGTTTGTTTAGTGATTCGACGGGTATTGAACATAAAAAATAAATTAAATTTCGTTCACAATAGTTGTTCCCTGTGGAGATTTTTGTATCTTAACGTTCATGTTATACCTGGTACAATCTTTTTTCTCTTTGCTGTTTTGCTAACCAGAAAATAAAAATAAATTCACACACGTATGTACCTGTATGTAGTTGCACTTCATTATTGTTTAAAAATAATTTTTAATTTTTTTTTGCAGCATAATTAACTGCAACATAAATCTATACATCATCATTATCATGATCATCACCATCAACCACTATCATTTCATTTCATCATATTGATTGATATTTTATTCCCCCTTTTTTTCCTTTTTTTAATTCAATTTTTTCTTTCATCTTTTTGCATATTTCGGTATTATGGTGGCATAAAAAGAGTATCAACAGCAACAACGAAAATAATCAATCATATTCAATAAGCAAACCATCACATCATTTCACAGCACAAATATTTTATGAAATATTTACTGCCAATAATACATGAGTAAATGTGGCAACAACAATAATACTTTCACACATAACACACACACACAGATGTTAACAATCTCTACCACAATCACATAATATTTCGTGTCTAAAATGAGAAAAAGCGAGAGAGAGAGAGAGAGAGGAAAAACAGAATTTGTCAGTATAAAAAATGGGTGATGAAGTGTGGACTTCTCACAAAAAGGGCTAAGCAAACTAGCTATGATGTACGGACCTGGTTAATATTTCATGAAATATTTGCATTCGTTCTTGTTTGAGAACTATTTTTAATGCATTCTTTTACACTCAACTGAGAATTTGAGAAGTGCCAAGAGGAACCCCCACAGACCTTTAGATCCATTAGACTTTGTTCCCTTCTATTGAAGGGACTTGCATCCCAGTGGGAAAAATCCTTGCAATAAGCTTGTTGCTTAGCTTAGTTTAGTGAGGAACAAAGTCCTTGCTTATGCTAATTTTTTCATTTAATTGGCCATTAACAACCCGTTTAACGGATTTCGGCCTGCCGCAACACATCCTTCCAGGCGCCTCTGCTTCTTGCGCGCCTACGCCAGTTGGTCACACCAATCGATGACAGGGCTTCCTCGATTTGGTCTTTCCAACGCATGCAAGGTCGTCCTCTTCGCCGAGTTCAGCAGATCCCCGCATCAAATACACGTATCGTCGGAGCATCCTCCTCCATCCGAACGACATGGCCGAGCCAGCGCAGCCCCTGGATGTTAATATGCTGCACAACGTCTATGTCGTTGAGGAGCTCATTCAGCTGTTGGATTGAATGCGGAAATCATCGCCAACTCGCACTGAACCGAAGATCTTACGTAGGACTTTTCTCTCGAATACTCTCAAGACTGCTGCATCAGTGCTAATGCAATTGCCATTTATTTTTCTTTTGAACCGAAAACGGGAATCTTAAGCAAACATTTTAGGCGTGCACGATTCACCATCGCTTATTAAATCCACCCTTTGTATCATTAAGCCAATCTCTCTTCGCGGGACTGTTGGAAGGTATTACTCGCTGTTTAGCTAGCTGGGCCAGGAAGCCATTTTCCAGGGCCACCTAAGCCTTAGTTAGCTGAATAGAACAATTTTCGTATTTTCATTCTAATCCACACAGTTTGGCATCTATCATGTTCATATGTATCTATGCACGTATTTCCTGAAACAATTGTGTCCAGTCACGAACGGCATCATGGTACTTGCCCTCCACCCACGGGGTTAATATTAGAGATACGTGGAAATGATGGATATTTTCTTTACAAACTTCTTTCCCATCGTGTCATTTATTGTCAAGTTGACATTGTCTTTGTCAATACCAGTGCCTCTTCATTAGATATTCTACACGATCGATTTGAGGGCATGGCTCTCTTATGTGAAGGTGATGTGAACAGGGTACCGAGACTTTTTCTTGTAAGGTTTTTTTAAATCACATATTTATGCGAATAAGCCTCAAGTCACAGAGGTGCTCCAAGTCAAAACCAATGACATCAATCAAATTCAGCCAGATTTCGAAGCCGCTGCAGAGAAGTCGTGGCAACACATAATGATCTTTGAAACGAATAAAAAATGTCGATGATATTCTTCACATACTTTGTTTTGAAGAGGTGCTCATTACAACCCCTTAGTCAGGATTACAACCTAGTTTCTCACACCACACATTTGTGTGTGTAAATTTCATACATGAGTAGCGAGACCTACAGTTTGAAATTCGACTCCGAATGACAGATAAACATTTCATGGCAATTTTATTTACTCTTAGAACATTTACCAAAATACTGTTGAGAGGCAGTCGCCAAAGAAGTATTTTTTTATATTTTCGTTTAGTTAGAGATGTCAGATATGGAGTTTGAACCACGGCCTTGCTTCTACTAAGCCAACACACTACCTACTAGACTTTATTGATTAGCGAGCGTAGCTTTCAGCTATAACTGGATCGTGGGGACATACCCATTGCTTTACTCTTATTTACTCTTACAAATAATTTCGAAATGAGTAGTCATGCAGATGCTAACGGCTTCTGGAAAGTTGTAGATCGGTTAAGGAAGAAGAAGGTGTTGCCTGGAGCCATCGTTTTTGATATGAAACTCTCAGGCTGAATTTTACTCAATCTGATACTTCTCAGTTGACTCTGCGGCAAGTGGGTTTTGATTTGAATGCAACTGCCACTGTCTCCTATTCTACATACATAATTGGTCATTACAACCCTTTAGTCAGGATTACGACCTAGTTTCTTCCGCCACTTAAGTTGTGTGTGTTAATTATTATACATGAATGGCGGGACCTACAGTTTAAAGTCGACTCCGAACAACAGTTTTTTGAGAAACTTTTCATGGCAAATTAAACTCATCACCTCCAATTTTCATTTGTTGACCACCACGGTTTTTATCTGCGCTATTGTAATCATAACTTTGGTATATAATCGTTATGCCTTGGCTGAGTTCCTTTTTTCATTTACATTATTTTTAAGCCCCTCCAGTATTGCCATTAGTTATAATATTTCAGTTTTTCTTTTTCTTTCATATTTTATTAAAAACACTTTTTAATCGAACATTAAATCTCTTTGTCTACTTTTAGGTACGTAGCCTTTTTTTGCCTGCTGGCATGCCATATCTCTCTCTGTGTGTTTCACATTCCTTGTTGAGCGTACGTATTCTTGTTGTTTTTGTGCCCATTAAGCATTATGAATAAATCAATTTTAATTTAAAAAATTAATCTTTCATTTAAAACTTAATTGAATAATTAGTTTTAATTTTTTAAGTGATTTTCTGTTTCTTTCTTAAAAAAACCGAACGCTGGCAGTACCTGCCTGTCCATTGTCATAGTGTTTGGTATTGTTTAATAGACAGACCTTTTTTGGCTTTAACAATTACTTATAATGGTTAAAATACTGGCCATTCTTAGCCATTCATTTATTCGTTCGCAGGGAGAGGCTGTGTTTCTCAAAAAATTGGTTAAAACTGTGGTTAAACGACGTGCATATTGTATGAGAAACCTCCAATCTGTCATAACATTTGCCTTAAGGTTGTTTTTATTGTTTTAATATTCTTGTTGTTGTTATTTTTGTATTCTTTTTGATTTTGTATAATGTGGCAGGTTTATTTTTGTTATTGTTATTGTTTTTGCCATCGAAAGTAAACAAATAAAACGAACGGCCTTACAGTCAGTGCCATTGGCCTTAAGGATTATTGACAAAAGAATTCCATAGTAAAGGGATGACGAATCAGTAGAAGGAGATCAATATTTAAAATTAGCATGATTAAAAATATAAGTAACAGAGAGGGAGAGAGAGAGAGAGAATGAAAAAGTGTTGCAATTCATTTCTTGTATACCCCAAGTCATGTTATCATTCATTATTTTTAATTTTCTTCAATGCAAAGCCTATAGTTGGCAACAAAATCGGTAAACACGAGTATTTGCAAAGCAAAAGTTTTGTTTTATTCATGAACTATTGACCAAAAAGTAACCAAATATGCCTAAGGATCTGTGTATAAGGTTTACATTTAATATTGACTAGAAGGCAATCAAAGGCTCTGGCAACAAGGGTTATTATTTGCAATTTCATGACATACTCTTTTGAAGGAAAGTTTTCTTTTCTTTTTTATTTTATTTTTTTATAAAATTTTTCTTTTCTTTTTATTTTTATTTCTATGGAAGACATTTCTCCACTCTAATGATTCTCATGTGCATATTGTTACGTTTCTACCTTTTAAAAACGTTTAAAATATGTGCAAATAAAATAAAAATAAATCGGTTTTTAGTTTTAATTAAAATTCTTTATCATTTGCACAATTCTGTGTGCCACTGTTCACAACTTGATGTAAACAACAACAATTGCTTTTCTTTGTTATTCCTCTGTTTATACCCTTTGCATATACAATAACAATTACTAGACAATTGTTCGACAGATCTTTGTAACGGAGATCTTAAAACCACGATTACTGTCTTCAAACACACCGCGTCTTCACACAAGAGCTTCACTAACTCACTCGCCTGCTTTGCATTGCCTTTTATATGGCAGGGCTAACAGTCTGGTGAATGTTCTTGAAGGCGAATGTTCATGGTTTCGTCTACTCGAAATCTTTATAAATGTAAACATCGTTGTTTCATTATTGGTGTTTGTGTATTTTGTTTATATTTATTTTTGTAGTGTTTGTTGTTGTATTTTTGTTTACTTGTTTATCATTTTTTTAAGCTATGCCATTTTTTGTTTATAATTTTAATGTTAAGCGATGTAAAATCAAACACCACTATCTAGATTTTTCATTTTCGTAACTATACATTGGGAAGTGTACCTTTTCAAATATATTGTTACGAAAATCGAAACGGTGTACCATCGTTTAACATTAAAACAAATACAACGAACTTGTTACAAGTAAACCAACAAACCATGAGTATTAAAGAGAAGGGGATAGACAAGTAAGCAAGAACGCAACAACAAAGAATGCAACCAAAATACGCAAACAACAATGAAACTACGAGAGTTATCGAGAAAGCGAAAACACGAACATTCTACTTCAAGAATGTTCTTCAGACTGTTTACGTGGGCCTATAAAAAGGCAAGACAAAGCAGACGAGGAGTAGTAGGAATTCAGTCAGTCTTGTGTGAAGTCGTATTGCGTGTGAAGACAACAGTCGTGGTTAGAAGAACGCCGTTGAAAAGGTCTGCGTAGTTAAGTACATCTGTCCAGATATGGATATACACAGAACGATATATGTGTTAAGCTTAACCAGTGTTCATCTCTGGAATCTCATAGAACACACAACAACTGAGCGCATAAGCCCAGAAGTTGGGAATGCTTGCATATGGTTGGCGCAGAAGTTGAAATGATTGTAAAGAACAAGGGAACACAGAATATTTTTTCTGACATCTTGAGGAGAAAGATTCTTAGGTCCACAGAATTTATTAAGTTTTACGGCAATTTTTAACACCCAAACTTGTAATTTTTAGACATCCTAACTAGTGGAATTGACTGCTCGTTGCATTTTCACTCCTAATTGCTAAGTTTTGATAATTATTTTAAGAAACTTTTCATCGCCTCTCATTTCTTCTCGGACAGCAAAATCATCTATATTGCATTATCTATCGTCCGGATCTGACCAATCATGGATTTTTCATAAATTTTTTTTCATTCATATTTATTTGAGTATTGACAACAGAGATCTTGTGATCTACATAATATAGCCACAACCTTAACTATTATGGCATATTAGGAAGTATTATAGTGGCCGTCTAAACGAAGGCAAAGATACATTTACGTCGTTCATTTCTCCTAGTCTTGATACCATCCGTAGCTTCTAGTGAGGTTAATAAGATTTTCAATTTTAATACTGGATAGATAAATAGGATCATCTGCATGGCAGAGGTCAAAGTTTTCTTATTTTACGACATAAAGTTGGCTGTGTAACCAGCTTCATATTTTTCCTCGCCTTTGTAAAAACGTAATCATTATGCATTAATACTAAGAATGTGACGTCTAGTGATAAGGCAAACAACCGCGATGAACGTTTTGCGTTAGATTTAAAGCAGATTTTCCATATCATTCTAGAACTTTCTAGCTGTCAACTGCTTGTCAAGAAAAGCTTGACTAACAAAACTGTAGGAACTCAAGGAAATAAGGAATTTTAAATCCAAATTATGGGCTGTCTTGCTTGAATGTGTTGCAAATAAACTTGAGCGATTTTCTTTCCAAAATTGTATTTAATTTGTCTGCGATAAAGATACACAAAAATATGTGGGGGACTAGATCCACCACAACAAACTGGCTCTATTGGGTCTTGGCCGAATTAAAATTGATTATTTTTAGTGGGAGTTGTGTAAACACTAAAACGCTATCGTCCTAATTAATTTGCACCCCTTTGATCTTATATTGGAGCAGAGAGCTGTTAAACATGGTCCAAACTGCACCTTAAACACGTAGCAATTCTGGAAAGACATAAACACGTTCGTGTTGATTACATGCTTCCTTATAACATTCTGAATAGGACATTACAACTAGAGAAATTTGATTTGAACATCCGAAGCTTGCCACAGGGGCTCTTGAGGTTTATACCAAATGCTCCCAAGTGTTGGACAGAGTTGACTGTGGCATATATATGTATATGTATGTTAAGGGTTTTCATATTTATTTCTCGTTTACTATGCCTTTGCATTTTGAAAGGGGCGCAATGCCTGTTGGGCGTGGGATTTTCTCTGGAACAGCCAGGTGTACCACCTAGACGACGTCCGTTTTTTTTTATCAACAAATATCAGAAAATTCTCATAGGAATTTTGGGTCAAACCAAGGTGACGCTTATATTGGTTTCAAGGCAAATGGAAATTGTCGGAAATTTCATTCCACAGATTCTTAACCTCACATTTTCTATAATTCTTGTGTGCGCGATGGTGTTGAGCACGTAGTTTCGATTCCCGCCAGAAACTCGGGGTGTTTGTGATTGTCTGATTGTTAGTCTAACGTTATATGTGATTACTCACAATAGAAAAAAGAAAACGAGAATTATTACTAAAACACAATTTTCGAAAAAAAAAAAAATGATGAAGGTATATACCTACATACATACATAACATACATAATTGGTCATTACAACCCTTTAGTTAGGATTACGATCTAGCTTTTATGTGAGTGTTAATTTTATACATGATTAGCGGGACCTACAATTTAAAGTCGATTCCGAACGACAGATTTTTGAGGAACTTTTAATGGCAATTTGATTTGCTCTCAGAGTTTATGCCAGAAATCTCTTAAGAGGGTCGCCGAAGAAATACTTTTTCATCTTTTCGTTTTGATGTCTCATCTGGGGTTTGAAGCGAGGCCTCACGTCTACATACCACCTACTAGACCAAGGCGAAGATATGTGCACGGATCATTAAAAAAATTGCCGTACACTGCCTTCTCTTTTCTTTCTCCAATAAACTATCATTCCCTTGGGCTAAAAAAGAACTTTGACTGGCAATTATCCTGGCGTAGGGTTGATTTCCTTAGAGAATACTAGATCACCGAGTTGGATATTAACCTAAACGCTGGCTTAAGTTTCCTTGCGAGAGGGTATGCTAACTTGTTTAATTAAAAATTTCTCTCAAACGCGAGGTAACGCGTCCTTGGGTTTGGGTAAAAGCAATTCATTTCCAGTTTTCCAACACAATAATTTACAAATTTAGCAAATAAAACAGCAACTAAAATGGAGAATGAGGCATGACAAGATGTGCAACAGACCCTATAATCGTTTGCTCAACTTATTTATATGGCAACTTTGTTGCGGCTGCTGTTTCAAAGTATGATGGGCTGTTGGGTTGCATTGCAGCTATTTATGTATGTTGCAGACAAAGTTTTTTTTTAAGGAAAAAAGAAAGCAGCAGCAAAAATTTTGAAAAAAAGTGATAAAAGGAAGAAATATTTCAACGAAAACTAAACAAAGTTTTCCTTTTCGATAAAGAGAAAAATGATTTCCAAATAAAAGAAAATTTAAACATGCAGATAATTTTGGTTTTTTTCTGCGAATAAAGTTTTCCATAAAAGTTATCTTCGGATAAAAACAAAAAAATAAATCAAAAACCACTTTGTAGTGCTAATGATGTCAAATATTTCAAAGTTTCGAAAGCGTTAAGAGAAAAGTAGAAAACAAAAAATAAAAATTGATCCCGCCAGGTGTTTTCAGTAGCGTGTTCTGATATCAAAAAAAAAAAAAAAAAATTACTTCAATTTGATTGATTATGGAATTTTATTTTCTTTGTTGCTATTGCTTAAGCAAAGCAAATGCATGCGAAAAACTTTTCCTACTTAAGGAATATTTTCCAAAAACAATTTCTTTTCTATTCACTAAAAATATTGTTTTCTTTCTATTCAAGAAAAGGAAGAAAAAAATGATTTTAAATTCCTTTAACTCTCTGGTGGTTTATAAGGGACGAAAATGTTTTTGGACAAAAACTATGAAAAATATTTTCTTTTCTAAGCAACATCAAACACGTACACTTGCCGCCATTCAAAAATTTGAGTAAGAAAAAAATAAACACAAAAAAAAAAACGATAGGAAAACTTTTATTGCCGTTGGGAAATTCTCTAAATAATAAAGCAAAATACAAACTGTAGTGCATACGCTTGTATGAGTTGAACAAATCGCTGTTGTGAATAGAAATATTCGTTAGGTATTGTCGTAGAGGTTTACACAACATTCGAGTAATAGTATTTCTTTACGTACTAATAGCGTGGATGTGTAGTTAAGGTTTTTGACCTCAACTCACAGAAAGAGCAAACAAATTCATTATGGTTACATGCATAATTGGTCTTTACAATCCTTCAGTCAGGATTACGACCTAGCTTTTTACACCACTTATGTCGTGTGTGTTAATTTTATACATGAGTGATGGGATCTGCAGTTTAAAGTCAACTGCGAATGACAGTTTTTTTTGAGAAACTTTACATGGCAATTTTATTTAGGTTAGAGGACGTGTACTTGTCCGTTAAGACAAGTACAATACCCGGAGGTCGAAATTGACCCATTGTACTGGCAATTTTATTTACTCTCAGATTTTTTGCCAGAAATCTGCTGAGAGGAAGTCGCCGAAGAACTATTTTTTCATATTTCGTTTTGTTGAAGATGTCTGATTTGCGGTTTAAATAAGGGTCTAAATAACACACCTAGAAATGCTCCCTACTATTGCTCCAGAGAAAGCTAAAAGGCGATAAGTTTCTGGCAACATCTTTCTGGCAACCTGCTTCTGGTAGTACGTTTCTGTCGAAATATTTTAGGCAACGACAGATGGCCAATTTACCATCCAAGCAAGTCCTAGCTTCAGTACAACAATCACTTGTTTAGCTCTTAAAACTTAATTAATTAAAGCCCAAGAGGGCAAAGGAATAATAAGAAGATGCTTGGTGACACCCCAAGTTTCTCAAAGAATACCGGATTCGAATTCAGAGCACTAAAAACCCTTAGAAAAATGTAGTCTGGTTTCTGGGGTAGAAATCTTGTAGACCCGTGTTTTCTTGTAACAAATTGGCAATATAAGATAAATCTAATTAATGCTTACTTCAATCAAAGAACACGACGAATTTTTTAGAACAAAATGTGTTGGAAGTTGCATAGGAGTTCATACTTCAACTTTGACATCTCGAAGAAGAGATAATAAAAATAATAAGTAGTTTCTTTACCGAAATCCTTTCAGCAGCCTTTTGGCAAGGGCTCTGAGAGTAAATAATTGCCATGAAAAGCTTCTTAAAGCTGACGTTTGGAGTCGACATTATATTCGAGTAATTAAGTAAGTAAGTAAGTACGAGAATAAGTCCTCCATGGTGGACAAGGCAGGCGGTCATTGAGGCAGGCGGTCCTATGGAAATTATCAATGTAGGACTCGTATGTTAAGACTCTTGTGTAGTTATTAATTGTAGTGAAGAGCATACACATGTAAATTAAGGTACTTAAATAATTGAAGATTCATTTTTTTCGTGGGGGCAATTCTACATGGATACAAGGCTTTCAGCTTCTATTTTGTTTTATATTTTACTAGCTCGATATGTTATCAGAAATACTTCAGGTATTGCTGCTGTTTTGCTGCGACATCAAAGTTAGCTGACAAAATTTTTTAACGTGGTATAAAGTGGCTGAAAGCCACCCACAAACACGGATTTAATATTGCGTCAGTTAGTCGCCCATGCAGCACTATGCTTTACCTAAAACGTTAGCCTAATCAATTGTCGTTGCAGATTCAGTTGTCACTGTGAATCCACTTGTTTCACTGCTCTGTATTCTTTCTCGATTATGTCAAGCCTGCTCAAAACTTGTCTGGCTAACAGTTGGTTTTAACCGCTTCTTTTGCAATCAAAAACCTATGAATCTAAGATGACATAGGACAACTTATAAATAGAGCTTGCAGTTCAAAATAACACCGGCTGCCCTTACTGAATTACTCAGAAAAGAACCAACCTGATGACACAGCAATTGCATTCAATTTCATAAGCATTTAATCGATGTACGCTGTACATAATCTAACAAGACAAGCAAAATTTTTACTTTCAAAAGAATATTGCTGGAACTTTAAAAAATTTTTTGTTGCAAATTTCTCTGATAACCACGCATTGTATTGCTCGGTGAATAGTTTATAGAAAAAGCTAAAAAAGTTTTATTTGCCTTTGGGAAAATTCTAAGCAAATACAAGAAAAACTTTAGTTTAACGTCAAAAATTTGTTACTTATACACAAACCACCACCATCACCACCACAATTTATGCCAAACCAAATTTGAAGGAAATCAACGCAATAATATTGTAATAAAGTTTACAACGCTTGAAATTGAAGATTAAAAATGAGACGCATTTTTTTATGAAAAGAATTTTGACTCCTATACTTGCCTCCTATATTGCGTGTGAGTGTTAAATGTTTACAAGCTTATTTGAGAATTTAATCGTAAAAATTCATAAAAAGTTTAAGAACCGTTACTGATTAATTTCGTCACTGTAAGTGTCTTTATGTTGAAAAAAATTTGAGAAAATACTTATAAAGCGTTAATATAGGTCCCGCCACTCATGGACTAAAATTAACACATACAGCATGGGAGGTGTGAGAAGCTAGGTCGTAATCCTGACTAAAGGGTTATTATGATCTATTAAGTAAGTAAGCAATTCAGTCTTTGTCTCTTATCCAACTGGTCAAAATTATTTACATTGGTCTAACCATGGTGGTATACAACTAATGCAGCGTTTTCAGATTACACACCCAGGATTTTTTTGGAAGCTATTTGCTACGACAAGCTTTGGATTTCTATTAAATCCTCAGTTACTGGCTAGTATTATTCCATATGTTTTACCTCCGTCTTGTAGGATATCACCTCACTTAAGAGTCGGTTATTTTTCTGTTTGGGCAGTATCCCCCTTTTCGTTAGTGGTATCGTTGCAGTTTCTCAATATCACTAACATATATCACCGTCTGATTATTTTGATATTTTCTCCTTGAAAACACAGCTTCACAGTGTTTTGCTCTGCTTGATTTAGATTTATAAAGAATAATCTCTTTCACAGCCTTTTTTCACTATAACTGCAGATTTAACAGATTTGCTTGAACGAAGGTTACTTCATATGGTTTGAAACTACATCATCTTTATAAAGTGTCTATTTTACGGATTCAAAAGAAAAGTTAACTAAAACACACTTAAAGCTATCATTGTAATACTAGGGCTTGACGTTATGTTAGGAATGAAGTATCATTGAAATAAATGTCTATGGATTTTGGTCGTTTCTTTTAAAGCAATTTTCAAATACTTTTTCATGCGTTTTGGGTGATATATCGGCTATAAAATAACGTATGTTGGTTTTTAAATGTACCAACTTTGGGGGAAGTCGTCTAGTCTAGTAGGTACTGTGTTGGCTTATTAGACGTAAGGCCCTGGTTGAAACCCCAGGTCAGATATCTCCAATTAATCAAAATATGAAAAATATTTATTCAGCTACTTCCTCTCAGCAAAAATTCTGAGAGTAAATAAATTTACCATGAAATTGTCATTCGGAGGTGATTTTAAACTGTAGGATCCACCGGTCATGTGTAAAAGTAACACACAAAACACTAACTGTAGACTTGTAATGACCAATTATGTATGTAACGTTGGGAAACTATCCGCATCAAGACGGTCTTTGAGGCAGCTTCGCAAAAATGTTTAACGACGTCAAATTACATCGCATGAAATTATCTTCCTGGCTTCGCCTTATTTAAACCGTATGCTGTCCACTTTATAATGTTTAATTACCGATCAAAAAAAGTTGGATATCATATTTCTAAAACCGGTAATGGTTCGTCCAGAAAAAATATGGCGCATTGTCGCCTCCGGATTATAATCTACACGAAACTGATACTTTTTCCTAATGGAATTGCTCTTCCATACACATTTTTACCTAAAAAAAAAATCACATTTTCGGATGAGGCTGATTTTCATCTTGATGGATACATTAATAAATAAAATTGCCGTATTTGGGGCGCAGAAAAATTGGTCCGATCGAATGAGATACTATGAGGCCAGCCGTGGCAGCCATATGAATAAAATAATATACCATTTCTAACCGGAATAATTGTACTTTACAACATAAAAGTAAATTTTGCAAAATTTCAAACCGTTTTTGATTTATTGTATTTTTAAATTTAAACTTTTATATCACCCACCCTATAGAAGCACGTCAACGAACTTGTGAGTGGTTAGCCGACTTTAATTTTTTTGTGAGTTGGACTTTTGCGCATGACGAGGCAAATTCTAACAGAAATTTTGGCATAATAAGCCATAAGGTAGACCCAAAATTAAATGAAATTGAGAAATTCGAATTATCTGCACATATTCTCTAATAGAAGCAAAATTTTTTGCAATGGGTACAATGCAATCATGCTCATGCTGTTCTACATCTCTTTCTTTAAATTTCCTTTAAAGTTTTGCCAATTCCTTGCATAGCAAATCGATTATCATCCAGTAATGCTTAGTTTAATAATTAAGTTCTGTCTGGTACTGGTACTATCAACCGTTTCCTTAAGTGTAGCCAAAGATACAGTGTGGATCTCTGCTTGAGATCCATTGAGCTAGATTATTGACTTTTCGCAAGAACACATTTTTAGCCATGGATTTTATTCCGGTAACTATATTCTTTAAGAGAGATTCTCTTTTACTCCTTATCGTTACTTTACTTTGTTAGATCGTAATTTTTTATATCGAGGCATCTGGTATTATTTAAATACAGTACCAGCAAGATTGGCTTTTAAAGCGAAGTAATGTGTTAAATATTGCAGAGAAATATGTGCCGCATCGTTTGTGCTGTTGTGAAACAGTAGTTCTAACGCATGTATTTGGTATTGTGTCTCACATTATTTACGCTGCAGTGGCCATGGTTTCACTTTTTAAATTAACTTTCGTTCTGCTTTGTTTCTGTTTCACATTTTAAAAATTATAATAAATTATTGTGATAAAACAAAAGACTGTAATAAATAATCATCAATTATATTATTTTTCTTCTTCATCATCTTCTTCATATTTCTTCTTCTGCTTGCTTTATTCTTTTGTTTACTCTGCGATTTAATTTATCAGGACAATGAAATGATTATTTTAACACTCTTAACCAACAGCCAAGAGCATCTAATTAACGTTTTTCGTATGGAAACAGAAGAACGAAAAAAAAAACAAATAATTTCTTTGAAATGGAAAAAAGAAAATGGAAAATGGGTTAAAAGCACAACAATAGTACAACCATAGAAAATATTAAACAGAAAAAAAATAATAATTTTTCCATTTTTTTTCTTGGGTTGATGGCGACAATTCGTTGTGTTTGCCCTATGTTAAGTCTTCTAGACAAGATTTTTATTCGCAAGAAAAAGAAAAATAAATGAAAACTTTTCTTTTCTGTTGACTTTAACAAGTGGACAGAAAATTTCTCCGCTTTGGAGTTTTTCAAGTCAGCGGCAAATGCAGGCACGAACATGCAACTGGCCAGACGTTTTGGCAGACACTAAGCAGAAAAGACAAATACGAGGAATTTTCTAAAAAAAAAAAACAAAAGAAAAAAATTCCTTGTTTCTGGTTTAAAACTTCGTCAGTTGCATGTGACAGAATTGTCACAATTTTTTTTTATTTGGAATGGAAAAATTTTTAAACAAACAGATAAAAAGGCAAAAACGATTCCGAACGTTCAAACCCAATGACTTGATATTGTATGCGGCAATGGTTTAGTGAAAGCATTCATTTCGTTTGCCTTTTGCATGATTTACATTTGGAAAGCTTGATCAATTGGAAATCTTTTACAGAAATAGTTTATGTAACGAAGTTTTGTATTAGAGTTTTTCAAATTTTCTTCACTCTCACTTTGGATTTTTAAAGCTTCAATCATTTCCTCTTTAACTTTATACAGCTTTGATAACAAAAATTGTTTCAGAATATACTGACAGCGCACTCTGTATTGCTGCAAGCAGTGGTTAACAAACGATAAGGAACACAAACATAATGACGAGATCCAATACTATCGTGCTGAGAATCAAATTGACGCTTTGCTACTATCAGAGACACATTTAACGCTCCAAAATCTCTTCAAAATTTTCGGTAGCATATTTCATACGTACAAAAAAACCGCGAGATACATAGATCAAGGCGTTAAAACCCAACCAACACAAAACAGCAGCATTGGCAGCTTTCATAAAAATATTGTAATGTTCTTGTACTTAATTGGTCATTACAACCCCTTTACTAGGATTACAACCTAGTTTCACACACCATCCATGTAATGGAGTGCAAGGGCTGCTCATTAAAAGCACGACTACCCTTCGCTGGAAAACACGCTATGGATGATAACTCCGCTAAGCTGACAAGGAGGGGTCAAACGCAATTACCTATAAGCATGGCCAATGTGGTCGAGATGATATTGCAATAAAGTCCGAGTAGTTGGTTGGTGCGCCTTCTATCCATCGTGGGCCAAGTGAGTGTGGATGTGGAGCAAAATTCCTCATTGACCCAGGATAGGTTGCGTCCCGAAAGAATTTTCGCCCAATGGCCAATTTAACCGAGGTAAGTGGCATACTAAATTCGATTGGCGAGGGTTTCGGAAGGAGTGCACCAGCTCTGGCGAGCTCGTCGGCCCAGCAGTTGCCTGGAATGTAACTGTGCCCAGGAACCCAGACAAGTGAGACACTGAAGCGCCTAGAAAGAACTTCGAGACAGCGGTAAAACTCCCTAATGAGCCCAGAGTTAATCATAACGCTTGATAGAGATCTTATAGCTGCCTGACTATCAGAGAAGATTGAGATGCAGGTGAAAAGAGCACCGTTGATGAAGATCCATTAAGCGGCCCGGTAAATGGCCATTACCTTCAGTTGAAACACGATACAGTGATCTGGCAGTTGGAGGGAAAGGTTCAGGTGCAGTTTCCCACAGTAGACACCGCTCCCATCTCCATTATCGAATTTAGAGCCATCAGTGTATACATATAGGAGTTCTGGGGGAGCAATCATGTCAGGGACCCAGTCGACCCTGCTCGGAATCAGAAAATGAAATTGGTATGGATCTACTAACAAAAGCACTGCTTGTACAGTGTCTAGTAAGAGATGAGGAAGAAGAGGAGATTGTCCCTCACCTGCTGGGTACATGCCCGGCTCTTTGCCAAAGGGAAAGGAAGTACTTGGGTATTTACTAATTGGATGATCTGGAGGAACTGTCAAGGATTGACATTGGCAGCCTGAATCGCTTCATCAGGAGCTCCGAGTGGTTTCGAGACTAGGGGATAGCGAATAACTGTGGTAGCACAATGGGCCCAATGCGGCCTAAGTGAGTCCATCCAAATTTTTCTTGGATGGGCAGCCACCTCTACCTACCTACCTACAGTGTCTAGTACTGTTTTGTGCTGCCGTCTGTATCTGCTCGATATGAAATGATCGACAGCAGCTGTTGACGTGTCATCTATGTTTACTGTTACGTCAGAATCCTAAAGTTAGTTATTTCGTCAAAAAATACTCTCTCTAGAGTTCAAACATATGTTTATGAAATTTTTATTGTGAGTTTTTGATATTTTAATACGAAAATTATTTCTTTATGACGTTTAAAGTGGCCATAAAGCTCATCTATTTTAAACTACTGATACTGAAACCAATTTATTTTATTTGTAGGCTTTTTATTAGAAAAAAACAAACAACAAAACATTTTTTTTTTTGAAAACCAAACAAATAAACAGCAAAACAATAACATTAGAGTATATAAACAACAGAAAACCTTCATAAAATAAAACAACAACAAAATATATCAAAAAATCATAGAAAAAATTTATCAAGTATTTCATATTTATGCACTTTATTTATGGAAATAAAAACCAAACTACCAACGTATTATTCTTTTTATTTTTTTATCATTGTTTTTAAGTTTTTTTTTCATTGTTTTTATTGTTTTTATTGTTGCTGTTGGATTATTCTGTTGGAATACTTCCAAATTTTCAGTGTCCCCAAAGCCATCATTTCGTATGATTGATGTGTGTTTACAAATAATAAAAACACAGTCGAACACATTTAAGAATGTTAGCTTTTGTGTGAAAGCGTATGCTTGCATACATATCAGTATGTGTGTGTGTGTGTGTATTTTTATAGATGAACTCTTAGGTATTCATGCATATAAAGAAATGCTCTTCTCAATGCTTTTCTGTTGCTGTTGCTGTTGCTGTAGAAACTACAACAATGACACAATGTAAGTGCAATTTTTCCCACCCTGGCTAATAGTTCGTATATTCTCTTGCCTCTGTTATGCTCTTGAGGAGAAAGAACGACAACAAAAACTAAAAACATGTGTGAGAGCACAATATGAGAGGAAGAACAAAATAATAACATTGAAAAAAAAAAAAAATAGCAGAGTAAAAAAACAGCAACAATAACAATAACAAAAAGCAAACAAAAAAGTCATACGAAATATATGCACATTTGATACTTTCTTATCTTATCCTTTCTCTCTCTCTCTCTCTCTCTGTTTTATTCTGTTTATAACTGTCTGCTGTTTGCAACAATCTCACTTATGCTGCCTTTGAGTAAATAATGGCACGAACAAAGTTGTTCCATCACTAAACAATGTTATGAAAACCTCTTCTCATACATACTAAGAAGTGAACAATTTCTACGTATACTGTTACATTCTAATGTACACCTACACCTACACACTTATGCCAGCGCTAAAGTATGCTTTAAAAAAAATATTTTTGATGAATTTAATGCATCTGGAAAGACACTTTTTGAAACAAAGAAATCATAACCTGCTCTACTGCTATCCTGACTTTTGTTTATTTTCCCATTTTTCATTCGTTTTATTTACGTTTCGCTAGGGAAATAAAATTTTTGCATTTTCTTATTTTTGTTGCAATTTTTCTAAAGATGTCGTTCAAAACTTTTCAATGGATTTTCTTTTTTTCATTTTCATCTTTAGCAGGTAAAAAAATGTTTTTGTTTTCTGTCAACGCCAACGTAAAAAACAGAGTTTTTCAGTAAAAACTTCAAAGCAAGCTTTTGAGTAGTTTTCAAGCTTAAGTACGATAAATATGAATAGAATTTGTTGGCGAAAATAAAGTTAAAGAAAGGAAGTCATGAGAAGCTGTAGATTATGAAAAGCAAAATTAAAATCAATTTTTGTTTACCAGCCAATGTTGAAATAATAAAAAAAATTTAATAAAAATTAATTCTTTTAACTCCTGTTTATATACTATTGCAATAATATAGTAACAGTGCTTTGAAGGTTCTCATTAAACAGAACAGAAAACAGCATTAGGTTAGGATAGGTTAGGTTAGGTTACGAAGAATGCTATTTCAGTTGCATACCTTCACTAGAAGTTACAATTGGTTCATGGTGAAAAAAACCTTCAGAAAAGGTAAGAAAAGAAAATAGTTAGGACTAAAAGGGAACAGAAGGAACAGGGAGGTAGAAAGAAAAGTAAAGAAAGGAAAAGATAAACGCCTTCTTGCCCTTAGATACAATGCCACATAATGTTTCATATTTCCTATGTTTAACTTACAAACACAAAAAAAAAAAAACAAAGTATGTGAGAGACATCATTGAAATTTATTATTTGTTTGTAGGATCCATTGAAGCCATTAGTAGTAGTAGTACATATATCATTCAAAAGTCCGGTGCGGCTGTCCTGGATGGTGTGCATCAAAATGTAAAATTTTCAATGGTTTCTATGCATAACCTGTTTTGTTTTTGACCGCTCAAAACCAAAATAATCCATGGTTTTAAGTACTGCTGCAGTTTGTGATTTATCGCAAACATGTGACTTATGAAAACCCCACAAGATAAACTCTAACGCTTTCGGCTCTCATGTTGATTGGTGTTGTCCCAAATTTATCAAAAAAACAAAAGGTTTAATGGCTTCAAATCTAATTTGTTACATGTAGCTTCAACAGAATGACCGTTATTAAATTTTGGAACTCAAAAGTCCCTGTTGGAAAACACTTTACATTCTCCTAGCCAGTCAAACGCGTTCTCTTTTAGATTAACAAGTCTACAGTCTTTAGTTCCACCAGTTACTCAACAAATTGAATATCAAGTCATTATTGCCTATGTGCCTTCAGACAAGTACAAATGTGATCAACTGTTTCTTCTTCTTGTTCACATGACCTATGGAAATAAGGGATATATCTGTTCCATCTATTAATTAACCTTGTGTTTAAAGGGGTCTTATTCCCGTTCAAACTCCCATAATTGTCCTACTCATGCTTATGATGCATGCTTAAGTTTCGTGCTTATAAGAAAGCACGTCTGTCTAATCAACGTCTTTCTGCCCGACTCCACTACAAATTTTCTGACATAAACTATAAGAAGTCACTGAATAAGATCTGAATCTGAGAGAAAATTTTTAAAATTCAAAATGGCGGATCCAATATGTCGAGCTATATTTTAAAATTCCTTCAGATTTACATGAAAATCGGTACAACGGGGATTTTTATGTCGCTGATGGCGAATCATACATACATAATTGGCCATTACAACCCTTCAGTCAGGATTACGGCCTAGCTTCTCACACCACTCATGTTGTGTGCGTTAATTTTATACGTGAGAGGCGGGACCTACAGTTTAACGTCGACTCCGAACGACAGATTGTTGAGAAACTTTTCATTGCAATTTTATTTTCTCACAGAGTTTTTGCCAGAAATCTGCTGAGAGAAAGTCGCCGAGGAAATATTTTTCGATTTTGTTGGAGATGTTTGACCTGGTGTTTGAGCCTTGGTCTTACGTCTAATAAGCCAATACACTAGTGACTAGACTACTGCGTCTTCGACATGTCACTTGCAATAAATTGAATCCAATATGTCCATCAATAAATTGTTTACAGTTGATGTGAGAAGTTATAAAAGCAGAGGAAAATATTTGGAAGAATCTGAAATCGGAAATTAAAGAAACTGGCAATACCATACCTGAAATAAATCGATTACTTGTTTCACCCCTGCTTAGGCAGTTGTATGGGTCATAAAGAAACAAATAAATAAAACAATACAATACAATTCCCAGCTCTGCATATCAATAACATTATATTTTTTTGAATGTCATTTAGTTTGTGACAAATAGATCCTACAAAAATAATCATACTCTCCCACAGGGCACAACCATTAAAAATAATGACGAATAACTCATGCAAATAAATAGGCCACTTCATAAATTATCATAAAATATTGTACTAAAAATGAAATACGATAATAAAGGACAACAACAACAACAACAACAACAAAAAACAACAACAACAGCAAACAAAGATCAAGTATTTTAAACTGAAAATGTTACAAATACAAACACACGGAGATACCAAGGGAGATGACAATGGGTGTCAGCGTTGAATACCGGAGTAGTTAATTTGCATAAAAACATAATGGAGTACAAAATACGAAGTGAAAAATATTTTTAAAATTTTCATTTGTGAACATAATTTGTCAAAATATACATGAAATCGCACATACAATCGAATCGTTTAAATGTTTTATGGCTCCTGTTACGCTTACATGTTGGTGGATACAACGAAAATTTGAAATTATTGCGCCATCTTATAAAGGGTCTTCCAACGAAGGGTCATGAATTTTGAAGGTTGATAACCATCAACTTGTGAAAGCAACATCTGTCAGACTACTTGTCATGGAGAAAAATTTAAGGAAAAGACAGCCGAGAATAACGACATATTTCGAACGCGGATATATTTCCTATTTCCTTTTCTCGCCTTTTCTTTTATGGCCTATTTAAACGAATGTGAATCAGGCATTCAGAAACTTTCCTTCTGTTCGAAAGCCATACCTAAACCGTGCTTTTCTAAATATCTTACTTGACAACTCAATCGATTAATGATACTACTTGGCGAACTCTCAAATATCTTCACAGTTGAACCGCAAAATTATTTTTTCTATCTCCTACTTGTAGATGTAGGGCATTCACCATTTGCTTGCTTCTTTAATGACTGGATTATTCCAACTACCCATGCAGTGCCTGGATGGTACATTAGAATTGACACACTTTGTATCATAAATTCTCTTTCAAAATCGTTATTTCTTTGCCAACTTGAGGGCCATAAAAACTTATTCTTCATTTTCTGCTAACACAGCTCAAACTTAAAAAAAAAACGTGAAGGAGAATGTGTGAAAAGAGAAGTGATAAGGAACATAAAATATCACAGTCATTTATTAATTAAGCCTGTCACCACCATTTTAGCCAATTTTTTACTCTCTCTTATCTTTTGCAAAATATTTATCATTGTGATAGAAACAAACTTGCGAAAAAAAAAAATACGAATAATTTATTCTTTAAGAAACCATAAAAATCTTTGAAATGCGTACGGCAAGATACTCAAAACAAAGACAAACTTTAGTGGTAATTAAATGGCAATACTGTGAGCGCGTTATTTAAGTTTCATTGGTTATATTTCACTGATTGCAGATTTTATTAAATCTGGGGGACCTGAGAATACTTTAAGTAAGGGCGTCCTTTAAGTAAGTATGTATGTATTTCAAAATGGCTAAATGATTATAGAAAATAATGGCTTTGTTGGAATGGAACAGAGTACTTTGGGTATTGGAGCAACTGGCCGCCTGCTTCACTGTTTATCAGTCTGCTAAGATATTGGTGTTTGCACACCATTCACCAAGCGAGAGCCCTATCCCACATATGATGACGACTCCACACTCTAAAATATTTCCCAATTTTTTTAGTTTTAAAGAGCTATGATCTCTCTCTTTACCTTCTCAATTATATAATCACTCCATGAACGTTTAAGGTTCAGAATTTTCTTCAATTATAGGAAGAGTTGAGAGTAGTCGCCTTAGCCCAGTAGGTATTGTATTGGTATATTGGATGTGAGGCCACGGTTCAAACCACAGGTCAGACATCAAAATGAAATATCCTCTCAGCAGATTTCTGGCAAAAACTCGGATAGTAAATAAAACTGACATGAAAAGTTTCTCAAAAATATGTCGTTCGGAGTCAACTTAAAACTGTAGGTTCCGCCACTCATGTATAAAACTAACACACACAATATAAGTGGTGTGAGAAGCTAGCTCGTAATTCTGACTGCAGGGTTGTAATGACCAATTATGTATGTATGTAGGGAGAGTTGAGTCGTTTATCGTCTGGTGAAAAGCATTAAATCTGTTTTCTAAAGATTGCTGTTTAGACAAAACATGGAGTATCCATTCTTTTTAGCCTTAAGACCTGGTTGCAAAGACCCAAAGAAAGCGTGTGCGAAGGAAGATATGAATGATATTGTAAAGCTTTTTGTCATTATAATTTTCATAAAATTCAACAGCGTGAACTCGTGTCTATGCCAGCAGTATTTATGCTTCAAATTCAATCATTTGTTGTTGTTGTTATAAAACAAAAATTAAAAATTGTGTTAAATACGTTGACACGATGATAAATTAATCAATTTATTAGGCGACAAGAAAAGCAAAAACAAACAAAAGTTGAAACACTGAATGAATAAAAGAAACGATAATGTGGCAAGTGTCAAGTAGAAAAGAAAAGACAAAAAGAAAAAAAAACAAGCAACGAAAACAAGCAGCAAGAAAAAGTTGTTAACAAACTTTTTTTATGTGACTGCTTTAGGATTCTCTTCTCTTCATTTTCCTTTATTTCTGTAGATACTAAAGGCTGACAAAAAACAAAAAAAAAACATCTCAATTGAACTGAATGTGGTTTATTGATTGCATTTGCAGCTGTTGCCACAAATTGTGGCAGCATAAAGTGTTTAACAAATTATGAAACAATCAGGCAAACCAAGAAAAACAACAAACAAAAGGATAACAAAAATCCTAGAAAACCCTTAAAAAAAGAAAAAGTTCTCCGATGAGGTTATAAACACAAGCAGTGATGATGTAAAGGGAAGAAAAGAAATACAAGAAAATAGAAAAGAAAGAAAAGAAATGTCAAACAAGTATTTGTTGGCAATTAAAAACAGTAGAGTGTCAAAGCTTGAAACATTTATACATACGTGTGTATTTAATGCTTACATACGTTCGATACGCTTACGCCTTGTGGAAATGCTACATGTAAGGCGTTTAAAAACAAACGTAAAGTTCAGCTTCCTCTTCTGTTTCTTTCTTTCTTTCTTTAAGTAAGGATTTATTTCTATTATAGATAACAGAGGAAGGAAAAAAAAACAAGAAAATATTTTTCAAAAAATCTGATAAAACTGATACACTTGCTTTGAGTTAGGTGGTATGGGATAGAGGAGGCAAACTTTTATTTCCAAAACAGTTTCTAGTTACCCCTGACGTGCAGCATTTCAACACATTATTTGTCACACTGTGGCAAGTGATAAATGTGTTTAAAGGCTCAGTTACGTTACGCTTTTTCTCGTTTCTCGTTATACATTCATTTCCTCCATCATCATCATCATCATCACCATTCCACCAAAGTGTGAATTGAAGAGAACAGCAGAGCCAAAGCAAAGTAACGTTTGAAAGCTACAAAAAAAAAAACACTTGACACCAGCCAACAAGTTGAGGTTCCTTTCAACTCATCTCTACTCACTGATTCCACTTGTATGTGCTTTCTTTCTCTCACTCCCTCAACTAGTTTTCTTCTTTTTGATATGGTTTTTGGTCCCCTACGTTTTATATCTTTTTTGTTGTTTTCTTGTTTTTGTTATTGTTGCTGCTGCTGTTCTGGTTTTCTGCATATTTTTGTGTTTTAAAATACAACAACAACAAAAATTGAAAATTTTTTTTCAATTTTTCTGTGCTTTTAAGCATTTTGACACGATTTGATTAACTCCTTAGGGGGTGACACAAATATTTTAATGCATCTGTAGATATGCCATGAGAAAGAAAAGGATTTTTATTTTGATCAGAAATATAGGGTGCTTTTTTATGAGCTTGAGAACTAATGGAAAATAAATGTTTGAGGACTAGGGATATGGAAAACTATGGCTTAGCTGTTGAGCCTATCAAACTGTGTTGTTTCCGGTTACCAATGCTTGATAATTAATCGTGAATCGTTCAGTTTCTAAACTGTGGGAATTTACTTTGAAAAACAGAAATCTGTTCGCAAAGTTAATAGAGTTCTTTGTCTATTTCACAACAAACAAATGGGCAAGCAATTCATCAAGTATCGCACTAATTTTGGACTTCTCAATTCAAAACCAAAAACAAAGAAATGTGCGTGCTAAAGCGAATATTGTTGCTGTACTGCTTAGTCTTTAAGCCTTTAGCCTTTAAGAAGATGCCAAATTGTTGATTGTTTGTCCTCCTTAATTTGCTAATCTTTGCATTTTGTCTTCATCAAACATTATACGTAAGAATCTTGCTTTACGTGCGTATAATATATGGCTCTTATAAGATTTAAAGTCGTACCACAATCGTTTATGTTGCGCCTTTGCAAAGTGTGCTGATTTGAACATTTGTTTTTTTGTCAAAGAATTGAAGTTACAGACATACATACATAATTGGTCATTACAACCCTTTAGTCAGGATTACGACCTAGATTCTCACACCACTTATGTTGTGTGTGGTAATTCTTATACGTGAGGGGCGGTACCTACAGTTCAAAGTCGACTCCGAACAACAGATTTTTGAGAAACTTTTTATGACAACTTTATCCACTCTAAGAGTTTTTGCCAGAAACCTGCTAAAAGAAGAAATATGTTTTCATGTTCCGTATTGTTGGAGATGTCTGACCTGCGGTTTGAACCGTCCTCTTACGTCTAATAAGCCAACACACTACCTACAAGACTACTATGACTTACAATAGGTTAAATTATCGTATTTGTAGCGAAGCAAATTCTCAAGTCATTAACGAATCACAATAGCATCCATTAATAATTAATGTTGGGTACGATCTATTACCTGGCTACATCATCGATCGTTATATTTTTCGAAATGAGTAAGCATGCGCCATGCTGAGTGAAGTTTAATATCTAAAAATTAATCATCAAAACATCAATGACTTTTGAGTGAAACAGCTCGCTTAGGAATCGATTTATTGCAGCTTTGATTTGAGAATAACTCTCTCCAGAATTATCCTGCCACAGGCCCTTCATTTGTGCGATTTAAAGCGTCTGCAGTTCTTTTTATGGGGCTGTATGAAGTAATTGGCTTTTGCTGACAAACTTAAGTATTGTAATGTAGTGTTGATGTCGCTGTAGTCTAGTAGGTAGTTTTACTTATTAGACATGAGGCCATGGTTCAAATCCCAGGTCAGACATCTCCAACTAAAAACGAAATATGAAAAAATATTTCTTCGGCGACTATCTCTCAGCAGATTTCTAGCAAAAACTGTGAGAGTAAATAAATCTGCCATGTAAAAATTTCCCAAAAATTTGTCTTTCGTAGTCGACTATAATCTGTAAGTCCTGTCACGCATGTATAAAAATTAACTCTCACAACGTAAGTTGTGTGTGAAGCTAGATTGTAATCCTGACTAAAGGGTTGTAATGACCAATTATGTATGTATGTATGCATGTTATGGCCAATAACGTATTGCCAATTTAATTTCAATTTGAACACTTAATAAATAAATTCAATTACTATAGAAAATTAACATTTGAATACACTTTCCAAATGTAATTTAATATTGAAAGTTTTTGTACATTTATTTAATGGTAAATGGTCCTATAAATGGTACTCCACTAGTTTCTCTTTTTTTTTTTTTTTTTTTGGGAAAATCAAATAACACAGAACTAATTAAAATGCCAAATACAGTTACAATAATATGTTACATTTTCCAGAAATATTTTATAATAAAATATTAAAAAAACAAAAACAATCGAATGAATAATTTTGATTTGAAATGAAACCCATCTCCTCCCATCATGTTTATTTGATTTGTAGATAATAATTTTACATTTTCTATGTTTTAATAACCGCCATTAAAAGTTTATTGTGGCCCAATTGTAATGCATAACCATCATCAGCATAGCCAACATCATCATGTACAACAACTGCAGCATTATCATCATCATCATTATGTGTATGTGTGTGGCAGGAATAATGGCATTTCAAAAATTGAATTTATTATGGATTGAAAATGAAATAAGTTTTCAAATAAACATGATAAATGATAAATACAATGATGCTCTCTCTCCACTTCACTCTCTCTCTCTCTCACTCTGCAATGCTCTACGAACATATTAGTGCACTGAAGCTTGTTAGCCAGAATAAGGGGAGAATGGCTGTAAAACCCTTTCATAAGCTTAAGGAAATCATGTGAAACACTAATAATTGAATGTTTTTGCCACATTTACCACGTACTGTATTACCACATACATACACTTACATATACACATACACTCCATTAATGAGACCTAGAGAGAGAGAGATGAAGAAAGTTAAGAACAGCATACTGGAGAGATCTAGTATAGTTGCAGTGGCATAACATAACATAAACATTTATTTTGCTTAAGTTTTGAATATTTGTTCATATAGACACACACACACACGCATAAATATACATATTTATTAAACACTCTCATTTATATTCGCTCTCTCTCTCCTCTCTCTCATACTCTCTGTTAAACTTGGCAAAATAATTGGGTTTTTGGTAAAATAAAACACTTAATTTGTTTCAATTGTTAAATGATAATGAACGTGTGCAACATTGTTTTGTTGTTGTTGTTACATAAGTAAACAAAACATTTACGGTTACAATACTATCAACAGATAGAAAGAGACCGAGATTGTGTATGTAGTAGGAAAGGAAAGGAAAGCATCATACTGATACTGTAAGAGAATATATTTTAATTAAGAAAAGTTGATGGAGTGTTAAATTGTATTCTGCTGCATACATTTTAAAGTTAAATATTTAGTGGCTGTGCTGGTATTTGTTTAAAATTGTAAATGTGTTTGTGTGTGTGAGTATGTGTGTTACTGTAAAATATGGAAAATAAATGTTGACGGCAATTTATTTACTTAGTTGTGCCTGCAATAGTTTAACATGTGGAAAAATCTATTATTTCCCAAATAACTTCAAACACGTTTTTCTTGAGAATATAAAAAAAACCTCTTTATTTAACTCTTTTCTCTTCGGTGAATCTTTTTAGACTGCGTTTTACAAAATTATCATTTTATTTTCAAAGTATGTATGTTTCCATGTTAAAGTCAATGACAACTCAATGTCATTACTTATTCCAAAAAAAGAATAACAATAAGTAAAGAAGTAGTAAATTAGGAGTAGTAGAGTTTACATGATAGATTTTAAATATACGATATTTCGGGATTGTTTACAGTCGGCCATCCTTCAATGAAAATCGCCCTCGATTTACGCCTTCCTCTGTGCCTTCTCCAATAAACGTTTGCTTTTACGAAGTGTACATGGGACGTCGTCTGATGTTGTTGACTCATAAATATTTTCGTTGTCATCACTATCATCGTTTTCTGGGGCTTGAACGCGTTTAATTTGGTCTACAGCTACAACTCCCTCATAAAACCTCTGTGTTCGCTGTAGTCCGGGAATGTCAGACACTCGGTAGCGATCATTCGGCAAAACCTCTGTAATTATGTATGGTCCCTTGTAATGTGGGAGCAGTTTTGATGACTCACCAACACCTGGCATTGTAACTCTTTTTATCATAACATAATCACCTGGTAAATATACGTCAGCGCTGCATCGCGATTTGTCATAAGCTTTCTTTTGTTTTTGTTGTTGCTCAATAATATTTTGTAATGCCTTTTTACGTTCATCGTCTATGTTGACGTTTTTCTGCTGTCGGACTGCATCTTCTAATACACTACCAGAAACATTTTTGGGAGAGTAATTTAACAGCAATTTAAAAGGAGTGGTTTTAATTACGCGGTGAAAAGTGTTGTTTAAACTATATTGTGTGATGCCTACAAAATTGTCCCAATCTTTGTTATCTGGACGTTTGCTCATAGTTGCTATCATAGGGGTTATGCTTCTGTTTAGCCTCTCAATCTGCCCATTTGCTCTAGGGGTGGCTGTTGCATTTTTTATATGGACGATATTATTATTTTTACAAAAATTTACGAATGCGGCACCTGTAAAACTAGTACCGAGGTCAGTAATAAATCTCGTTGGGGTACCAAATAAAGAAATCATATCTTCAATACAACGGACCGTTGTATTTGATTTTGTGTTGCGAACCGCCTTTAACACACAAAATTTTGTGAAACCATCAATAGCAGCCAGAATATAAGAGTTACCTCTTGAGCTCTTTACGAAAGGGCCTAAATGGTCCAGATGTACGGAGTGGAACGGAATTCCTATTTTGTCAATTGGATGTAACATACCTGGTTTTTTTCCTCCTGGTTGTTTGTGGTATAAACATTCGGCACATGCCCCAATATAATTCTTAACATAGTTTTTCAACCTAGGAAACCAGTAGTACTCTTTGATCTTTTGCACGGTTTTGTCCACTCCAATATGAGCTAGGTCATCATGATAGCTGTTAACAATTTTCCATCTTGCTTTTCGAGGAACATAAAATTTTTCTTCATCACCATCTTTTCTAAAAACAACACCATTTTTCAATACGTAGTTTGATTTTATGTTTTTATCAAATTCATCTAAATCAGCTGTTTTCTTCAACGATTTAACCATATCACCAACAGCAGGGTCTGTTTTTTGTAGTAACGTTAACCAATCACCTTCGCTTAATGTATTGTAGAGAGAAAAAACATCAGCCACCGTCGCGGATTCCCGTGCATCACCAACTGGGTTGCGACTAAGTGCGTCCACATGTTGCATTTTACTTCCGGCCCGATGCATAATTTCAAATTGAAACTCTTGGAGTTGAAGCCACCAACGCCCAATACGAGGTATCATATCTTTCTTAGAAAAAGTACTTCTTACAGCATTACAATCTGTAATAACAACAAATTGAATTCCAATTAAATACACACGAAGTTTCTGTAAAGACCACACAACAGCAAGCGCTTCTAGTTCCGTTGAATGGTATCGGCTTTCTTCTGGAGTAGTTTGTTTACTAACATAAGCAACCGGATGAAGTTGTTTATCGGTTTGTTCTTGGAGCAGAATTCCACCAAGCCCGAGTTGACAGGCGTCCGTATGTACCTCCGTTCTTGCTTCTGGTGAATACATAGCTAATGTAGGACGAGATATAAGTTTTTCTTTAATCATTTTAAAGGCTTTCTCCTCTGTTGGCGACCAATTCCATTGTGCGTTTTTCCGGGTCAGTTTTGTTAAGGGCTGAGCCAACAATCCAAAATTGGGTACAAATTGCCGGAAATAACTTGCGAGGCCAATAAATTGTCTTACATTATGCACACTCTTTGGAGTTGCAAACTCAGAAACACTTTTTATTTTTTCCTCAGACGGTCTCAAAGTTCCACACTGTATTTCAAACCCGAGGTACTCTATTTTTTCAAAAAGAAATTTGCATTTAGAAAAATTTAATTTTAAATTTGCTTTATTCAAAACTTCGAGAATGATTTTTAAGTTTGTCAAACCTTCTTCCTCTGTATCAGCTGGTATAAGAATATCATCGAAGTAGGCCAAAGCAATTGTAAAACGTAAGGGGCCTAGTACTTTATTAATTAATTGCTGGAAAACGGCTGGGCCATTGCAAACACCAAATGGCATACGTAAAAACTCAAAGTGGCCTTCGGGTGTGACAAAGGCAGTAAGATGTCTAGACTCTTTACTTACAGGTATTTGGTAGTATCCACTTTTCATATCCAAAGCCGTAAAATATTTTTTATTTTGAAGACGATCAATGTTATCATGAATTAATGGCAATGGATATTGCATTTTCTTTGTTATTTTATTTAATGCCCTATAGTCAATACAAATTCTCTTTTCACCGTTCTTTTTATTTACAAGTAATATTGGGCTCGAAAAATTAGACTCAGAATCACAAATTATTCCCGCACTCTTCATTGTTTCAATTTCATTTCTTACATACTCTCTCTCAGAATAACTCAAACGATAGGGACGAAAAGTGACGGGATCATCCTTTGTTAACTCGATTTTAAACTCAACACCATTTGTTGTTCCCAAATCACTCAAATTATAAGAAAAACAAGAAATGTACTCTTCAACAATACTCTTGAGTTTTTCTCTTCCTTCTTTACTTACATTTTTGCCAATTTGCATCTCATCTAAATCAAAGCTTTTTGCGGTTGTTGTTGTTGTAGCGACACAAGCTGTACTCACACTCTCATTGCTTATGTCATGACTTCCACACAAATCATCTTTTATATTTTTTTGTTCAACACAGATCTTACCGTTTGTTATTGTTTCATTCTTTTCAAATTTTATGTCTTGTTTTGTCACATTCATAATAGGGATGGTAAAATCACCAGTATCATTATTTATAATACAATTTGGTATTAAAACACCCAACTTACTTTGGTGATTTTCTATGTACAGATTGGTGGCTTTAGAAAAGTGATTGTGGGCGGAAATAAATCCAACATAATTTGAAGGAATCACGGTAGCTTCCTTAGCCCATAGTTTTACATCGGTTTTTGGTAAAATTGGCACTTCCATATTTTTCAAACAATCATCTGGCTCTTCGTTAATATTTTCCTCAAAGAACCGAAGAGTCTTACCTCGTCGTACCATAGTTATGTGTTCCTTTTCTGTGAATGGCTGTCCAACTAGTAAAGGAATATTTAATTCTTCATCTTTTACCACAAAAATCTCAACATCGGCTATAGCCTGATCAACCTTAAGGTTTGCGGTCAATACACCAATTGGAACTACGTATCCCTTACCAAAACCATGTATTCGCACTAGAGATTTCGGACTGCTGTACATTATTTTTAATTCCTGTGCTGTTGATATCGGCATCATATTTACAGCACTCCCAGGGTCGACATACGCTTTGACTAATTGTCCGTTAATTAAGGCATTTTGAAAATACTTACTGTTGGTGGTGGTATCAATGACGGAAGAGGCGGCTGTTGTGACGGCGGTTGAAGTTGTGGTGGCGTTGTGGGAATTTGATGTTGTTTTTGATGGAACGTTATTGCTTTTATCTGGGCAAGCATTCTGCATGTGGCCTTCTCGGTGACAATTAAGACATTTAATGGGCGCTTTACAAAACCTTTTGACGTGTCCAATACCTTCGCAGCGGTAACATTTAAGCGTAGAAATTTCAGTCTTGCAGAAGCGTGCATAATGACCTTGCTTTCCACATTTGCTGCAGGTTTGCATACTATCCGTTTTACCCGGTTGTTGAAATCGCTGTGGCCAAGATTTACCTTTTACTACCTCCCCTTCTGCACATCCAACATCAATATAATCGTATATGTTGGATATCATATCATTAAACGTGTTGTGTTGTCTCTGTAATAGAAATTTTCTTAGATCAATTGATTTTATACCTCTGATGATAAATTTTTTTGCGTCATCAAATTCCAAGCCAAGTTGTTGTGTAAGTCGTAACTTATCAAAGAAATAATCAGTGATATCTTCGTTAACGTGTTGACATCTTTGAGACATTTTTTCCCATAGTTCAGCTGTTGATTGGCGACCAATAAACGTGTCTTTAAACTCCTCTTCGAATTCCCTCCAACCTTTGAATTCGGCTGCGTTGTACCAATTTAACGAAGCACCTTCTAGGTTAGCTCGAGCGCATTGTAGACGAAAAGAATCCGGCCAATTATTCATATTACCAATACTATTAATGGAGGCTAGCCAATCTTTAGCTTCCGAAGATGACCTTTTGCCATTGAATTTTTTAATTGTGTTGTTTAAGTCTGGCATAACGTGAAACGATGTTCTCTCGGAACGCAGCGCGTTGATCAGCATCTGATTTTGTTGCAGCAGCAATGATAAAATGGAATTTTCACCGGCAGACAGTCGTATTCCACTATCACTCAAGTTAGGAATATTGGTTGGAGTATCCTCGTTACTGCATGGGGCACTCATATAGGGATTATTTGAAGCACCCTCATCTTCACACTGACTTTCGACTTCTTTATTCATGTTACGGACGTAGGAATAAGAAAAGTATATTTAATTTTTTTTTTTCTTGTGGATCCCACTTCTGATTGTGGAAAAATCTATTATTTCCCAAATAACTTCAAACACGTTTTTCTTGAGAATATAAAAAAAACCTCTTTATTTAACTCTTTTCTCTTCGGTGAATCTTTTTAGACTGCGTTTTACAAAATTATCATTTTATTTTCAAAGTATGTATGTTTCCATGTTAAAGTCAATGACAACTCAATGTCATTACTTATTCCAAAAAAAGAATAACAATAAGTAAAGAAGTAGTAAATTAGGAGTAGTAGAGTTTACATGATAGATTTTAAATATACGATATTTCGGGATTGTTTACAAACAAAAAAAAAAAAAAATGAAAAATAATGGAGAGAAAATTTGTAAAACAGTATCAATAATTGGCTAAGCATCTCATTATCGAATACAGGCAGTAATGAAACTGTAATAATTGAACGCTTTTTAACGGGTTCTTGAACCGCTTAAATAAACTTAAAGCGTTCCCTCTCGAAATCCGGTTTTCTAACGAGTTTTTCATTAAGAGTTTTCTATCTTTAAACTTAAACGAAGCAAAGGCTGTGCGATATGTCATATTTCATTCGTTTTAAAGGCCTATTGATATCATTATGTGAATACATTCATAACATAATTGGTCATTACAACCCTTCAGTCAGGATTGCGGCCTAGCTTCTCAAACCACTCATGTTGTGTGCTTTAATTTTATACGTGAGTGGCGGAACCTACAGTTTAACGTCGACTCCGAACGACAGACTTTTTTTTTGGAGTAACTTTTTCATTGCAGGTTTATTTACTCTCAGAGTTTTTGACAGAAATCTGCTGAGAGGAAATAGCCGAAGAAATATTTTTTTTTTCATATTTCGTTTTGATGCCTGACCTGGGATACGAACCCGGGCATTACGTCTAATAAGCCAACAAATTACCTACTAGACTACGGCGACTTCTCTGAATGATAGATTTTTAAGAAATTTTTCATGGCAATTTTATTTCACTCCCAGAGTTTTTGCCAGAAATCTACTGAGAGGTAGTCGCCGAAGAAATATATTTTTCGTTTTGTTGCAGATGTTTGACCAGGGGTTTTAATCGTGGACTCATGTCTAATAGGCCAACACACTATCTACTAGACTACGGCGACTATAATATGGAATATAACATCGTTCAAGATCCTTAAAGAACCGCTGTGGTTTGTTGGTATATATCGGTGACTTAAGAAACTCTAAACGCTTTTGGATCTCATGCGGATTGGATATCTCAAATTCATTTCAAAATAGGCCTCAACGCTGAAAACTATTTTGCGATTAAAATTATGGTCCGTTGCCAACTGCTCCAGAGCCTATTTAGACAACACTCGTCGTTATCTATGGTCGTTTACCATCAGTTCCTGAGTCAGCTGAATTTTGTACGGGTGCAGCCCCAGTCCACGGCGTAAAATTTACTAAGTTGTGGGTCGCTAAAGGCCGAGTTCTTCTGAGCGACTCAAGACATTGTATATGTTCTATGAACGATTTGAGCACATATTTGTCTCACATGGAGGTGCTGTTAACTGGTCACCGAGATCGAGCGATTTAGCCACGTTAGGCTTATCCTTGTGGGGTTTTCTTAACCCACAGCTCTATGCGAATAAGAGATAAGCCACTGGAATCTTTAAAACCAACATAACATAAGCAATCGATCATATTTAGCCTCATTTATGCATAAAGGTCATGGAAAATTTAACCTTTTTAATACCCCTCAGGCAGAGAAGTCATGTCGGGCATTTGAACATATTCTAGTAGGTATTTAATAAAAAAAATATAGGATAAGTGATAATATTCTTAAAGTCTGTTCTCTTGTGAAGAGATTGATCTACATATATGTCATCTTATCAAATGAACTTTTAGTTCAAAAATTTTCAGAATTTTTGATGGATCGTGATTGTTTATCACAAAATGTGTCAAAGGTGCGAAAGGTTTGATACAATTTGTAAATTTTGATACAACAATTATGTTTCTTTTCTACCATAGTGGTAGTATCAGTATTTTGTTTCTAATCAAATCATAACTTCCGCCATGATGCATCCTTAATTGGCACAATTCGTTGTGTGACTATACCTTTTCAAATTACTTCATTATTCCCCAGTGCATTATTAAAAATCTTCAAAAATAATTTCATTCAGAGGTTTTTCATTTTCGTGGTCGGTTTTTTTTTCTTTCTTCTTCACTAAATTAATAAATTTTACGTTTTCATTCAGAACTTCAGAGTAAAAGAAGGGAGAAGGTATCATTTCACTATTCCCCTGTAGGTAATGGATACACCTTGTTGGTAATTTTCCTTCCTTCCTTTCTTCGTCTAAAAGGTAAATCTTTTATTCTTACCAAAAAAAAAGGGAAGATTTTTTTTTCATAAAACTTGATACAAAATGTTACATTTTTGTAAAGAAATATTTTTCATTTCTTTGGCTGTTTGTTTGTGTGTGTGAGATTTTCTATTTTTATTAACACCACCTAGCCAAAAAGAGAAAATTTTCTTCATTTCATTTTTATTATTGTGATTATTATTACTTCTTCTTCTGTAGAGAGAAAAAAAAAAAACCTAGTTAAAATAGACCAAAAAATATTTCCATTTTCTCTCTTTAGATTGTGTTGCATATTAAGCTCCGGTATTTTTCTTATTTAGTTGGCCCTAGAACGGGGAGCGGAGTGTTGGTGTAGGCAATGTTAATAAAAAAAAAAGAAAAATTCTTTTAAAAGCAGATAAAATTTTATGAAATTTCAATACGAATAATAAACAAAGAAGAACTTTTTAATATTTTGAAACGCCTGCTGCCATATAAAATTCTTATTTTAAGGTGCCTTTAATATTCGAATCGGTTTTTATATAAACCGTGGCATTCATATGCCAGTAATGCGCTATAAATAGCCTCTTAGTAATGTAAAATGTATGAAAATTAATGTTATTTATTGGGAAAAAATTTTATTTTTCATGAATGCAGCCGTATCAAGAATATGAAAAAAATTTTAAAGCTCTTTTCTATGCAAACTAATTTGGCGTTTTTCACAGTCTGTTTCCTTATAGACCTTGAAGGTTTTGGAAATGTGCATTTCATCCATTTATTGACCCAAACTGATTAGAGTTATTATTGATGTAACCTCACAAATTTCTGAGGAATGTATGGAGGTGGCCAGTTCTTTATTGCTTTGAATGTCACATTCAACCTCACTTCCACGCTTGGTACGTTTGACGATTTTATGTTTGCATATCATGTCAGTAATATTGTTATGTTTTTACCCTTTAAAAACGTTAAAAATATGAGTTCGTAGATTGCAAATAAAATAAAAATAAATCGGTGTTTAGTTTTAATTCAAATTCTTTATTATTCGCACAATTCTGTGTGCCACTGTTTACAACTTGATGTAAACAACACAATTGCTCTTCTTTGTTATGCCTCTGTTTATACCCTTTGCATAAACAATAACAATTACTAAACATCTGTTCGACTGATGTTTGCAACGGAGATCTTCAAGCCACGGTTACTCTCTTCAAACTAGAGATGAGCGATCCAGTGATTTTTAAAGAACGTTGTTCTCAGTGAACGTGATTTGTTAATCACTGTTCTTTAAAACAGTGATTGTGATCACAGTATTCCAAATAACAAATTATTTTACTTTATTTAACCTGCACTTTTTCTAAAAAATCGTTTTTGATTTTCAAAAGAAACACATTAAAGAGGAATAAGTGTAAATACAATAATGACAATAACGTATTTTATTAAGTCGTAAGAAAGAGACAACTAGATACATACTACTACTAAACAAAATTAAAGTGGTGTCATCAATGTTATTACTTATTTTTAATGTATTTTTTTTTTATATGAAGTTTGACAATTAAGTTTCACAGTAAGTTCATGTATAAAAGACAAACGTAAATAATCAGCATCATCTAATAGTAATTCTGCCTCGCTCAAAATAAAATGAAATAAATTTGAGTATGTAACAATTTTGAAAGAACGACATTATTAGTAACTGTTATTTGGCAATTTCAATTACTATAGTTACCAGTGAATTATCAATCACCGTGATTAAATCACAGTTTTGAAAATATCGCTCATCTCTACTTCAAACACACCGCGTCTTCACACAAGACTGACTGAACTTTTACTAACTCAGTTGCCTGCTTTGCCTTGCCTTTTATATGGCAACGGAAATAGTCTGATGAATGTCCTTGAAGGCGAATGCTCGTGGCTACGCCTCCTCGAGATCTCTATAAATGTAAACATCGTTGTTTCATTATTGTTGTTTGTGTATTTTGTTTATATTTATTCTTGTGGTGTTTGTTGGTATGTTCTTGTTTACTTGTTTATCATTTTTTATGCGGCTGTTTGTTGGTATATTTTTTTATTAATAATTTTAATATTAAACGATGTAAAACCAAAACACCAGTTTCTAGATTTTTCCATTTTCCTCACAATATGTAATCTGAACTGTGGAAAAGAATTTTACTGGTAGGTAGTGACTAAAGGGTTTAAATGACCAATTACGTACGTATGTACATACTCTTTTCAGTCTCATTCTATTATAAAGTGTCTTTTCAAGCACTTTCATTCTTTGAATTCAAATAAAAAAAGTGTATGTGTGATATATCATCGAAATTATTCTTCGTTCAAAAGACCAATTTGTGTAGAATATAACATCGTCTAACACAATATCTCTGTGTGGAGCGCATTCGAAATGTCCAATTTTCCATGACTCTGTCACATATGTCAGGCTAAATTTGACCGTAAACATGCGATGTATTGGCTGTGAGGATGGATTATTCGCATTTACGTACAACTTAAGAAAACCTCACAAGAAAGGTCAAATGGGTTCAAATTGCATAATCTCGATTGCCATTTCACATTGCGTCCATGTGCAGAATATTCAATAAAAAACATAAACTGTGTTGCACGTTGTGCCATACTGTTGAAACCAGAAGTCGTTGGGTTCATGCCTTTCGCAAAGAAATATAGACCGATGATACCGTCATCCCAAAATGCACAGCAAACGTTGACTTTGAGATACATTAGACGCTCTGGAATTTTCTAGAGATTAGTATCGCCGTAAAGTTCGGACAATTTTGTTTGTTCCCATATCAATTAATCCAGAAATGGTTTCCATTACTGAAGACAATTTTTAATTATAAATTAGAGACAGTTTCCAACTGCTCCAGAGCCCATTTAACAGATGTAGTTTCAACAAGATGGCTGTAACTAACTGTCTAAGTTCGGAAGGCGCTGTTGAAAGTCTCTATATAAAAGCCATGAATTGTACATAGTTATGTTTACAAAAAGTCATGTCTAATAAATATGGTAGAATATCCGTAGATATCAGCGTTTGCTATGAAACTAAATTATGTAGTGTTCCACAACTACTCCAGCCGTATATGTTTGCCACTAAAAAAAGTCGTTCAACAGGAATGTATTTTTTTCATGACATGATTTGCGGATAGGCGACTACTACATTAGATGTACCAAAGATAAACTCGCCATTTGCACATTTGCTTTCTGAATATTTATTAATTTATTATTATTTCTGACACTAAACTGCCTGACCACTGAGTAAGTCCCTTAGGAATGTAGTTTTTGCGTCCGTTCTTGTCCATGAATGTTTAGGATGCTTCAGAGAAATTTAGGATCATTCAAAGGTAACTCTTATATAGGTTTCGAGAAGTATGGATATCTTTCGATATGTTGATGAATATTTAGGAGCTCACAATCTCCGCCATGTTATGGGACATAGGTCTCAGTTAATTTGGATATATTTACTCGTTTTATAGGGAAGCTCAATATCGTGGATAGGGTACGTGAGGGTACGTGCAATATTGCTAAACTCTGTTGACAAGAAGGGGACCGACTCACTTCTGTCCATCCATCCATTGTACAATGGCGATGGACCACAGGCCACTATCCTTTTGTCGAGCTGTGGGTCTGAGGAGATGGAAGAAACTGCCTTTCGCCTCAAGCGTCAGTGACCTGCTCACTCATAAAGAGGCAGGGGTTTTGATCTGTCACTTTCAGACATCTTTGACTAAGCTCTCTAATGTAAAGATTTATTTTGGACTCGAGTTGTACCATGTTTTTGTATGGTAGAATTAAATGCCTAAGTAGGACTTCTTCCTTAAAGGAGGTCCCTCAGCTTACCTAATCTAATCTAACCTACACTACACATAATAAACAGTTGGAATCTCTATTTATTAGGTTTACATGGTAAATACTGAACTTAATAACTATGATGTCGAACTGAAATACATTTCGATTATAACCATATTTTGGAAGAACGTTAAGAAGAACGCATAGAAGTAATGCGTACCACCCCCAGCTCTGCGTTGTCGTCCCTATTAAAGGCATCATCACTTTTTTGGTATTCTTCCAATGCTGTTGCTTCGCTATTCTGAATCCCTGTTACTAGCTGAATTGTCTTCCGTTCCTAATACTACACCCCTCTCCCTCTGATTTTTTATTTCCTGCAAATTCTATTCAGTTTTAGTATTATAGTTTGGTCTTACGCAAATGCACGTTATGAATGGACGGCCAATCGCAATAGCAACATTCGCGAACTTGGGAACTATACGAACATACATACATAAAAAAGAATCCGTACCTTGACGTTAGATAGGAGTTGCTAGCGAGCAGTGCCATTCATGATCTAGGCACTGCTTTTAACCAAATTGGTATAAAGGTATACTTATAAGCAAATATTTGGTCTAAAGTCCTAGAATTTAGACAAAAAATTCCCAGGCAATAGCACAAGTTTTATGCCACACTGTACTTATGGAAAAGAATAATAAGAGAACGTAATCTTATAACAAATAAAGGAAGTATTTAACGTATTCAAATAAACCCTAAACAAAATATAAATGAAAATGAGCATTTTTTGCTTGATGCTCTGACAGAGAGAGAGAGAGAGAGTGAGTCTTACTGTGTGCGAGTGTGTATGTGTACATGGGTATATATGTATGTAGGTGTACATAGAGTATTATTTTCTTTTTTTATATGTATAAGTAAAGCTAGATTTTTGTTCCAAAAAAAAAAAAAGGAATACAATAAACCCTTGCTTGTAAGTCTATGTTTATACGCTACATGTGTTTCTATTTATTTTTTTTACTTTGAGCTTAAGTAAAAACATGAGTACTTTTTTTTTGCAACTTTGTTTGTTGCCTACTTTTGAGGTTTAAGGGTTGAAATTTCCATGTTTTTCTCTTCATTTTCTGCACGTTTTTTTTCTTTATTTTCTCCGTAAAAGGGAATTATAAACTGTAACATGTAAACATGTCTAGTACTTTTTCAAGTGGGGCTCAGAAAGGGACTGGTATTGCTTGTTATTTAAAGATTTTTTGTGTCTAGTTTGCCTGGCTATGTTTGAATAAAATAGAGAGCGAGAGAGAGAAAGTAAATGGAAATTGTCTACGATTGGCTTGACTTTTTTTTTTTGGTAATGTTTCAATAAAAATTTTTGAAACATAAATAGGCCTTTTCTTGTTAAGAACGAACGTAGGGAAAGAAATTCAAGCATTGAATAATTAATGTTTTAGCTTTGATTTCTTGTTTCTATTTTCTCTTAATTGGTTATGTTATTGGAAGAGGAAAGGTATCCCATTTTGAAAAGCTTCTGGTTACATTTTATGGTATATTAAGGATAAATTGATAAAACATGTTCACATTTTTTTTTCATATTTTTTTTTTTTATCAGTAACTGAATTCATAATTTATGGTATTTTATGGAAAGGAACTCAAAAATGTGTTTTAAATTTATAAACGCGAATTTGTGAAATCCGCAATGGAAAGATTTTTCCCAATAAGTCTTATGAAGTCGTGTCACAGTGTCACTAAATGTTTTTATAGCGTACGAAGAGAACACTATGAATAAGCGCCTGATATTTAGTTGTTGTTGAAATTGTGCAGTTTGTGGTTCAATTCGGAATAGAGGCGCTCTGAAATTGCGGCGCAATTATAATGAAAATAACTCGAGAGCCTTGTGTGCCACAGTAATAAGGTGTGAAAACGCTCTCTTTTCTTCTTTCTTTCCATGTGGAAGAAAGAAATTCGTAAACAAGATTTCTGGATCAAATGGCATTCCAGTATTCTTCGATACTAGCTCGTCGATTTGGTAATCTTCTTATTGCCTTATGTTATTATGGTATTTGGCCATCTTGGTGAGAGGCAAGACGATCATGCTGTCTGATCAGTGACATACAATCCCGTTTCGCCAGGGCCCGCTGTATCATTAAGTTAACAGTTGGCAATACTTACAGAAAGAGGAAACCAGTTCATCCATAAATTTGCGGGAGACATTTCCTTGTTCTTTAACAGAGTACTTACTTACTTAACTTAATTGGTCATTACAACCCTTCATCCAGGATTATGACCTAGATCTTCACACTTCTTATGTTGTGTGTGTGTTAATTTTGTACAAGAGTGGTGGGACCTACAGTTTAAAGTCGACAGATTCTTGAGAAACTTTTCCATGCAATTTTATTTACTCTCAGAGCTTTTGCCAGAAGACTGCTGGAAGGAAATTGCCGAAAGCAGTATTTTTTCAGATTTCTTTTTCTTCTAGATGTCTGAGCTGGACTTTGAACCACAGAATCACGTCTGATAAGTTAGCTCGCTACTTACTAGACTTAGGCTTAATTCGAAGAACCGCAAGGTTCTGTCCTCAACTCTCTATTTTTGAAATTTCTTGTAGTTTTTACTCTTAAGCTTCAAATTATTTTGAACCTTTTGCCGGTTATAGTTATTTATGTCATGCATATTGCTTTGACAATAGGGCAAGCGTTTTAGAGATTGAAGTTAAAAGATTTAAAATGATTGACTCACTCGCCTGTTTTTAATTGCTTTATAACATACATACAAATATACATAATTGGTCATTACAACTCTTAAATCAGGATTACGAGATGTGAAATTCCCTACGAATCAACCGCGTAAGTTAGACGGAAGTTGACCGATGGCATGGATTGTTTTGGCTTTGAGGACCGCTGTGATTTGTTGCTTTTTCGCATCCAAATGCAACTTAACAATACCCCACAAGAAAACGCCAAACGGAGTCAAATTACACAATCTCGGTGGCAGAATATTCAATGTTGCATGAGCTATCTGACACTTTGTGTCGTCCTGTTGAAACCGCATGATATTGGTGATCGAAACGTGGAGCTGGCCACTGAAATATGTGCTGATTAAGCCGCCAGCCCGAAATTCATTGGATACATTCGTCGGTATGCATTGTACGTTTTTGGATTTCATGTGAACAGCTTTAAACATTGCTCAGAATCATCAATTCATTGTCCTTTTAGGTTGATTGTGAATTTGCGTAGCATTCATTTTGAATGCTTTCGCATTGTCAAATATTCATTGCTGAATACTCAGCTATCTCATTCAACTTTGCCTAGCGGTCATCCTTAATTATTTTGTAGAGTTTATTGATGTTTTCAGCATTAACAACCTTGTGAAGTTAGTAAAGTACTCCTCGACTGTTGAGTTTCCTGGCGCAAAACTGAATGAACTTTATTAAGTCAATTCAAGCAATTATTTTTGTCGAAAAGCAACGCTTTTTTGATATACACATAATTCAGCACTCCTTCCTTACAGGAATTCTTAATAACTTACTTACGTAATTTGTCATTACAATCCTTCAGTCAGAATTACGACCTGATTTCTTACACCAATAATATAAAGTCGACTACAGAGACTAAAATTAAAAGTCGGCTTCAAACGACATATTTTTGAGAAACTTTTCATGGCAATTTTTTTTATTTTCAGAGTTTTTGTCAGAAAACTGCGAAAAGAGGAAGTCGCCGAAAGAAATATTTTCTTGTATTCCGTTTTGTTGCAGATGTCTGATCTGGGGTTTGAAGCAAGGCGTTATGTCTAATAAGCCAACACACTACCTACTAGACTAAGGCTTTACTGATATACAAAATGCTTTTTCAAGCATTTTCTTCAAACTAATCAGAGTTGCTTCACTCAAAATTTCTATCCTACTTCTGAACTGATCAAATTTGCATATGTGTTGGTAATATTTGTTTTGCTTAGCGCAGCGACAAATCAAAATTGAATCTTCAAACTGCATTGTATTGTTGTTGTGAAGAAGAAAAGAACATATGATTTATGAAGATATGATTTATGCCTATACGTGTGAGTATATTTGACGCGTGGCCGGCAACTTAACTGAAAATCATATGGATTTAATGCTAGCCTACGATCTTTTCAGTAAATCTTCGAAATCTGTGTAAAAGTTGTCTAGAACTGACTATTTCTATAGCTTTTGTGTGTGCATGAAACTTAGTTGATAAGATTTTTATGAAATTGTGTTCGAATTTATCAAACTTTTTTTAAAATTCAATTTTTTCTTTTATTTTCTATTTACAGGCATAATTGCAGTAACATTGTTTTTTTCTTTGGTTTTCTGTTTTGTTTTCGGTTTGTTTTTCTTTGGTGAATAAACTGTAATGTCCACAGCCAAACGGCTGGTATTATCGTTACGAGGTCGCAAAAATTCTGAAAGTAATACAGCGACTTCGTCGACACGTTTAGTATCGGCTGGCGCTTCGCCGGGACACGAGCTGGATGAAATTGCTGTAGTCTCGGGTACAGGTGAATCAAGTCATCATTTTACGTATGGTGGCATTGGTGCAAATATAAATAATGGACCCCGCTATTCAACAGGTATGTAAGAGAATATAAAAAAATAAATTCAATGTATTAAACTGTAAAATAACACCAAAAAACCCTTGATTACACTTGGTTACAGTATTGTACGATAGTGAGCAATTAAAACAAAAAATAATTTTTTAACGCTTTAAATACATCCCCCTTAAAAAAAACGTAACTATTTTTTTTGTGTAATAAATTATAGTGAAAAACGTATAAAGAAATGTAATTCCGTTTTTTTTTTGTCTGTAACCTGTATTAACAATGTTTTGTGTAACATTTTAGCCCGTAGAAAATTATAAAATTTATTACTCTCTTAACTACACCATTGAAACCCCAGCTAGAAATATCCAACAGCCAAACACCCAACCAACCAACACCCATCACGCCACTTTAACTGTGAACGACACGCCTGCTTTTTCTTATTTTCTATTTATTTTTATTTTTTATTTTTTTTGTTGCAACTTTTTTTACACTGTTTCCCCTGGGGTTCTTGAAATTAAAAGTAAATATTTGACTTTAATGCACAGCGTATAACGCAGAACGCTTCATTTTTTCTTTTTTTGTTTTTGTTCTTCTATTTTTCTTCATTTATTTTTGCCTAGCATAACGCAAATGAATTGTAAATGAAGTGAGTAGCTAAGTGTGTGTGTGTGACAGTAGCCAAGTCAGTCCTGCCTTTTTGTCTTAAAATCGTAAATTAGTGCTGGTCATTTGCTTTCATAGACATTATCTCTGTTATGCCCACCAAACCAAGCCTGTACATGTTCGCAATTACCTTTAACAAATACCATCTACCAGTGTACCCTTACCCATACCCGTATTCATACTAGTGTGAGTGCCACATGTACATGCTTGACATTGTATTTTATCTCATTGTCAAGTGTGTAGGTAAGTATGCGTATGTATGTGTTTGTATACTTTTCTAGGTCCTCTTCAAGTTACATGTGTTGCTACTTAGTTCTTAAGCTTTGTTTAGCGACATTCTTATCTCTTACTCTTCCTGTCCTGTCTCTGTCTCTGTATTCCCTTTTTCACGAGTTCATCTACTAATTTATCATTTTCACTTCGCTGGTCTTCTTCTACGCCGTGGACAAGAGACAATGACAAAGCGATACATAACGTAAGAGAAAGTAACTTTGTATGTGTGTGTTCGTGTGTGTGTGTGTGTGTCAGTTGGCAGTGAAGTAAATTAAATGAAATGTTAAACAGATGTTTATAATGAATGGAATATGGCAAGGCATTCTACGTTCTTTGCCTGGTGTTGCAGCAGTTTACTTTAACTCAGGAAGCTACAACAGCATTAGATGGAGGATATTGATCAGTTGTGCTATGGTGTCTTGACCATGTGGAATTTATTTCAGATTTATGTACGTGTAATTAGTCATGTATTTAAGGTGTTTTTTTTTTATTTTGTGAGAGGATTATGACACAGCATAGTATTAAAATTAGAAAGTTTATGAACAAATAATCGATTGATTATGTTGTAATTACAAAATTTTTTTTCATAACATACACTTATTAGTTCTGATATCCATCCACCCTGTATATACTGTTGTACCCTGTTTTACTTCTTCTACTCTTACAATTGAAGGACAAAGCCTTTGAAACATTTTCGTTAGAATTGAAGTTTAATTACAGTTTAGTTTCGTTCAACACAAGCTGTGTTAGTGTATTGAGTTGATAATCAATTGTTTCTCCTAAAAAAAAGAATGTAACTGTAAATGAAACAAGCTGCATGCCACAATCTGTTGTATAATAAAAAACACAATTAAATACAGTTGAGCACAAAAAGTATATATACACCGGTTTACCTGGATAGTGATTTAAATTTTTTTTTTTAATTTAAAAAAAAAAAGCCGCACCAAACAGTCACTCGTAATGGGTGCATTGGTTTCTGTATGACCTCGTGTGCGTTTTCTGAGCCCCAAATGCGGTAATTTTGCTTATGAAAATGAAATTCATCCGAAAAGAGGATTTTTCATTGACAAATGGTCCATCTAGCGAAGCGAAAACGAAGCGGATGGTCTTGGGGCTTCAAGTCTTCAGTGGAGATAATATATTGAATTTTGTGACAGAATAGAATGACATAAGTATTGCCAGATTCGAAATAACCGATGGTTTAAATTTAAATCGACAGATGGCCCACTCGATATCGATGTCAATTGCCGGTTGAGAATGTCAAACTATGTTGAGATTTCTGTTCAGCAGCATTAAGTAAGTCATCACAAACATGTTTGATTCATAAGCCTACTCATTGAGATTCATAACTTTAGAAAAATACTTATAATACTTATAAATGATTCGAGTGACTCAAATCATTCATAAAAATTTACAGTCTTAGTTGTTGTTGCATTTAAAAAAAATGAAAAAGCCTAGTTCTAGTGAGTATTTTAGTGTTCGTACGCGAATCATAATTATTTTGTGCTTCGTGTATATGTTAAGTTATCGAAATTCGAACTCAACAACATTATATGTACGTGTTGTTAAGAATGAATATGATGAGTACTTCAAACTTTGAATATGAGTAAAGGTTCCATGATATTAAAATAAGTATGAATGCGTATAAGTATCAGAAATTATGAGTTTGATTCGATTCTAATCTTCTTTTTAATTTCTTATTGCTCCGATCTATAGATTTGAGAAACTTTTCATGGCAATTTTATTTACCACTCAGAGTTTTTTCCAGAAAAGTGCTGAGAGGAAGTAGACAAAGAAATATTTTTTTCTGAATTTTGATCAACTTGCACTCGTTGTATATGCCAACACAATACTACACTACTATGACTTCCACCATTTATGGATAAAATTATCGCACACAACATGGGTGGTGTGAGAAGCTAGATTCTAATCCAAACTAAATGTTAGTCATTCCAATTAACTTAATAAGTAAGAGAACTTACTTTCGTACTTGGAGCTTAGACAATCCTTAAGTCATGAACGAATTACCAATTTTTGACATTTTTCAATAAATCTGGCCATATGCCGTAAATAGTGGCTTAAATATTGGCTTCCAATGTAAAATGAAAAATTGCATCGTTCTGTTGGAACCAAATGCCAAAAAAAAAAAATCAAGTTGAAGTCAGTCAGACATTCAACGTAACGGCGTATCTTTACAAAGTTCGAAAGCATCAAACATGACTATTTTACTTACTTACGGAAATAAACAGCTTCAATAAACACAGCACTTTGATAAAAATGCTGATCTTTGGCTAATGTGATCGTTTGGTTTAAGTTCTTGTGGGGCGATTAAGATCAACAATTTGAGTTTGACGACTAACCAACATTTCGGCGTCTTCTTGAAGGCTTTGCAGCACAGAGCCAATATTCTCTTTCCCATGCACATTTCTTTGCATTGTTGATGGTTTTGAATCGAGAAAAGTAATTGAAGTGAAAGCTATCAATAATTGTGGAAATTGGTTGTCCACTAGGCCGATTATGATGATCGTAAAATTGACAAAATGGCTCTGTGAACTACGCAAACAGAATTTATTTTTTGATAGCGAATTTTCACAATTTGGAATCCTTATTCTATCACGAAGCGATTAATGATAATCATCATATTTATTGATATTAATAGTTCTCATGGTAATGTGTTGGCTTATGAGACGTGAGGCCTCGGTTCAAACCACAGGCAATGGCAATGTGTCGTATCTCGGCAATGGCATGACGAATGTTGGCCTTCAAATGCTCAATGGTCTTTGGTTTGTCGGCATAACACGTTTCTTTAACGACATCCATGGATGTCAAATCGCAGCTTCTTGACTGCCAATTGATTGATCACCATTTCGGCTAATTAAACAGCCATCAAACGTTTGGCGCAATGAATCGGTTGTGGCATGAAATATGTGGCCATACCATGAAGAGTGGGTAACATAAAATCGGTTATCATGGTGGGATAGGTGTCTCCATTGACCGTAATGGTTGCACCGTTCTCATTTTCAATGAAATATGGGCCAATGATTCCTCCACGCTCCACAAGCCACGCCAAACTGTCACTCGTAACTGGTTCATTGGGTTCTGTAAAACCACGAAAGCCTAAATACTGTAATTTTGCTTATTAACGTAACCACCAAGATGAAAATGCGTTACATCCGAAAAGATTGGCAAAATCGACATTATCGTGCAGTTTCTCGTTGGCCCAATAAATTCCAACGTTGCTCAAGCGTAAATCGATTCATTACGTTCAGTGGAGATAATTTACTGAAGTTTGTGACAGAATGGAATGACATAAGTATTACCAGATTCGAAATAACCGATAGTTCAAATTTAAACCGATACATGACCCACTCATAAAAGCACAATTTTTTCAAGAACTCTAAATTCTTAGTTCTTGTAACTTTTTTCTACTTGTATTTTACATGCAGTATGTAACCCAGTGTGTGGCATATCAAGTTATCCTCTCAAATTTCACACAAATTGTATGTAAAATTGAGAATTTTTTTCTTGCAGTAAATGGTTATAATTCCTATGACATATCTGTTGCATTACAATTACAGCTCCGAAAAAGAATTATCGATTATAAAAAAATTATCCCACTGTTCTTTGCTTTCAACTTCCCACGTAGATTGGGTTCGCAATTCGTTTTTACCTAAACACATGTGTATGTACGTGTGTGTGTATGTATTTTTATTTTTTTATTTTTATTTCTTTTTATTTACTTTCATATTTTAATATAATATTTATAATCCTTATCTTTGACAAGCATTTTAAATTAAAAAGAGAGAAAAAAAGAATTTTTTTTGGCTAAAACTGCGATAAATATGGCATTGCTGTACTGGACTTATGATGGCTTTTGTAAAATTGCAATAATTTATCGCTGTGTTAAAATTGTACACACGGTAGATTTCCTTTTTTTAAAGCAAGGGATATTTAAAAAATTTCCATGAACCCCAAATGTATGTCACAGTAACGGTTGATTCCTTAACCATTTACATAAACACACATCATTGGTCGTTACAATGATTTAAATAGGATTACAGCTTGGCTTCCTACGTCACCCATTTTCAGCCTTTTGGTTTTTGAATATTGAAAATGAAGACAAAAAGTTCTAGAAGGTGAATGAAATATTCATTATGGGGGCATTTACTGAATGACTTTACTTTTAAAGATTTTCCAAAGATTATTATTGCAGTTAAGGAGTTTACGAACCAAACCATACCAATTTTAAATTGTAACAGATTTGTCCTTATCAACGAGAGACTTAACGTATAGCCGGAAAAAATTATCAATTGGAATCCAAATGATTAATATTCACCAAAGCCATTTCTTGATAGCTTTCGCATGACTTTCATTTGTTATCGCATGGTTGTTAACCAGAAAAATGGAGACACATTCAATTTCATTCTCTAATTCGAGCACTATTCCCACATGTTAGAGACACTGAGTCTCCTAATACCTTACAGCGACAGATTTGTGTGTGTATCGCATTTTTTAACAGCATGTATGCTTCCTTCTGCTACGACAAACGATGTGCGTGTACCCAGTAGGTAAAGAATCGTTTCTTCTTCTTTCTGGTTTTTAAAATCACAATATCCAGTAAAGATTATTGCAATCACTTTAAGCGTGCTATTTTCGAATTTAATTAGGCCTTCAGCTGTATTCCTCGCATCTAAAGAGGCGTGGACGAAATATATTTCTCTATTGTCAATGCAAACTATGCAGACTCTCTATGAAATTAGCAGTGTTGAAAATTTGTCCCAAAGTCAGTAGCCATATTAATAGCTGCTCTAGTCTAAGGCTGTTCACGATGTCATTATGCAAAACCCACATGCCCTGACGGCCACCTGGTAATGTAAAAGTGACCGATAAAAAACGCTGAAATGGTCCGGTAACACTATTGTATGAGCTACACTTGCTGCCTTCAAAAGGACGCCTCTACTCATAGCTTAGAGCCATTCGAGATAATCTGTATGGCTTCGTTGAGAAATTCGCTTCAGTCTAAAACTGCAAAAATCTAAAGGTGTTTCAATATCTCCCCCAAAGATATTTTCGTCCTTAATTATTATTACAGTAGCCCGTATCGCCAATATTTTCGACTGGAAGATGATGAAATGGTCCGGTAACACTGTCGTATGAGCTACACTTGTTGACTCTACCCACAGCTCCCTACAGTTTAGAGTCATTCGTGAACAGCTTAGAGTCTATACGGCATCGTTTATAAATTGCGCCGTAGTATTTTTCCATCTGCCCATATTTGCATTGATTGCCATGAGCTTTCTTAAGATACCATAGCATGCTGTCATGTCTATGACAATATTTGATCCGTGCAGCTATCCAATATCTTAGAGACGCTGACCATCGTATCGTCCTAGTCTCCTAGAGTATTCTCCATGCTCTCAAATTTGTGCGCTGTTGCCACCAGGGTCTGAGCGGATAACTACCGCCATCTCCAGGTTATCCCTTTACACATCGCAACATGTACTGCTCGTGTGTTTCAAACCATTCTTTTCTTCCGTTCAGTAAATTGAGGTCTATTGACAGCTACCTTTATGGTCGATTTTTGTAATACAGGAGTTTATTTTTCTATAGGTTAAGTAAACAACTTATTTTTTGCAACGTTTTATGGTCTTTGAGATCCTCTCAAAAAAGTTTTACGCTATACAGATTTTTGTACCGCAGCTTCAGACCTGTTAACCTTCGCATTACTTTCTTCGTGTGTATAAAGCTCCAATCAACGCTTTGACATAATGATCGTAAGACTTTTGCAAGGTTTCTCGTACTTGGCATATAATCTTGGCATTAGCCTATGTTGCCATTTAAGTTCTCGGCCGGCTTATTGGAAAACTCTCTCCTTTGTTTTTAATCTATACTTATATGCATAATGACCTTCAGTCATTTCAGTTGTGTGTGTGTTAATTTTTATACATGAGTGATGGGACCTACAGTTTAAAGTCGACTCCGAAGGAAAGATTTTTTTTACTCTCAGAGTTTTGGCCTGAAATCTGCTGAGAGGAAATTGGTCGACGAAATATTTTTTATATTTCGTTTTGTTGCAGATGTCTGACCAGGGGTTTGAACCGTGGCTTCAGGTCTAATAAGCTTATCACCTACTAGACTATGTTACCTACCTACTGGACTACTAAACTATATTATAATTCAGTTTTGGTCCTACGAACTCTGGATGTGAAGGCGATCTGTCATGCAGACATAAAGCTGGTTAAGGTCCTTGAGATTATTGGGTATCCAGGATACCACCTTTCCCGCTAATGGATGTTTATATGAGCAGTCTCGCCAGACTGACTCATGGCTTTTACGTTCACTGGTGGAGAGAAAGCCAAACCGTAACACGGAACTTCCATTAAGTTTTTCAAATTTGTGGTTATCCTTTTAGCAGCCATTGTGCCTCTAAGCAACTATTATTCTCGTGATGTCATATGAGGCATCAAACCTGTATGCCTTACATTGTATTTATTTACTCTCAGAGATTTTTCAGAATACTGCTGAGAGAAATTCACTGAAGAAATATTTCTTTTGGGGTTTGAAACAATTGCTCTCTTACTACACTACGACGCCTTTTATCATTTATGGATACAATTAACGCACACAACATGGGTGGTGTGGGAAGTTAGCTTGTAATCCTGACTAAAGGTTGGGCATTCCAAATTAAAATTCTCGTATTTGAAGCGAAAATTGTCCTCAGGTCTCGAACGAATCACTAATTATTATTACGTTTTGCAATTAATGTGGCCGTATTAATCTTCTGATATGTCTTACAAATGTACGGAACTTGGTCTCAGAAGATCTGCGCTTCCTGTGGCCGTGTAAGCACATAAGTAGGTCCTAATTTTCTTTTACTTTTTAAATAAGATTGTTTGAATCTTTTTTCAAATTGAGGTCAATCTTCGTTTTTGTATTTCTAAAGTTTTGATACACTTGTCTGGCCTTTAAAGTGTGCCAACAAGTTACTCTCTATGGTATTTGAACCCGCTCCCGCATGAACATCTTACTGTAATTCAATTTTTTTCACTCTCTCTCTCTCTCGCTCTTTCTTTTGTCTATGTTTTCAAAGGCACCAGTATTTGGTATACAGCGTACATTTGAGTCTAAAGCCGCAACCATAATTTCTAACATGTCATATCAAACATTAAGCGGATTATAACGTTTATATTAAACTACCTTTTGAAGCAGTTAGACAGGCAAAAACAAAACCGAAAACAAAAATCATACGCCTCATACATATATGTATGGTATGTCCTACTGCCAACCACACTGCAAAATTATAGGCCGTAATAAAGTTCTTCTTTCATTCTCTTTCTTTCGTTTTTTTTTTGCTGTTGAAGTTGGTTAATATATGACATGTTGTAGGTGGATTTTGTTACTCTTTCTTGTTGCTTTTTTTACGTGGGTTTCCTTACAAAAATTTCTGTCATATTTTCATAATCTCTCCTTCTCCTTTTGTGCTTTGCTCTGTCTATCTGCTTGTCTGTCTGTCTTTTTGTTCTCGCATTTTATATGCCAGTTATAGTTTCATTTTTAGTTTTATTTTACGTTTATCGTTTATCTTGTATCGTCTTCGTTGTTGCTTCTGTTTTTATTAAATTTGTTGCTTAATTTTCTTTATTATCTACATACCCTGCCATACCACATTCACTGTGACTGGGGGTTTATATAATTCATAACAATTTATGTAGTTTTAGCAACAACAACACCAACTAAAATAATAAAATGTTTAATTTTGTTGTTGAAATGCTGTTGGTGGTGTGTGAATGAATTTCGGCATTTGTTGCCTTAAGGTGTGGCTCTCTCCCCTTTTTTTCTTACTTAAATTAGACTAAAACTGAACAGACAGATGAAATTAAATACCATAATCAATTTTCTTATATAGTTAGTCAGTCAGCCAGTTAGTCAGTCAGTCAGTTAGTCACAGGAATGGTTGTTAATTTAAATAATTTAATGAAATTTCGTGTGTACAAATGTTGCTTAGCTACAACGGCAACAGGTGATTTAACTGGAATTGAAACTGGAGTGCTACGTTTATGAATGTTTTTTTTTTACTAAATTCACCTTCATTTACATACGTTTGTGAATAATATTTTTGCATAATTTAAATATTTTCTAATTAGTTAACTGAGAGAGGAAAGAAAAACTTACGTTCAGTCATTTGAATTCTAATTACACGGCGTATGATTAATATTTAATTCATGTTTTAATTAATTAATCATCATACGTATGGGTGTGCTTTTTTGCTTTTTACAAACAAATTTAAAATGCATGTGTACTATTATATTATGTTGCATGGGATCTATCGATGTCGATAACTGTGACACGACAACTAGGAAAACTGGCAAAAGTAAAATCTAACAAGTTATCATGTATTGTTTAATGCTTGAACAATGCTCTCAAATTGCGGGCACTTACCTTAAAAAAAAAAAAATTCCCATTGTTCTTCACCAATTTTACGACCTACATAATTGGCTACGAGTTTCTGTAGTCTAGTAGGTAGTGTGCTGACTTCTTAGACGTGAGGCCACGGTTCAAACCACAGATCACAGATCTCCAACAAAACGAAATATGAATAACGTATTTCATCGGCTGCTGCCTCTCAATAGATTTCTGTCAAAAGCTCTGAGAGAAAAAAATTTGCGATGAAAGGTTTCTCCAAAAATTTGTCATTCGGAGTTCACGTTAAACTGGGTCCCTCCACTCGTATAGAAAATTAACATACACAACATAAGTGGTGCGAGAAACTAGGTCATAATCCTAACTGAAGAGTTGTAATAACCAATTATGTATATAAGATGTACTACATTGTGGACACTTAAAAAAAAGAAAAATAATCACTTCGTAAAGTATATCGAGCACGTCGTCTATTTTACGACCTATATAATCGGCTTTGTGAGCAAGCATTATAAACAGTTGTTGCTCGTCTTCGCACTAATTTTACTTTTCCCGTTTCGAAATCTTAATGAACACAAAGAACAACAAATGGCGAAGAGAATATTGCTGCTCCGCGGTGAAGTTTTGAAGAAAACGCCGAAATGTTGATTCGTGGTCATTCTCAATTTATTGGTCAATGCCCATCAGTTCCTCCTTCAGTTCTTTCCTGCAGAACTTTATGAAAATTTTCGTACAAGAATTGCAGTCAAACGACCACCGTTTGCTTCACATTTGTGGTGATTGGATTCAATTGAAACTGGCCGAAGATGAATATTTTTATGAAGACCTATTGCTAGTCAAAAGGCTACATCGATAAGTAAAATGGAATTATTTTAAGCGAAAAGAATTCCCCATTTTTGTGGGATCGTTGGTCTTTATTTCTTTCGAAATAAGTGAATCCCTAAATGAAGGGCGAGAGCTACCATGCTAAGCGATGAACAATCATCGTCTACGTTACCCAGTGTAACGTAAGGCATTAGTTGTGGGTTTGAATCACCCCGAGCTTTGGGTGAAACCGGCCAGTTCCCTTAGTGACATGTTCGCCACCCTGCCCAGATCTTCAAACGTTCTGTCACGTGCTTAACAAACAATATATTTTAAAATCAATTTTATTCCAGAAGTTCGCCTTTTTACTGGGCTCTGATCTTCTATTTATGGGGCTATTTTAAGTCATTGGTTTATGTGACAAACCACTATTGATGTCGGTGCCAAAGCAAGGGTTAACACCAAGAAAAGCAATGCTGTGTGAGATTGATAGGGAGTTACTCTATATCCTATATGTGACCAAATCATTGATTCTGATCTCTGCGATCATTAATTAATGAAATTGAAGTATAGGATTGATCATCGGAAAATATATTGTCAAAGCCAACAAGAACATTTTACTGGAAAGTTCTGATAAATACCCCATATAGCCTGTATCTACACTGCTTCAGTTTATTTTATTTCTCAATCTTAGAAACCGAAATTCCTGGCAAAAATGGAATAATGGCTTCACTTCCAAATGACAAAATATTCTTGATCGAAACGCCATATGTTTGGTTTGAAAAAAACTTCTTTACCGCAGTCAATCCTTTTGCCTATTCATGAAGCCATCCACAGCTTTTTAGACTCTCAATATTCATCCTCGAGGGATCAATAACAGATAGGTGCAGTCCAGTTTTTTTCGCTTCCTTGTCTCTGTTGCTTTGAAATTTGCGCAGAATTTAAGCAAGAGCCAGAATCTATAACTGTATTGTTGATTTAAGCTACAGGTAATCAAAGTAGACAATCCAAAAAAATCTCTTTTGGCCCCCCTATATAATGTGTGTCCATGCGTACTCAATAGGATTCCTAATGTAGAAAGTTCGGAATGCATCTGAAAGATTAATGATGGCTGTTTAGGCCCCTCTGTAGATTTCTGGAACACAACTGGTTTATTGGTAACCACATAATGTTTGCCCATGCCATTTCCGTAAAATATGTACATATGTATATATGTAGCTCTGTAGATGTTCTCGTCCTTAATAATTATCACTGCAGCTAATGTGTGAGATATGACGTCATTGCGCTTTGTGCTGAAATAAGAGAGATGGACTCCGTTACCTTAACAAAGTTTTGCGCATTAGAATTTATCTCATGATAATTGAAAATGTGTGGAAAACAAAACAAACAAAATTCTCTTAGAAGTGCAAAAAGTTTTAATTGGACTGGAATTGCCATTCAAATTTAAATTTAATAGGGGTTTTGCTTTGATCGTCCCACAACATATCGATTAAGAAGTTATTATTATTTATTCGAGACTTTTCAATGATGAAATATGAAACGTCTCCATTGAATTGTCAAGAAAGAGCTCTCTAAACAGTTGCTGAATAAATCGTAGTCCCACAAATCCTTCAAACAAACTATGAACAGGGTTTATGGAATAGCCGCGTGAACTTAATAAAGGAATAAAAAACAGGCAGGAATCAAAAATGATTTTTTTTTTACTAATTCTTGTCTCCTGGTTGATTTCCTAAACTTAAGATTTGTAATGTGAAAATAAATTTTTAAACTCATATATATACATATATACGGCATTTTTAGTCAGTATCCAATCACCTTTACTGCTGCTGCTGTTACATACCATTATGCAGCTTACTTTTGCTGTGTTGTAGGAACTCATAAAATATTCCCTTTCTTGCTTATAAATGCCAATGATAATGACACTTTTAATGGCAAAAAGGAAATGTTGAAAACGTCAGAAAAGCGTAAAAGAAAATCAATGGTTTTAAGGAAGGCAAAAGTAAAAGAAAAATAAAATAAAATCCTAAAAGAAAATAAAAGAAGAGAAATATAGAGAGAAAGATGTAATGTAATGGCCATTTATAAAGTAGGGTTTAAAACAACAAAACCTTAACATTAATGGCAGCAAACAAATATTATTTTAAAGCCTTTAAAAAAATAATAGAAATATAAATTCAACCCCTTTTTTGTTTTTTAAAATAATAACTTGAGGACTTTAGCAGTTTTAACATATTCGGAGACATTTTTTTTTGTTCTAAATCCACTTACTTGCGCCCTTGTTTTGCATTGTTTTATTTATGGCTATAAAAATATTTTGTTTAAATATTTAAATAATTTTATTTAATGGTTTCTATGTGAATGTATGTGTATGTGTTCAACAGAAAACCTTCTGTTATGTCGCCATGGAGCGACATAAAATGATATGAATAGTTTAAGGATTTCGTATTTGTAAGGACACAGAGAAACAATATGACTTTGAAGCATAGTTACTTGGCAACATTATCATTATTAACGGAGAAGCGGCAGAAAGGTAACTACAATTACAAACCAAGGGGTCAGACATATAACTTAAAAAAATAATTTTTATTTTGCTTTGGATGAACAACTAAAAAACATCACAACGGCGTTAGCATCCATCTTAAAGGTCATCTAACTTAAATCCTGTAGGGATGTTGTTGTAATTCCGTTATTACCTATTCCCTCATACAATTATAACTCTTGGTTAAATATTTCTCCGTCATCCTAATGGTGTTATGAAGGCATATATTCAATTCAAATCCCCTTCGGATAGACACCGTCGGTCAACACTTTCTGCGTGCACAAGAATGCCTCATAAAAGATTTCCAAGGACTAGGCATTGATAGGGAATATGGTCTCTTCTTCCTAGAAGTTATAGCTTCTGTAGAGATACTTATATTATTTGTGGCTTTGCGCCTAGATATGATGATGGACTCTGGTTAGGTTTAATGCAAATTTTATTCTCATTATTCGTCAAAAGAAACTGTACACTAAGGATAAAATTCTAACAATTAATCACCAAACTCAACTTTTACCGCTTAAGGAGGGTACCCGAAAAAATTTGTCAATATTTTGAATTTTTTTTGTAATTTTTTTTTGTTTCAATTTTAAAAACTGGCAATGAAACAATTTCAAAATAAAAATAACGGTAATTTATTAATGTACAGTTTGTTTTGACGTTCACTGTAGGTGTGAGAAAGTAGGTCGTAGTCCTGACTGAAGGGTTGTAATGACTAATTATGCATGTTTGTATGTATATATCCATATTGGAGCAAAAATGATCAGGTCTCTACACAATTACTAGGTGTACCGATATGAAATAAGCGTCAAGATACAAATGTGTCCATAGGAAGCATTTATTATAAACCAGCCTTAATTTTTTTTTGTGTTGATGATGATGTCTGTCAAACATATTCAGTCTACATTCATCAAATCAGTGAACAAACAACATCAACATCATATACAATATCGTGTTAAAGATGAAAAATTTTGTACCAGAAATTTTTTTTAATTTTTGTTTTCATTTGAAGAAAAGTGCAGGAGTATCGTATCGAATGCTTGTCGCGACATATGGTGATCATGCTCTACTAGGAACAACATGAAGAATGTCGTTTCGTGGGTTCAGAGATAACAATTTTAATATGAGAAAGGAACAACGCAGAACATCATTAAAGAGTTTGAACACGCTAAATTGCAGACCATATTGGATGAAGATGACACTTTGAGTCAAAAACAAATACTCAAAATGTTAGTCGTTGTGCAGCAAACAATTACTGATTATTTAAAAGCTATGGAAAATATGCAAAAGTCTGTACAGTAGGTGGCACATAAATTGAATGATAGACAGAGGGTAAACCGCGAAACCACTTGTGAAATTTTGCTTCAAAGGCACAATAGAAAATCAGTCTTGCATCGAAATATTACTGGCAATGAAAAATTGACATATTTTCAGAGTCCTAAACGGAAAAAGTCATGAGTTAATCCGGGATAACCGTTAACATTGTAAAACCGGTTCGATTTGGTAGAAAGATAATGCTGTGTGTCTTGTGAGATCGGAAAGGAGTACCTAAAACCTGGTGAAACTGTTAATACAGGTCGCATTTGAAGATAATGTTTTTTTTACTTACCCATTAAAAATTAATGTTTTGTTCTCACAGAAACACGGTCATTTCATACCAGTGCATCTGGTATTTTAGTTGCCGTACAACTGGAAGTTGCCGTAATCTCGTAGGTAGTGTGTTGGGTTATAGTTCAAACCGCAGACCACGGTTCAAACCTCTGGTCAAAATTTGAATTTTTCTTCGGCTTCTTCCTCTCACCAAATTTTTGGCAAAAGTTCTGAGAGTAAATAAAAATTGCTATGAAAAGTTTCTCAAAAATCTATCGTTCGAAGTCAACTTTAAACTGTAGGCCCCGCCACTCATGAACAAAATGAATACACATAGCATAAGTGCTGTAAAAAACTAAGTCGTAATCTAGGTATGTAATGACGAATTATGTATATATGTATGTACGTATGTTGGAGTGGTTTGCTTCCAAACGTGAACAGTATTGGCGTGGAATTTGTAAATTGCCTGAGACTAGAAAATTGTCAATTCCAGCAATGACCAACATTTTGAAGAAAATTTTTTTACTTTTCCATTGAATTTAGTGTGTAATTTTCAGAAAAGCACGCACACTTCATACCGGTACACCTGGTATTTTAGTTCCAATGTTAATCGTATTTCTTTTCTATAATTTTTAAAAAAGTTGTCTTCAATAAGTGAGAAAGCAATTGCTATAAACCAGACTGGAATACCTCTAGGATTTTATCATTAGAAAAAAAAAAAAAATGATAATAATAGTGAGAACCTGCTGTACTTCACCGTTCTAACGGTCAATCACCTCAACATAACATATACAGAATTCAGGAATTTTTTGTTCAACCATGTCCATTGCTTAAAATGGACATTTTAATTCTATCATTTGTTCTTGATCTGCTTCCCTATACAACTGCATATGGTATGGTATGTGAAGGTATGTATTGCATGGGTATCCAGCAGGTATCCAGCATTCCTTTAAGAGCACAAATGGATTTTTATCGGTTTCCTTTGTTACAACAACAATGAAATTGTAAATCGTTTAAAAAAGAGCAGACAAAACAGACTAAAAAGAGAGAATAATGTGCCACAAGAATTAAACTTTAAAAGGTAAAAAAGCGAGCACTTAGATATTCTTGTGGTGGAAAGGACAAAAAGAATGAAAACTGAAAAAAAGTACAGAATAGAATAGAAAAGAGAGAAAAAAAAAAGAGAAATACGTTTAACGTTGACCCTTGTGTGTTAGAGAAAACATAAAACAGAGAAACAAGCAATGTTTTTATGTGCAACGTTCAGATGTGTATGCTGCTTAAATGAAAATAAACTTTGAAGAGAATAAACAAATAAATAAACCATAAAGCAGACAAACAGTCACACAGATACACACATACACTTTTACACTTACACCCTTACAAATACACATTTCAGATTGTTAACCTCTATGATATGCCATAGAAATATGCTGTAAATTTAATGCATAACTTAAAGAATTAAACATTGTTTTGCTTCTGTCCCATGATGACAAAATATGGTTTTTGGTATCTTGTGTCAATCAATTGTTTTATTTTCCATACATTCTTATCCATGTTACTGCAGCATTTACCACATGCAGATACCAAAGTTAATAGTTTTTGATGTTTGTGGCCAACTACCATTGGTAATGAATTCCTATAAACAAGCAGCTGCAACTACAAGCTCCTTTTGAATCCGGCCTCCTTTTCGAATGTAAAGTAGAGAATCACTTGATATTATTAAGAAAATGGAAAATCAAGATACTGGTGTTTTGCTTTTACAACGCTTAACATTAAAATTATAAACAAAAGCTACAAAAACAAAACAATGCAGTAAACAAACCTATTTACAAATTATCGTAATAACAACAAGTAAACAAAAAATACAACAACAAACGCTACAAGAATAAACGTAAACAACGATGTTTACATTTATAGAGTCTTCGAGAAGACGAAATCATGAACGTTCGCCTTCAAGAACATTGATCAGAATGTTGACGTTGCCATATAAAAGGTAAGGCAAAGCAGGCGACGGAGTTAGTGAAGTTCAGTCAGTCTTGTGTGAGGACGCGGTGCGTTTGAAGAGAGTAATCGTGGTTTGAAGATCTCCGTTACAAAGATCTTTCGAATAATTGTCTAGTAATTGTTATTGTTTATGCAAAGGGTATAAACAGAGGAATAACAAAGAGAAGCAATTGTTGTTGTTTACATCAAGTTGTGAACAGTGGCACACAGAATTGTGCGAATAATAAAGAATTTTAAATAAAACTAAACACAAATAAATTTTTTTTATTTGCAATCTACGAGCTCATATTTTAAACGTTAACGAATTTATTAATAACGTTTGAAAAGAATAGAAAATCAATTAAAATATTTATTAAGGCGTTAAATGAATGACCTTTATTTACTTTGTAATAATTAGTTCATCTGAGCTTCAGTGAACTCCAACACTTTTTCCAGCATTTTTGATGGTATCCAACTAAAAGTAGTTGTAATGACGTCCTTTACGGCTGGAATGGAGGTTGGCTTGTCTCTGTACATGAGAAACAATAGAAAAATATTGTGTAGTAAGGTGAAATCGCATGATCTTAGCACTGTTGAGTGCTAAAAAAACTGAAATAATATGCTCGCTAAATTCTTTCGGTTCTTAATAAGTTCAGGGAATTGTGTGCCACATGCCGACCAAGTCGAATTCTTTCATTTCGTATAAAAAAAAAGGAAAATTGCATGATGCCTTGTTTCTAATAGTGTGTTGTCTTTGAAGACTGAAACTGGTCACGTCTGATAAAATGACTGTTGGACTAAGGATACATCCTTGCTTTACTACGGCGCATTTCACGGGAATGTATAGAGTAAACATTTTCATATGATGTGTTTAAAATTTTGTAACGTTATGGAATGAATACCAGTGCTCGATAATTTATAAAGCAAGCTGTTCCTCGATATCGTATTAAAGGCACACGAGAAATCAACTAAAAATGCATATGCATGCTTATGTATTTAATTTGCTAAGATTTACGATATTACATACATATATTGGTCATTACAACCCTTCAGTCAGGATTACGACCTAGCTTCCCACAGCACTTATATTGTGTGTGTTAATTTTTATACACGAGTGGCGGGATCTACATTCTAAAGTCGATTCCGAACGACAGATGGATTTCATGAAAATTTTATTTACTAAACTACTGCGACTTGAAATATCAGACGCTAGGAAAAATGGAGATGAAAGCATATGGTCAGTATTTTTTTAAAGACATTTGTACTGCCGTACGCACCACATCTTTTTAGGTTTTAGGTTAGAAGACGTGTACTTGCCAATTGAGAGAAGTACAGTACGCGGAAGTCCAGTTGACCCATTTTACAACGTCCCAAAGGGGAGAGGATAATAGGGGAGATAGGGAAAAAGGAGAGGAAGTAGGAAAGGGAGAATAGGGAAGCAGAGGAATTACACTGACTAACAAAACACACAAGAGAGCGCGGCTACACTATTGAAGCCCTTTCACCACATCTTACTCGATTTGCTACATTGGGTCTTAGATTTGGCACAAGTTTTATTACATCCATTATTGTAGAACACATAAACCAGAGATCAGCAATGAATCGTTTTTTCACTACTCATAAGCACTCATGTGATTTTGTATATAAGTGCGTCAACCATATTGAAATTTAACTACTCTGATTCATTTGTACTCACTACAACGTTGATTTATAAGTACAGGTTGCAATGAGTATCCGTACAACGTTGACATCAAACTCATATCATTCGAAATATGTTTGATTCATAAGCATACTCATTTAGATTCATACCTAGAAAAGAAAAAATACTTATAATACTTATAAATGATTCGAGTGATTAGCAAGCAGAGCAAACACACTATGTTCTAGTGAGTACTTCAGTGTTCGTATGTGAATCATACTTATTTTGTATATGTTGAGTTTTGGCGAGTCGAAATCAACACCATCATACGTGTTGTTAAATATGAATATGATGAGTACTTCAAACTTTGAATATGAGTAGAGGTTCTATGATATTAAAATAAGTATGAATGTGTATACGTATCAGAAATTATGAGTTTGATTCGATTCTGCTCATCTTTTTGAATACTTTTTACTGATCTCAGATATAGAAATTACAGGCCTCTACAGAATTTAAAATTTTTACCACTAAGATGATGGATGCATTAAAAACTCCCAACTAAGCTCATTTGGTGTATGATATGCCATCAAAATATGTATAAAATCAGGCGTTGATGGAAAACAAAAGATTTTCTGTTGATCAATTCAGAAGATTTTAAGTGAATTTCTTATTTCCATCTAATCACTTGGTTACTCTAGAGGTCAAAATCAGTCGTTTGCGATATTTAAAAGGATTACAGTGTTGTTAATAGTTGAATAATCTTTTCTGAATTTCGCTTGGAACTTGATGAAAATATTTGTTTTTGTAAGCCAGTCAGAAGCACGGTTCAAGATAATCGCATTAAAAATTTTGAATTAGTATTTTAAATTTGAAAATTAATTTTTCAAAATAACTCTTTGTTTATTTTATGAAGTTAAGCTGTAAATTAACTCTTTTAAATCATTTTCCTTTATGACTGTAATATCTTTGGGTAGAGCAATAAATACTCATTAATTTAATAATGATATCTCATCACATCATATCTCATCATACGTTCATGTTCGTGTCTTGTTTTTCTAACATATTCTTGATGTTTTTCTTTTTTGGTATTCTTAACCTCAAAACATGTGCGAAATTATTTTAAATTTTATTGGATAAACGGAATGTAACGATTTCGTGGTCATCATCATTCTTGAAAATCCTTTATTTTCACACACATATATACATACATTCATACCCATAACACACTCATAAGCAGTCATCATTTGTCTTGATACTGTTTTGTTTTGTTGAAACAAAATTATATTTCTCATACGTTATAACCGCAACGCTTACATATACACACACTCACATGTATTTACACTTTCTAACAAAAGTAAAACCCACAATAAATCCATCACTTTTTAAGGAGACCAGAAATGTTTTTCGTTGAACATAAGAGAAACATATTTTTTTTAGATAAAATTAATGTCATGCTTAATGTGTAACTGTATGTGTGTGTGTTAGTATATCAGTGAATTTCGTCTATTGACCGTTATTTTTTTTTTTTGCGCTTAAAGTGTGGTGGTTTGTGTTGTTATTGTTACTGTAACTGTTTTTATTTCTTTACGCCATTATGTTGCTCTCTTTTGTTTTCGTTTTTTTTTGTTTTTGTTTTTCTTTTTTGAATGTTCTGGACTTCGTTGCAAAGGGAGAGGAGTTATGTTTTCAGAGCAAGCAAACAATAGAGCGCAAAACATTTCAAATACAAGCAATTGTTGATGTATTGGTTTGCGGCTGTGTTCTTTTGCTTTTGCTCTCTCTCTCTCTCTCTCTATAGTATTGTCAATATATGTATTTGTTGTTGTTTTCCTTATAAAATATTGGTAACATCTGTTATTGTTTGTTTATGTTAGTCAATGCTAAACCTTATTGCCATTGTTGTTATTGTCTCTTATATATGTACGTACACCACAAGAGCCTAAAATTGTTGCCGCATTATGAAGACCATATGGTACGTTTATTTGTTGTTGTTGTTTATTTTTTTGCCTTTTTTTTCTTCTTTTTGTTCGATTACTTTCTTTCTTTTATTGACTGCAATAAGTCTTATTGACCGAGTTGTTGAATTTTTATTGCTGCTGTCGTTTTCGTTCCATGTACGACGAGTGCGAGCAAGTAAGACAGATTTTTTTGTTTCTTTTCTTTTGTTTTTATTGCTAAATATCTTATTTGTTGTAGCAGCAGCCATTTAAATTTGTTTTTGTTCGGTTTTCTGTTATTATTTTATTAATAATAAAATGAAATTTAATATTTAAACAAAAAACCCCATCTTGTAACTGGAAAATGAGTAGAGGAGAAGAAGAAAAAAAAAACGTGGCATATTTTATGGCCGATTATGAGCCTTTCGGTTATTGGTTTTGTGAAATGTTACCCATGAATTATTTACCCTCATAATGAATTTTACATTATGAAGACAAGCCAATCAGCTGTGGCAATTTAAATTACATTTTTCTTTAATTATTTTGACTAAATTTTTAAAGAATTTAAAGCTTTTCATTAGAATTTTGAAGTGCTAGCCCTTAACGTTATCTTATTTGTCTGAAGCAGGAAGTTTTTGAACAATGTAGACCACCAGATTCAGATTAGACTTCTTTACCTATGGTTTGAAAACTTAAAATTTAACGTATTTTTCCAAATATTTTTAATCAATGAGACCTTCTAGGTAAATGTTAAGGATAAGTGGCAGTCCCCTCTTGAAAGGCTGGGTCCCATATAGGCAAGCGTTTACACTAATTATTTATGCATTTGTATTGCCACAATTAATATTCCGCCAGATCAGCCATCTCCAACTATTTCTTCGGTGACTTCCTCTCAGCAGATTTCTAGCAAAAACTCTGAGAATAAACAAAATTGCCATGAAAAATTTCTCAGAAATCTGTCATTCGGAGTCGACTTCATACTACTTATTTTGTGTGTGTTCATTTTATAAAAGGGTGGCGGGAACTAGTTCAGATTTTTGAGAAACTTTTTCCTGGCAATTTTATTTATTTTCGGAGTTTTTGGCAGAAATCTGCTGAGATTAATGCGCCTAATCCTTCAGTTTAATAACGGTTTTATCTGCTTGAGAAGTGCACCACTTTCGTGTTGTTAGAATGCCGACCAGAGATCAGCAATGCATCGTTTTTTTCGATACTCATAAGCACTCATGTTCATACTTACTACAACGTTGATTTCTAACTGCAGGTTTTTTTTTTTTTTTTCTTTTTTTTTTTTGTGAAACCAGCACTCAGGGGATGGCCCCTACTCATGCAGTGCATTGTGCAGGTTTTAGGAAAATGGGTTATAGGAAGGTGGAAGAGAGGGAGTAGTGTTTGTGGAGATCTCAAGATGCGAACGGCAAGGAAACGAGTTGCTGCTAGGTTGCAATGAGTATGCGTACAACGTTGACATCAAACTCATACCATTCGAAATATGTTTGATTCATAACTAGAAAAGAAAAATACTTATAATACCTGTAAATAATTCGAGTGACTCAAATCATTTAACAAAATTTATAGTCTTCGTTGTTAGGCATTTACAAAAAAAAAAAAAAAAGAAGACACAGAAGCACAGACAGAGCAGCAAGCATAGCAAACACACAACCTTCTAGTGAGTATTTCAGTGTTCATACGCGAATCATACTTAGTTTGTGATTCGTGTATATGTTGAGTTAAGGAGAGTCGAAACCAATAACATCATATGGGCTGTTAAGTATGAATATGATGAGTACTTCAAACTTTGAATATGAGTAGAGGTTCAATGATGTTAATAAAAGTATAAGAAATTATGAGTATGATTCGATTCTATTCGTCTTTTTGAATACTCATTGCTGATTTCTGATGCCGACACAATAAAATACTTGTTTGGTAGCCTTTCTCAGAGCAATGTGCATGCTGTCTTTATTAGGATCCACAAGTCAAGCCAGAATTGTAAATACTACGTCATTTGTGATAAGCAATAGTCCTATATTCGATTTGTTACCACATCACTAGCAGTTTATCAGTCACTAGATTATATAGGAGGGAGAGAGCACATATTATTCTTATCATAAGCAAGCTTTTTAACTTCTGGTATATCCAGTTCATATTTATATTTTTTTATACAAAAAATCTTCAAAAACATTTTAATTTTCCATTAATTCGTTGGCTATTTAAGCCATTTAAGCATGAAATTCCCAATAAATTGTGGAATTTAATTTAAATAAATTCTAATTTCAACTGTTTAACTAATTATTTAATAATTTTATTTATTTTTTACTTACTTACATACATAGTTATGTATGTATGGTATGTATGTATGTAGATGTATTGTAGTTGCATATTTCAATAAAGGACGCTGAGATTATTGTGGCAGCTTAATTGCTTATTTATACATGCAACACAATTATGTACATGTTGTTGTGTTGCATTATTAAATTTAAAATTATTGCCACATAATTTATAAGGATTTAAAATTGTTTGCCGTTCTTTTTTCTCTCTCTCTCTCTCTCACACATTTTTTCTATCTGACCTATGACACACATACACTCATGCACAAACCACGTGTATGGAATGTGAGAAGTTGAAACCAATTCGAAACACAAAAAGTAAATCATTTGTAAAATGATAACCTGATATCGACTCGTTGCAAAGTTATCGTTTTGATTTTAATTGATTTGCTCTCTCGATTACAAGGAAGTTGTAGGAAAGTAGGTGCCAGCAAATACCATAAGTGATGCGGTTTATTAACATTTTGAGGCAGACATTTCAATAATTATTTCCTGATTTGTCTGAGTGTATTCATTCACTCGTTTATATTTCATTTCTAATCCTAATTAAGTTTAGTTTTTATTTACGAATTAATGTTTAGAAATAACTGTGATTAAATTAATTTCATGTTGAATATTCATTTTATTTATGTAAATAAATTACGGATAATATTTTAATCCTGGAAATAATGTGCATTTAAAATTTCGATTACTTTAGATTACCTTTTTTAGAAAATAAATTTTTTATTTTTAATATTTTTCAAAATTTTTAATTTATTATGCACAGTAACAACACTCTAAACAAGATATTAACACTCAGAACAGGGAATGCTTTACAGTGAAATAAGGAAAAATTTACAAAACCAACAGGAAGCCTGCCGGCGAACACTCTACACATTATAATACTGGATCTAATAACACTGACGTCCGTACTATGATAGTTGACAACGGTCATCTTGTTGGAGCTTAATCTGTCGAAATTAGTTGCCCTTTATTCAGACTTTTATGTCAAATCACTATGGATGACCATAGACAACGACATGTGTTCGCTATAGTCTGCAGCAGTTGGCAATTGATCCTAATTTTCATTGAAAAATCATCTTCAGTGATGAGACTAATTTCTGGATGAAAGATGAACTAACAAAATAGTCAAATTTGAGATGATACCAATCCAAATCAGATCTATGAGTATCCAGTGCATCGAAAAGGTCACTGTTTGGTGTAGGTTTTGGATTGATAGTGTCATCGGTCCATGTTTCTTTGATGACGACGGTGACTTTTGTTATGGCATGGAAATATCACAATAAAAATATCAGTCAACCACCTTACACTAATGCTAGAGTAAAACAAATAAGCCTCATATTTATTTTTATGCTATAAACACAATAAAAGCAACGCAACAATTTCTCAAAAATAGAATACATGTGTGTATATGGACGTGATTATTTTAAAGGCAGCGCGACAACAAGCAGAGATTCTGCTGTTTTGCTTTTAAGCTAATTTATATTTTTATTCGCAGCAATGAGAGAATTAGTGCTTACAATGGGAAAAATTTGTACTGGCAATGCGAGCATTACTACTGTCAATACAATAAGATGCATTAAATAGAGGTTTTAAAAACACGACATATGACATACATATATATAACGCGAAATACGTTTTAGTGGTATTACTAATAAATAATTAATGAACTGTTTTTTTTTTTCATTTGTTTTGTTTATTATAATTAATACGCATGCAGCTTACTTTAGGATGCAATTGCAAAATTGTTGTGCTTGCGGCGTTGCGTTTATTGTGTTCATAGCATTATTATTCGCCAGCATGCTAGCTAGATGATATCATTAGCGGTGTTTGTTCAGATGCTGATGTCTAAAGATGTCGTTCGGTTCGATTCACAATTTATCAGTGATGTTAGACATAAATCGACTACCGAAGTAAACCGGTCTTACAAAAAATTCTCAACTTCTTCCGCATCGCCGCAGCTATGATCATAATCATACGGCACTCATGACTGCTAATAGGCAAGTGAACTATGAATATCTACATATCTAGACACGTCCCTTCTTACTTACTTAATTTGTTACTACAATCCTTTAGTCAAAATTACAAACCAGCTTCTCACATCCGCATATCTTTTTTGTAAATTTTAGCCATGAGTGGTGGGACCTACAGTTTAACGTCGCCTCCGAAAGCAGTTTCATTTACTCTCAGAGTTTTTGCCAGAACGCTACTGAGAGTATCACCAAAAGAAATGTTTTTTTATTTCGTTTTTTCGAGATGTCTGAGCTGAGATTTGAATCACAGGCTCTCGTTTACGGCGAGTTTTTTGTTTTTGAGCGACCTAATCAATATCTTATGATATACGTCGAAATGCGCTGACGAACAAAGTCCTAATCCTTTCCCTTTATATTTCGCATTCTAAAGACTTAACTTATTCTTCTTCTTCCTTACCTTACGCCTGGCTCTTGCTGTAGATTCATCCTTGAATCTTAAACAGGTCTTCAGGCCTAGAGCTTGACTTATGTTACTTCCGATAGAAAAGATATCAAATGTGACATTAAGGTTCATATTCGATCCGTTACCGTATCGAATAACACTGAAAATATTCTGTCGAGCAGAGGATCCTTAACACGAACATACTTTTAAAGTCGAATTCGAGAGTACGATAATGAAAGGGAACTTTAGGTGAAAAACCGCTAGAACACAACATGATCGTTAGCTCTCGTCCTAAAAACCGTTGCCAATAGCAGTCGCACTGCTCTACAAGCCCAATGTATCAATCTGTGGATCTCTTATGTCGACTTATGGTTTTATTTGGTACTTCAGCGTCTTGCAAATATTTTTCGGTAATGTTATAATGGTTTACAGTTCTCAGAGAACAATTGAACGTTAGACTGCTCCTTGCACTACACTACTACAGTACTAGGCAGGCCGAAGTCATGGCTATAAAAATTGTAGCTATAAGAATTTGGTGTTAGAGTGTATGGTCTAGTGTCGACCTAGTGTCGAAGGGAATAGTGTGATTTTCGATAGTTACCCTCATAGGTTTTTAGAAACTGAAGGTAACAACAAGGTTGCAGCATTGCAAATGCTGGTATAACGGAAAATTTAAATGAGTTCATACGTGAGATTGGCATTCTTTTGCAGAGGTACAAACAAATGGCCTCACATGTTCAAAAGAAAGATGGGATAGCGAAGGAACTAGACAAATCTGGCCCAATATGGATAGCTGTAGAACAAAATTTGCTTTAAACCTGAACAGAGTCCATCTTTGAATTGCAGAAGCTTTAAAGAAAAGGAAGAACAAAAGATCGTAAAACATTTTCTACGTCAATGTCCGGTAACGCCGAATTTTAGAGAAAGGATTCTTGCTTCCCAGAGAGTGACCATAGAAATTGTCTAGCCAAAGGTAATTTAGAGAGAAGCATTGCGTTCCATAAAATGGCAGGAATAGTTAACAGATGCTAGCAAGTAATTATAGTATGTAGTCGTTTGACGAATTAAGTGTTATCAGGATTAGAATGGGACTTTATAGGACCCCCGAGTAAGTAATGCTATTTGAAGCGGCTACCAAATTAGGACCACATAAACTAGTAATCTGCGGCGGCTTTTCTAACTCAATGTTGGGTGTTAAGACTGAGTGTGAATGTTAAGTTCTCCTGTATACTTCTCTTGGCAAAATCAAGTGCCTGTTTTCAAATGTTAGGAAATCAGAAGTCCGGTTTCCTGATCTTCCTATTGAATAATTCTAGGTCGAACCTGATATAGGCTTTGGTTATTAATGACTGGATGATCTGAAGAAAACAACAGCCTACAGTAGAAAACAGTGAATCGCCCAAAGCTGCGGAAGCTTTGTTTGGCATTCCTTCACATTGAAATTAGAAGCTGATGTTACTGGTTTCCCTTACATTTTTCTCAACAGAAGTGGAGATATGGGAACTCTCTTTAAACGTACAAATAATAAAATTGATTCGTTATTTTATGTATATTTGAAATCCTTTTATGAGACCCGCCACTTGTTTAAAATTTTTTTTTTTTTTATTAAGATTTCCTATTAGACTTTTTCCTTCACTGCTGTGTATGATACAGTTAAAAGCAGAAATTATTAAGCTTTTCCTAGTTCTTTTACTCTTATTTCGTCGGCATTTAAGAGAGAGAGAGAGAGAGAGAGAAAGAGACAATAATTTCTTTTTAATTGAATAAATAATTAAAAAATTCGCTGTCCAGCTCCCTATTGTGAGTCATAAAGTTAATTGAATAATTAAAACTGTATTGCAAGATGCGCACTCTCTTTCTCTCCCTCTCACTTCATCTTTCTTACTGTCTCACTTAATATCTCTTGTATACCCGTTAACTGAATAATATTGTTGGCAAGAAAAGTTTTCCACAATAAACAAAATGAAAAAAATTAAAACAAGAAAACAATATTTAAACAATCAATAAGTAAGTGTACAGGACAACACTGTAGATACTTTTGTGATACACTATACAGTATATATACATATGTATGTGTATGTGTATGTGTATCACCATTATAATGCTGTTTCCAAAATATATTTCAAACTCTTTGAAAATTTTCAATTATTTTTGAAGCGAAAGAGCATAATCTGCTTAAATTGCTGGGTACCTATGTATTCCCCCCTCCCTTTCTGTAACACAATCAATTGCCTACGAAACCCAATTACTATCAATGCTCAAAAGTATAATTAGGCTTAATGACTTTAAAGCCATCATACACTCTCCTAACCAACATCCCCAAACCCTTTTCAAAAATATGTTGAACAGTTTCATTACTACCAGCATTTAAATTTACCGAAAACAAAGACGGGCGATTGACGAAAGATAATTTTAAACAGCCGCGGGTCAATGCTGCTCTAATCAATTGTAACAATTGCTGTTCATCTTAAATTTTTGTCTTTTGACTCATGTTGTCGAATTCGATTAAGGTTTATAGTGATTGAACAACAACAATATGAAGAAAGATAATATTGTCAAATGGCAGTAGCTTGTATTGCACAAATACTTGTCCATATATAGAAATGTAGTTGCTGTACATACCACACCCGTATCTCAATGTAATCGCCTCTAGACTATGGAGAAATTGATTAATTAGAGCCACTCGTATCACCAAAATATATTTGTTATATTGGACGGATATTCGTTCAACGCTGAATACCCGACAGGATGTAAAGCGTACTCAGCTTGTTCAGACAGTTCCACACTATTTGTGAATGAATCTCATAGCAGTGAAGTATTAGGATGGCGTCCTGTTTGTTCAAGTGCTACATATTTCGATGGCACACACTGGATTCAAAATAGGTTCCGAATATTTCTATCATACCAATCACGATCAATTGCATCAGTCTGATACCGGATCGAATTTTAGTAAACAAATGGAGTCGTGACACAGATGTCCATTGTGAGTTGTTGTTACACGGATGGCTCTAAACATGAAGATAGGACAGGACTGAGACTTTTTATAGAAGAATCAGGAAGCAAATGTATGTCTCTTAGTACTGGACCACGCCATGGTTTTCCGAGGGATTAGAGAGTTTATGACCTTTTTCAGTGCAATTTTTGCAAAGAGATTTAAATATCTTAGATGGTGGACAAGTAGTTGCCGTAGTCTAGTAGGTAGCGTGTTGGCTTATTAGACGTAAGGCCCTAGTTCAAATCCCAGGTCAGACATGAAAACGAAATATGAAAAAAAAATATTTCTTCGGCGACTTCCTCTCAGCAGATTTCTGGCAAAAACTCTGAGAGTAAGTAAAATTCCCATGAAAAGCTTCTCAAATATCTGCCGTTCGGAGTCGATTTTAAACTGTAGGTCCCGCCCCTCATGTATAAAATTAACGCACACAACATATGTAAGTGGTGTGAGAAGTTAAGTCGTAATCCTGACTGAAGGGTTGTAATGATCAATTATGTATGGTTGTATATGTAGATGGTGAACAAATGACTTGGAACTACAAACACTAGGATACGAGGTCAAGATTGGTCATGAACCGGTTAAATTTTTTTTCTGGCATGGCGAATAATCTGCCTACTACAGATGGAGAATTATAGAACTGAAACATTTTCCCTTTTAGTGGGCTGATAAACGGGCTACAAAAATGTTTAGACACGTCACGTAGGTAGACCATTATGTTGCAATAACACAGGAGAAAAAAGTTTCAAAGATACTCAGATGAAAAGAATATTATGAGTATACCAAGACAAAATAAAGACGACTTAAGTATGCTGATGAACGTCCTTACGGTATGCTCCGATTTGTATGTTCATTTGTACTGCAAAGGCGTTATGGTGATGACGTCGAAATGGTGGTGAAAAAAATATGTCAGACATAACTCATGTCAGTGAAGTTTAAAAAGTTTGTACAGAAATTTTACTTCCTATAGGAAGTAAGGTGGGTAGTTCTTAATTGTGAACACAAAACACGCCGATATGTTGACCTGAGAGTATGCCAAAAGCCATGAGACTTTGAACTCCTATGGTTGGTTTCCTTCCATACTACCTATCTTTCACTATAGACTTACCAGTTGTATATTCGGTTGCTGCTTTCTGGTTTTTAATGTTTCATGTTATTTAAAGGGTCTTTCGTTAAGCCTTTCTTATGCTTAAATTTATATAAAACAACATCGACATTTTTTATTCGTTTCGGAAGACTTCAATGGGTGGAGCGCATCCGAACTATAAAATTTTCCATTATTGTAACGGATACATAAAGCACGAATCGCTATCGTTTGTTGTTCATTCGCTTACAGTTGTGATTTAAGAAAGCCCCTCAAGAAAAAGTCTAACAAGATCAAGTTGCACGATCTTGATTGCCTGCTCACATCACTTCCACTCGAGATGACCTCCACTCAAACGATGACGCCGCCAGTCCAAAATACATACCAAATATTTAGTTTTTGGTTTTTAGTTTTCCATTTATTCTAGGAATGAGTGTTGTCGCTACTATGATTTTTCTATGAAAATTAGGTTCAGTTGCCAACTGATCCAGAGCTCATTCACAGAACACACGTCGTTGTCTGTGGTCGTCTGTGGTGGTATGGCAAAAAAGACTGAATAAATGGCAACCAATTTGATAAATTGAACTATTCAAGAAGTCAGTTCAGTTCAGAAGTCCATGTTGGAAGACCCGATGTGCAAACCTTTTCATTGGATTATGGATTTGGATTAATACTTACTTTAGTAGTCTTACTGAACAATTTCAGGCTCTAGATCGATCAGATTTTATGAGGATAATAGTCATGAATTTTGTTATCACTTCTGCTGTTTTGCGTGTCTATTAAGTTTATTGATCCCTCTTATTAGACAGAGGATAACACAGTTTTTTTCAGGCCCTTGGACACGTCATTCAAACATGTTTACTGATTGTAAGTCGTTAGAGCATGTTAGTGGGATTGAAAATTAAAATGGAAGAAATAATTGTATAATAGCAGCACTAGAGATTCTATTGGATTTGCTAGTAAAGACAAGAGGCTTTGAAGACTATGATTACAATAATGACATAAGATTCGTCAGAAACATAGTGATATGGTAGATCAATTGTCTTATTTTGAAATGAAATTGCTTGAAGATCTGTATTCTGTAATGAGAAGAATGAATAACCAGAACACATGCCTACGTAGCATCCATGCGGCGTTAATGCACTTCAAAAAATAAAAATCTTCTGAAGGAAGTTTTTCTTACAGACAGCGAACAGTAGCCTTAACTTCGCAAGGCGACAGAGTTGAGGAATAACTTGTAGGGTAACTCTATATCTATATGGGAATGGAATAGATTGTCTGGTGTCTGTATTCTAGTACCTTAAGATAATGAGGTTACTTGGGCAATATTCCATTACCTTTATACTCTAAATTGCAACCCGATAAGCATATCTATAAGGTTTCTCACCAAAAACATCAAATTTGAACTTTTCCTGGCAAATTGTTCACCATTCTACTGTAATGTTTTTGACTTTAATTATTAAAACGTTAACGTTTATGTCATATTGCTGTAGGACATTTAACAATGTACGCGTGCGGTGTTATGCCTATTTGTGTATGTGTTTTGTATTTTGGAATATTGCTGCTGCGTGAATATATGCATATGTATGTGTGTGAGTATGTGTATTTGCTGGCGTAATGAAAATAATTTATACACTGGAGAAATATTTTACAATTGTGCTGCAATTAATTTTCAATTGACATTTTAATTATGGACTAAAGACATTTGCTTCTTACCGTTAATGTAATATTAAAGGTGACCACATCAATTTAAATTTAAATAAAATAAAGTGTGTTTTATAGTCTTAACAGGGTTTTAGAAACATTTTTTTTTTATTGAAAGTCTTGTGTTTTTTTATGAAAGAGGTTTTGCACCATAGCTGTTGTTTTTAAGAATTTTTATCAACAAATCATAATCAATTTATTTGGCCACATTTATTTGATGTAAAATAGTTTCTCATTAACATAAAACGTTTTCCATATGCCTGGTGAAGAACATCTTAACGTAACTTGTATATGTGTGTATGTACACATGTCCTGTGCCTAAATGTATGCTTTAATATATTAATACTGAAATGTGTTTGTGCAAATAAATGCCATTCACCCTGTTTAAATGTTGTATCATCTGTTTAAACAGCATAAATTAATTTAATATGTAAATGTATAAGTAGGGCGGAGAGAGAGAGGCAAAAAACTTGTAGGAAATTGTATACATATTGTATATGTATTCGAATAACGACCATTAAGATTATTTTAATTATTATGAAACAAAAAAAAAGAAGAGAAAGAAACTTTACATTTAAAACTTTAAACTTTACAAGGACATCCATAAAATATTTGAAATGTTGCATTGCCGTTTAATGCAATTAAATTTTTTGTTGTAATTACTACAACAATATTTTCATTCAACTATAGTTTCACTTTGACAAGAAACTTATCGTTTTCAATAAAGCGAAATCGCTGAAATTATTTAAAAAAAGAAAAGAAACCAAACTACAGAAGTAATTCACTAAGAAGGATTTTACAGATAGTTAGGGATGTATAAAGCAGGATACGACAGAGTGGGACATGATAGGATAGGCAAAATAGTTTAGGGCATAGGGTTAGTTAGAGTGGTAGCTTTGTTGAACTCAAAAGCGATTTCTCAGAGCTAATTGACAATTCCTGTTTATACGGTCTCGACAATCATCTTCAGTTATCGCACAACACCGTGTTTCTCTTGAAAAGCATAATGAAAGTTTAATAAAACTGTTGATAGATTTGATGTCAAGTAACAATAGCTTAGTCTAGAGAAAGGTTGAGAAAAGTAATCGAAGTTTGCTCGTCTCAGACATAAATATTGACAAGTAATAACATGCATAGGTTAGAGGACGTTGAGGTTGAGAATAACATGCATACATACATAATTGGTCACCACTATCCTTCAGTCCGGATTACGATCTAGTTTCTCGCACCACTTACGTTGTGTGTGTTAATTTTAATCATGAGTTGCGAAATCTACAGCTTAAAGTCGACTCTGAACGACAGATTTCAAGTTGCCAAAGAAATATTTTCTTAATATTTCGTTTCGTTGGAGATGTCTGATCTGTGGATTTAACCATGGCCTCACGTCTAATAAGCCAACACCCTACCTACTAGACCTCGGCGACGTCGGCAAGTAATAAAGTGGTCTATAATCTCTTCCTATTCAACCAATCCATAAACTCTTGAAACTCATTTTCAATTTGGTATACGAAATTTTCAAAAAGACGAACCACAATGGCAAAAAAGTGTCAGTGCTTAAATAAGCTGCAGATTTCAACCGCATAAACCGCATTTTGGAATCACTGAAAAACGACTGACTACTCAAAGAAACACAATGTTTACCACTGTCACCTCAAAATTCATTTTCTCCTTTCCTTGCTTTGTTTAATCTTAATAATAAAACGGTTTTCTGGCTACGCAAATGCCTGGACTACTGTAGCTGGGCCTAGTATGATAGAATTTATGAATAATTTTTGGATTTTTGTGTGGGTAAAGTTAGACCTACTTTTCCTCCAGAGATCACTTTACCTGAGCTTTCTAGTATGTCCGCTGATGTTGCTGTCTTTCCGGGGGTTATTGGTCTTCGTGGATGGTTTATTTGAAGAGGAACAGAAGCCTCTTAAACTCAGAATTCGAAAATTATGAAGAATATTTTTAATTTATTCCCAAATTTAAATCAGGATTACACAAGTTTGTATTCAAATATTTTAACCAACACAACAAGTTACACAGATAGCTTCGTTGGGTATCCAGTAATTCTTCAATCATACCGGAGACAATCTGTTGGTTAATATATAATGCTTCTGCTATTCTTTAACGGTCTGCGTGCTGGTGTTGCTGCACATTTTCAGTGTCTGAACAAATTTGGAGTTTCCAAAACAAAATGAGCAAACCACTTTACAGCGTTTGGCGTTCTGTAATCACTTTCCTTACAATTTATGAAATTTTTCTACATGAAAATTTTATCTATGTCATCTTTCAGGCAAGTGTTTTTTTTATACAAATGTATAGCTAGGTAGATGGATAGGTAGGTAAACAGATTGATGTGAAAGTAACCAACAACATGAGTGCAAAGTCTCTTGCCTATCGGTATTCACCTAAACCATCAAGTCGCCTTATTATGCCCTCATCATTAAGGGATGCCAAATAAATTTCCTATAGGAAATTCGACTTTCAGTGAAGATATTTAAAACCCTATGAACGAAATTTACTAAACTACTAGGCCCAGATCCTACATAATAGCGCCTCACATACTTTCACTGCAAAACTGTGTTACGCTCCGGTAGCCCGTATCTTGTATACGTGGACGTATCTTGTATACGGAGACATCCGTATGGCAACAAGCCTTGGTACCGTTTGACCATGACAGTCAATATTTTTATCAGCATTCAGCATTGGTCGTGATTGACATATAAGGCATCCTACCGAATAATCCTGCGTTAAGTCAGCATTCTGTCCAGTGTCGTAATTATATTCTAGGCTATATATGTATACTATAACCTATCATTTTATATCTCAACCTTATCTCAAACGGATGTAGAATTAGTATTATATCCCCTCTCCGCTGTATTCGCGCTGTTCTCTTTAAGCCGCTTTTCTTAATAAGGTAGCTTTTTCTATCCATTGACCTCCTTTACACTACTGAAACGTACCGAAGATAGTAAAGGTCCTTTCTATGTAATGTGCCATTCTCGGAGTGGGACACCATTTCGAACCTATGACTCTTCTACGTAGAAACCAGCATCTATGGATTTTATTCTATCCTATCCTTCAGAAGTCGCTGCAGTCTAGTACGTAGTGTATTGGGTTATTAGATATGAGGCCTCTGTTCAAACCCCAGGTCAGATAACTCCAATTAAACGAAGTATGAAAAGATATTTCTTCGATGACTTCCTCTCATCAGATTCTGGAAAAAAAAAACTCTGTAAGTAAATAAAATTTCCTTGAAAAAAGTTCTTAAGAATCTGTCGTTCGGAATCGATTTTAAACTGTAGGTCCCGCCACTCGTGTATAAAATTAACACACACAACATACATAGGTGGCGTGAGAGGCTAAGTCGTAATCCTAACTAAAGGTTGTAGTGACGAATTATGTATGTTAGGTGATTAGATTGAATAACCATCGAATAGATCTAGCAAACCATACCAGAGCAAACCATGTAGAACAATAGCAGTGTTGTGAAAACATAGACGTAGAGTATTTGGTTGGATTCGCAAGCTAATGCTTTGTATCCATAGATTTACACCTAAGACGTACGAACAATCAAAATATTGAATTGAAAGAGGATAATCGTTTCAACAGTAGGCGAAAAGAGTTTCGTTAGCGGTTAATGACCAATTATGTAAGCATGTATATATCCTTCAGACCTTCTATCTAGCATACCATCCATGTATTGTATAGGGCTGCATATTTTAGAAAGCGAGGACTGTCATTATGAGCGATTTTCTTCAATTGTGTGTTATGTTCCGCACTCTTGATTAGATAGTCGAATTTTTATCCCTTAGAAGTATTAATACGTTGTACCGGTAACAGACTGGTTCCAGTCCTTTGTCAGTTAATATTCCTAGAAGGCTATGAATAGTGGTGAGCTATATTGGCAAGTAAGCCTTCCTCTGATGTTTCATTCCTCACATTCTCTCTTAATGTTGGGTTGTATGCACTGCAATGTTTTCATCAATTCGTCAGTACATACATATGTGGTTGATACAATTGCTTAATTGTTACCCGTTGTTCTTAGAACTAAGACTACTTAGTGACAAAAGTATGTTTTTAAATTTAATTCATTATGTTTTTAAAAGTAATTTTTTGCTTTTAAAAGGATTTACAGAATTTAAAATATTTTTTTAATTTCATTTTCATTATCAATTTCTTTGTATTCTAGTTTTTTTGGTTCATATCTTTTCATTTCATCCACATTTTTGTGGTTGCCCTCAACAATTTAATGCAATTAATACTCTCTCCCTGTACGCTTTTGCTTTTCTCTTACAAATTCCCGTGTATGTAAAAAAGAGAAGAGAAGAGCAAAAGGGATTCAATATAATTAATCTAATACTTTTGACAACTATTGCTTGCTCTATTCTGTTCTGTTCTGTTCTTTTTTATTTTATTTTTCTTTTATTTTTTTTCTTCCTTTTTTTCGTTTCACAATTTAAACAATTTCCGTAATCCTCTAACCAAAATATGTACCAAAAAGCAAGGGAAATAAAATTGAAAATGAAGCACAAAAAAGTAAGAAAACGGCATTAAAATAAATGAAATATAAAGAGAAAAATGTAAAAGAGAAATACAAACTAAACTTGAACTTAATGCCACTTCAATATCTGTTGACTGCATTTAGATTTACAAAAAGAAAAACGAAAAAAAAAGAAAATTCATTTTCTATTGAAATTCTTTTAGAAATTTCTTTTCTTTTTCCCTTCCCTTCCCTTTCTTTTTATCAATATTTGCTACACTTGTCTGCCCGAGTATTTAAAGCAGACATAAAATACACGCACACAAATGCACTCAAACATTGATACTTATTGTAGGGAATAGTTTTATACGGCATATATCATATCAGTAGTGGTTTCTCTATACGCGTGGCTGTGTATGTGCAACATATCATCATCATCGTCATCACTGCACACGTGCTCATATACTATGCCTTCGTCCTGCATGTTTTAGTTTCAATTGAAACTCTTTTTCAATATACATTCACTTACGCACACACATACACTTGCATATATTGTACAAGCATAGTAGTGTACTCTCCCTAGAGACCACAAATAAGCTTATTTTCTCAAGTTTTTTTTTTTTTTTTTTTTGATTGAATTAAAAATTCTCTTTTTTCTTTTTTTTTTTTTGCTTCGTATTTCTCTTTGTGATCTGAGTAAATGAGTGTCTCGTGTCTGTCATATGTATGTGTTAATGCAAGCGAGTGTGCATGTTTAAATATGTATGGATTGAATGGCGAATATTGTTAATATTGATTTGGCTTAATCCCTTTCTCCTTCTCTCTCGCTCTGTCTTTCTCTTTTATTACTTTTTATTTAATTTATTTTTTTCCACAGTTTTTGTGTCTTAACATCAGGAAGATAATTTATCACAGAGAATTTGAACAATTAAAGAAATTGGTTTTCATATAATGGGTAGGACAGTGTAACTTTTAATTACAGGGTGTTTTTTAAGAGTTTAAAAACTTAAAATGATAATGCAAGACAGAAATATCTTCGAAATGAAATTTTTTAATTGAAATTCGCCGCTGCTACAAACAACATTTTCCAATAAGCCTGTGTGTATGACATGAATGGTGGCTTGAAAATTGTCTTCGAATGCTGGCGCTTACTGGTTTAAATATGATAAACGACTAAACGTAGCTTCATAAAAAACTAATCCAATGGTATTTTGTAGTTGTAGTCAGTGAACTGGTCAAATTTTCCTTTTGATATTTGCGCTGTATTGCAAAGCAAGTTGAGCCATTTTGTTAGAGCAGTTAATGCTTAGCAGATTAATTTTTGAAACAAAAAATTTTGTCAGTACGGCACGATAGCACTAGCCATCAGAGATAAGCAATGAGTATTCAAAAAGATGACCAGAATCGAATCAAAATCATAATTTCTGATACTTATACGCATTCGTACTTTTCTTAATATCATGTAACCTCTACCCATATTCAAAGTTTGAAGTACTCATCATATTCATACTTAACAGCATGTATGATGTTGCTGATTTCGACTCAACATTTACAAGAATCACAAAATAAGTATGATTTGCGTTTGAACACTAAAATACTCACTAGAAGGTTGTGTGTTTGCTCTGCTGGCTGCTCTGTCTTTTTTGATTAAGTGTCTTTTTTCTTTTGTTGTAAATGCAACAACAACTAAGACTGTAAATTTTGATAAATGATTGGAGTCACTCGTATCATTTATAAGTATTATTATAAGTATTTTTCTATTCTAGTTATGAATCTAAATGAGTAGTCTTATGAATCAAACATATTTCGAATGGTATGAGTTTGATGTCAACGTTTTACGCATACTCATAGCAACCTGTAGTTATTAATCAACGTTGTAGTGAGTAGTAGCAGAGTAATTCAATTTCAATATTTTTGACTCACTTATATTAAAAATTTCATGAGTGCTTATGAGTAGCGAAAAAAACGATTCATTGCTGATCTCTGCTAGCCATTCACCATAATGGCAACTGCTTGTTCATTTCGAAAGAAATAAGCATTAAATATGCAGCCAGCATGTAAGCCGCACCAAATACTTAATTTTAATATAAAAATGCAATAAAAGAAATACGGTTGGAAATTTTCCTAAATTTATTTATTTATTTGTTTGAAGTACAATTGTTCCGGTTAGAAATGGAATATTATTTTATTCATATGGCTTCCACGGCTGAACTCACATTCTCATTCGATCGGGCCAATTTTCGTACACTTATTTCGAGTGTATGGGATTGTATTTCGGCAATGACATCACGAATATTGGCCTTCAAATACTGATATGTCTCTGGTTTATCAACATAGCACTTTTCTTTAACGACGCCCCACAGAAAAAAGTTCAACGGTGTTAAATCGCAGCTTCTTGTCGGCCAATTGACATCACCATTTTATCTAATTAAACGGCCATCAAACATTTGATGCAATAAATGGTTTGTGGCATGAGATGTGTGGCAAGTGGCACCATGCTGTTGAAACCAAACATCGTTCACATCAATACCATGAAGAGCGGATACAAAAAAAATCGGTTGCCATGGTGCGTGAGACAGGTGTGTCCATTGACCATAATAATTCAATTATATAATTCTTCATTTTCATAGGACCAATGATGCCTCCGCTCCACAAGCCGCATCATACAGGCACTCGTAATGGGTTTTCTGAGTCCTAAGTACGGCAATTTTGCTTATAAACGTATGCGTCAAGATGTTAATGAGCTTCATCCGAAAATTTTTTTTTTTTTTCAAAATCGACATCGTCTAGAGAAGCGAAAACAAAGCGGATGGTCAAGGGGCTTCAACTTTTGAACCAATGGAGCTTTTTAGAGCGTCGTACCGAGAACTTTGTACAAAATTCGACGCACATTAGAGCGTGAAATGTTCAATTCTTGAGAGTGATGACGAGATGATGTGGATGGGTTCTCACACGCACAATTTCAGCCACAGTTTCGATATTTTCAGGTGTACGCAACATATGAGCACTCTCACGTCTTGGCTCATCAACAATGAAACCAGTTTCATAAACTTTATTAATAAACTTGCGTATACCGGGCACTGTTAGTCCTTCTCTGCGACCAAATTTTATATAACATTTTCGTGCAATTTCCGACCAATTGTGTTTGTTTTTGAAATAAATTTCCAATAAATCGCAACGTTGCTCAAGCGTAAATCGATTCAAGCGTAAATTGATTCATTACGTTCATAATATACTGAATTTGTTGACAGAATAGAATCACGTAAGTATTGCCAGCCTCCAAATAACCAATGGTTCAAATTGAAAACGATAGATGGCCCACACGATATGTAATGGCGATTCCTTAATGGCTTGAAGATTGTCTTCACTAACAATTTAGAAGTCGCCGTAGTCTACTAGGTAGTGTGTTGGCTTATTAGACGTAAAGCTAGGGTTCGAGCCCCAGGCCAGACATCAAAACAAAATACAAAAAGTATTTCTTCGGCGAAAAACTCTGAGAGTAAATAAAATTGCCATGAAAAGTTTCTCAAAAAATCTGTCGTTCGGAGTCGACTTTAAACTGTAGGTCCCGCCACTTATATATAAAATTAACACACACAACATAAGTGGTGTGAGAAACTAGGTCAATAATCCTGACTGAAGGGTGTAATGACCAATTGTGTATGTATGTAACAATTTCAATATGTTGCTTATTGACGTAGCCATTTAACCAGAAGTGATCATTTTTCCTAAACATAATTTTCAATACTTGTACAATTCTTGTATAGGCACGTAAGCCAGTTTCTTGTATTAAATTTACCAACTTGGCAAAGGACAAAAGCCAAAAACGAATCAAAAATTCGATGTCGCCTTCTAGACTTTGCATTGCAGCAGGTTTGTACATTTTTTCGATACGCACATTTCTTTATCTTGTTGATGGATTTGTACGCCGATTATGTGTACCAAATAAAGTGAACAAAGTAATTTCTGAACATCGTTAACAGATTGAAATTTTCCAATTTTTCCCCGATAGGGGAAAGATATGATTCTGGATTATCTAGGGTCACTACAAACCGGAAGAATTTTTAAAGAAATTTCGAAAATCATTGAAATTTATTTGCCCAGTAATTGTACAGTCAGTTTTGAACTGATTTGTCTGAAAAATTTTCAAGTTTCACCACCTGTATTCAACATTCAGAAACAAGAAATTCATGAGAGTATACTTTGTTTTTAGCTACAATTGTAGTGTGCATGTCGTAAGTTTGTATCTGCTGCATAAAAAATTTTTGTTTGATTAAGATTCGAGAAAAAATGCACACTTTAATTTACCACAGTTTGACTTGTGGCTGTTTCAGTTAACAAATGGATCAGTTTTCTTGCCCATACGCCCATGACTTGACTTTGTGATATTTGTAATGAGGACAACAACAATAATAACAACGACTGTTACTATGAGACATCATAATTAGCAGTGTTTGCATAATGACAACATTCATAATGATGATGATGAAGTAATAGGAATATCTCTATTGGCAATCATATGTTAAATGATCATTATTATTTCCTCATAAGCACTCAACACTCGTCACTCAACAACAAAATCATCACCATCATTATTATCATCATTAATGTAACGGGATTTAGTTTCCAATACTCGCCATCATCGTAATTACGGTTGTTAATAACCATATCATACGAAATACATACTCGTATTTATACACACGCACATTTTAACACTTATACAACATTAAGGCAAAGTGGTTGTGCGGGCATATTATGTGTACAAATGTGAATGGTTTTGTATGTGCATAAGTATGCGTTTGTACGAGTATATGTATGTATGTTTTTACCAAAATCTCAAATATGCAATTATGGTGCAGTATCTTATGCTCAACACACATACATATGTATATTCCGTAGTAATACAACAACAGCAAATTTATTGTATGTGTGCATAAGTACACAAGGCTAAAAAGTATATAAATTAGGGTGGCATGTAATTGAAACCCAAAATAATAGGAAAAATTTAAAATAAACAAAAAACAATAACAAGTCAACAGTGAGATTCTAGAAGTTACCTGAATGAATTACATGAAGTAAAAATAGAGTGAAAGGCAAAGTTGCCAATCAGTGGTAATAAAAGCTCAATCTGTAACCTTTATGTGGATTAATCGATGTAGTAAAACGATCGTTAAAAGTGAGGAGTGAAAGTGAAAGATGAGTGTCAATTTATAGTAATGCTTGTGAAATTTTTATCGCTGATTAGTGGTAATACTTCAAAGAAGGTTAAAGGTTTGCACCACTTGAATCATGCATCGTAAATCAGACTTATCAGGTTTATTATTATTATCCTGGAATTGGAAGCAGAAGTCTTCGCAGTCTAGTAGGTAATGTGTTGGATTATTAGGCATGCGGCAACGGTTCAAATCCCAGTTCAGACATCTCCAACAAAATAAAATACGGACAAATATATCTTCGGCGACTTCCTCTCAGCAGATTTCTGGCACAAACCCTCCGAGTAAATAAAAATTGCCATGAAAAAGTATCTCAAAAATCTGTGGTTCGGAGTCGACTTTAAACTGTAGGTCCCAACACTCATGGATAAAATTAACACAAACAACATAAGTTGTGTGAGAAATTATGTTGTAATCCTGACTGAAGGATTGTAATGACCAATTATGTATGCATGTATGTATGTATCCTGGAATTAGAAATCACATTGGAGCTTAAGGTAATTGGTGAAGTCATTTTTATATCGCATTGAACACCAACATTACAGAATGCCAGTAGTTGTAGCAATTGAGTACTTTCCAATATGTTGCTATTGCAGCTGTGATTTAAATATCTGTAACGAAATCATGATACGACCCAAAACTATTGTATGGTGGCGTTCGATGCTGATACATTGTGTACCAGTCAAAAGTTACTGCAGCTGAAAATTTACATTATGTGCTTAAATTTCATAACTGAACATAAAGTTTAATGTATTATCAGAGCTTTTTCCCAAAGACTGCTGATAATGAGACTTTGGTGTAGTAAGCTAACGCACTATTCTCTAGATTACATCAAGTGGACACTTGCTGTTGTCTAAGATTCATAATGTTATGTGGTGATATTAGCAAAAATCAACAATGCGGACTTGCACCTTCCGCGTCGACATTAAGAGGAGATAACTTTTTAAATAAGTAACAAAATAGCGAGTCTTTTATTAAGTGCTTCCAATCTTTAAATTTAAATAAAAAAAAAATCTGTATTTTATTATAATCGAAATTTTTTTAGTCGTTTGACAGACCTTATGTTGGCCTTGACGACTCTTCTACTTTGTGACTTATTCGCCTACATTTGCGAGTTAAGATAATCCCATAAGAAAACTTTTCACAAAGTCAAATTGCAGAATCTCAGTGGTCAGTTCACATCACCTTCATGTAACATGACTACGTTCTCAAATGCAATCGTACAGAATATCAAATGTGGCAGGAGCTGTGTGTTACGTAATGACATTCTCCATTCGTTAATATCCAGATAATTCAATTTAGTTGAAAAGAAGTTGGTAATGATTGAACTATAGCGTTCACCGTTAACAGTGATTGCCTGATTAGCTTCGTTCCACATTAAACACTAACTTTTTCGGGATTGGTATTGTTCCAAATAGGAGAATTTTGTCTTTGCACGTACCCTAAATGAGCCTCGTTGCTGAGGGTGATAAAAACAATGTGGAATGCTAAATCCGCCCATAGTGATTTGGTAAATCAAACTGAATAAATGGCAACTAATTTCATAGATGTAGCTTTAACAAGATGGCCATTATCAACTGTCAAAGTTTGAGTTATCTGTTGGAAAACCCTTCATGTCGGTAAAATGTCAATTTTTAAGACATGTTGTACACTGAAATGCGTACATAGCTTTTGGAATCTGTATATTAGAGACGCCCGCGTCGCAGCACAATTGAAGGTTATGAACTTACATGTATTCTTATGGCTTTTTTATTACTTACATGATCAGCGACGAAAGTGAATGCGTAGTTGGTGCATTTTGTTTTGTTAAACGGATCTCTTCGATATTTACGTTGTGAAAGTAGGATCAACAGCAGTTTGAGTCAACAAAGATATCCAGATCTGTATCCAAGATTTTGGAATGATTGTAGTTTCTATATTTCCATGTTCCAGTGCGTTTCAAGCACCTATTTTTAGCCAACATGTCTGGTGCCAGTTAAGGATATTCTTGCTAAGATTCCCTATAAATCACACGAGAATTAGAACAGGAAATTTCAGTGGTTACCGTGGTTACAGGAAGATTAAAGTCAGAAGCGATCTACTGATCCTTTAACACTCTAAACTTATTAAACTGATTTTTATTGCTGAAATAATGTGGTAACTAAAGGTAGTACTGACTCTATTACATTGTAACTGATGTGGTATTGAATCACGTGGTTTTTATTGCTTTTAACTGGGTCTTATTCGCTTTAACTATGCTTAATTTATTTTTGGTTTGTCAACTTCTAGAATCATACCGTTGGTTTGTTATTTGATTTTTGTTTGTTTCTTTTCTTGAGATTTCTTTGTTTTGTCGTTCTTTTTTGTTTTTCCTGCTCTTTTTTTTAAGTTTCCCGAAAAATACTGTAAATATTTGTATGTATTTTTAAAAACGAAAATTATATACGAAATTTGTTAATCATAAAATGCGTTGGGTTATTGCCTTCTAATCATACTTATTATTACTTTAACTCTAAAAAATATTGAGGTAACTGGAACACCTACATATGCCCTGTAACATCTGGTAGGTTGCAGGCTCTATAAAGGTCATGGCCACATTATCTGTATTGACATTTCCAACGATATCCCTCTGCCTTTTAATCCTTATAGGAGTTACCTTTGCGTGTTCCGAAATTTCCCTGAGAAATTTCTTTAAATAACTCTAAGAGTTTTAATATTGAAAGGATTATTCTTACCAAGACTTTAACCATGTTTTAATAATCCACCCTAATAAATACATACATATGTATATACACACACGCATTAGCCCAATTACAATGTTTTGCCAACATTAAAGTCGTCATCATCATTATGTACTGCAGTTTAAAATATATTTTCTTTTTTTTTTGTTGTTATTGTGATTGTAGTTGTCAGGATATCATTTAATATTTTGTTGCTGATGGAATGCTGTGGGGAAAAGGACTCACTAACAATGCACTACGAACAATAATTTTTTCAATTTTGTTTCCCTCTTTTTTCCTGTTTTTTTTATTTCTTTTTCTGCCTACTTTTGGTCCACATCATTTACCAAATGAGACTTACGAGTGTGGATGGATGATTATACTCTTTCGCTCTCTCTTTCTCTCTCTCTATCTCTTTCTCTATCACGAAAAGCAAGTGTATGAGTATGAGTAAGAGCTACTGCTATTGCCATTGCTATTGTTAGTGTGAGTGCAAGAGTAGGATTGAGTCTACGGATAATTGCTCTTTCAAATGGCAAAAAGAGTGTCGGAGAAGTATGGTTAGTATGTGTGCAAAAAAGGAAATTTGTTGCATGCCTAGAAAGCTATGAGAGAATGAAATGTATGTATGTGTATCATGTATTTTGTGTTCGTCATTGGTAGCATTTAAAATTGTCTAAAAACGTTATTGTACAGGGAGTGCAGTTTATTTTAACTGTTGTCTGCCTTTATCTCCACTCACTCTATAACGTTTTCCCCATTACCGTTGAAAGCACAGCACTTTTCAAGTCGTCTTTAGTGACACCATACTAATGTAGTCATGTTTTGATTTTTCTTTTTTTCTTTTCTCTTCCATTATTGGTAATCTCGTTCCTACTCAGTTATGTGGGCATCTAGACCGCTGTTACCCAATTTAAAATAATATTTTGCTGAGGTGACAATTTTTTTTGCTTTCGTTTACTGTCGCATCGTTGGTTTTTCTTGCATTTTTCCACTTGTGGTTTAAATTGTTGCATTGCATTCGCCCACTGTCGCATTGGTAAGTCATTTGCTTTTGCTTTTTTTGTTGTTGCTATTACATTAGCAACTGGTTTTTATTGAAAAATTGGAAAAAAACAAAAAAAAATATTCACAAGTGTTTTATTGTCTATCTGCCACACATTTCGTTTGCAACTTTGCCTTTAGGATTCTAACCTGGGTCAACTTTACCCATTTAGAGGAGATATTTAAATGAAATTAATGTTGAAATAGAATTTTAATCGTATCAGTTTCGGGTAACGTTAGCCATACTGCGGTGATACATACCCTCATAATTGGTTATTACAACTCTTCAGTCTGGATTACGACCTAGTGTCTCACACTACTTATGTTGTGTGTGTTAATTTTATAAGCGAGTGCCGAGACCTAAAGTTTAAAATCGATATGTATTAACGGTTTTATCAGGTTGTAGGAGTTCGTGTTACACCTCACTTTTCTAGTCTCACCAGATCTGTTTTTGTAGCTGAAGTTGATGGTTGTCTGAGATTAACCCATAATTTTTTTCATTTAGAACTTTCAAAATAAATCCTTTTTCCAAAATTTCGGCTTTTCGGTTTTCCATCTGTCTGTCATTCAATTAACGTGGCTTCTATTTTAAAGACTTATATATCTTTCCCATCGCTTTTAAATGGCCAGGAATTATTTGTTGTGCAACATTTAACAATTCTGCCATTATTTTCTGACTTAATATGACATATCCATCCAATAACAGCATGTTGCTTCTGATAGAGCATGATTACCATATGCCTTAATAAGCATTCTATGCGACTCACCAGCACTTACTTTCCTTCAAATTAAATAAAAAAATTAATGCTTTCTGCAAATCATTTAGCCAATTCACACGACTTTGCATCGTGTAATTTATTTGTGAACGCTGTATTCATAATTTGATTTTCAAGAAACAAAATGATAAATATTATGGAAAAAAGTAAATTAATTAACTAACTTTGCGAACAATATAATTCTGAAATGTTAATTGTTGACTCAAGTTACATAGAAAATCTTTTGCATTTTTTTTCTTCTTCTTGATTACTGTCATAAACTGATAGCACGAAACCAATACAACTTTTAAAAATATATGAAAAAACGTGTACAAGGCCTTGTGTAAAATGCCCAATTATTTTCTGGTACAATGTTAGCCATTTTTAGCTCGATTAAAAATAAGGTATCATGCTGTTTGTTCACTAATTTGACGTATACTGAATATGTTTGACAGACATCATCGCCAACATAAAAAAAAAAAATTAAGTCTCGATCACATTGAATTTTCCCCATGGAAACATTTGTATCTTTATGCTCATTTCATAGCGGTACATTTGGTACTGGTATAAAAGAATGATCATTTAGGTACGATATGGATATATATCGGAATAAAATTTCCCTTAAAGCTAACCAGAATCCATCATCATATCGGTTATATCGATGCTATAACCACTTGGCGCACAACCACAGAGACTATATGTTTGCATATCATTATGCATGTCTGACTTTTACCGAAATGATTTCTATTTGAGCCTGCAATGTCAATTTACTGTCCAGAAATCTGCTGAGAAAAAGTCTCCGCAGAAATACTTTTTTCGTATCTCTTTTCGGTGGAGATGTCTGACCTGGGGTTTGAACCGAGGCCTCATGTCTAATAAGCCAACACACTACCTACTAGACTGCGGCAACTTCAGAGATATTTCCATATATTTTATTATTTATTATCACACCCAAGAGTTGAATATTTCTCCATTTAGGAATGCAATTCTTTTCGTAAATGATACTAGTGTGGTCTTGCCAGGATATATTTTCAAATCCACTAACATGAACTAACTACTTATAATCTCAAGATAAAAATCAGCCTGAATCTTTTCAATTTTTGAACTTAAATTTTCGTTATTGAACTTATTATCAAATTTTACTGTTTTTAAAATAAAAATTTTTCTGCTCTGTATTGAAGGCAGCTGACTTAAGAATGTTCTCATTCGCATAATTATTGTTCCTTTTCCCTGAAAATTAATTTCACAGTAAATATCGAAATAAATTGATTCCCTTGAAAATTGAAAATTCTTAAATTTTATTTGATGGATTAAGCAATATCCATCAAATGTTTTGACTTTCAATTTTTCATTTTACAATTTATTTTCAATGTTTATTTTATTTTCTAAATATTTTGCTTTTTCGCTTTCCGTTCTTTTTTTTGCATTTATTAACCTTTAACTTTGTAAGTGTATTAATTTCTCACATTCTATTTTATTCAATTTTCAACTTTGATTTTTTATTTCTTTCCTCTCTTTTTTATCTCTATATGTTCGTATATATGTGTGTGTGTTGGGGTTTTTTTATAGTTAATTTCGTTTATATTTACCAGACAAACGAAATCAAATTCAAAACCCAAATCAACTCAAGCAAATCAAATATTCAAAAGAACAAAAAAGTAAAAAAGAGACCAAAAATAATAAAAAACCCCACCAATATAACCAACTCTACACCACCAACCAACAGAACATTCAAAGCAACAGCACCAACACCACCACCACAACCAACCAACTAGCAAACAATCAATCAGACCGTCAATCAAACCAGCCTGTTTACTTACTATCCTTCTCTCTCTATCTCTACTACCACTACTACCACTATCTTACCCAAGCAAAAGACAAAATAAACAAATAACCAACAATAACAACAACAAAAAAATGGCCATCAAAACGGAAGTTCAAAAAAGATAGGTTTTTGGCCAAAAAATTTTTTTTTTTTAAATTTGGAGGCAAAAGGAATAAAAATAAGGAATAAAACTATTTTTACAACAATTTACAGAAACATGGTCTATTGAAAAGAGCAGCACTTACCGCCCACATGGCGTACATAGCATACATACCACACGTATGTACAAAGTGTGCATTGACAATTACGAACAACTTCCAGTACGTCCAGCAAACAAATTTATATTGTGGCTGTTGTTAAGTGTGTATACGTGGGTTTCAGTTTATTGAACCTTTTTTCCTTCCTTTCTTTTTTTATGTGTGTGTGTATGAATGTTTTTAAAGCTAAAAAAATCTTCTTAATGTAATGAATAACACATGGCAAAATCCTTGAAAGCATTACGGAACTGCTTTCAAATCCTATCTTATACAACAAAATAATACGTCAAGGACAACCAATCTGCTCATTTCGTCAGTCTCCATTGAGAGAATCTGTGAGTCTTTGTCTAACGATAGTAGTAAATAGCAATCAAGTTTAAATAGTACCCAGTGCCCAATGATAGGAGTGCATCGTTATGAATTTGAAAATAGAATAGCAAAGGATCTTCAGAAATTTCTGTGCGTCGCCTTTGTCATATCACATGCAGGGGGTTGTTTAACACGTTGACTGCCAACTACGAGATAACTCTTAGATTGCGTTCCCTTCTGGGGTGCCAACTTTGAGCTATCTTGTACTCACTAATGTGAAAATAATCAAGTTGTAATTTTTGGCCAGTTTTCTGAAAATTACCGTGGCAGTCAACGTGTTAATAGTACAGTGTCCCATGGAACATCAACTGTAACTGACAGCAAATGAGCAATCAAAAAGTAGACAAAATCTGCATTTGTTAAGGCGCTTTCTGCAAGTTCATTACACACACATACATATGTAAATGGTCATTACAACTCCTCAGTCTGGATTACGAGCCAGTTGCTCACACCAATTATGTTTTGTGTGTTAAATTCATACGTGAGTGGCGGGACCTACAGTTTAAAATCGATTCCGAACAACGGATTTTTGAGAAACTTTTTCATGGCACTCTCACAGTTTTTGCCAGAAACCTGCTGAAAGGAAGTCGCCGCGGAAATATTTTTCATATTTCGCTCTGTTAGAGATGTCGGACCTGCGGTTTGAACCAAGGCCGTCTAATAAGCCAACACGCTACCTACTAGACTACGGAGTACACCTTTATGGATTTGCAAATAGAATAGCGGGGGATCTTCGGAAAATTTCTGTGTGTCGCCTTTGTCATATCAAGGTCGGAGGGTTCTTTAACTGTTCTTTCCGTCATGCATGTAAAAATTTCCAGATTTGGCACAGCAAATATGCAAAAAGCTACAGATTCTGCATTTGTTAAGGCACTATCAGCAAGTCCATTAACTTTATCTTTTTCCTCGGTGCCCTAGTGTTCCGAGGACTGTATTAAGGAAATTAAACATCCGATATTGAAAAGCTTCGGCTCCCCAGGGAGCTAAAGTTGAGTTGCTACGAGGTATTACCATTAGGTCGTAGGCTGCTTAACTGTCAGGGAAAATTATAATTCCTCTACGAAAAACCCCGATCTCTCAGTACCTTACACGCCTGCATAGTTGCAACAAATTTCTCCTCAGAAAAAGCTAGAGGTTTCCGGTATTTTTTAGGATACTGCAAAGTCCTCAGATTTTGGCGAAAAGAGAAGCCCTACTATCGATTACCATTCTGGGTACATCTCTAAAGATCTCTTACCAACCATTTTTTATAGGATGTCTGAGTACTATACAAACTTTCTTGGTTTCTTCCAGTGAACTCTGCAGAAGTGAGTTATCTTTAGAACAGTATGCTCCCTAAAATATTACGACATCGAGCTTACGAAGGTAAGGCAAGAACATAATCGTCTATGCGAAGTGCCAGTAAGGACTCTCATAAAAGACCCCAAATCGGCTTTTCTCTGTTTTCTCTTTTTATCAGGATTAGCCTAGAGTGTCTTTACAAATTATTCCTGTTGTGTCATTATTGCACAATAGTATTTAAGAGCTTCCTGCCCATTTTTATATGCCGGTTTTCAATGTCCTAAAAGGCATTGGGTTATCCAAGATCTAGGGCTATAAGCTAGATCATACGCCTAGTCATATAATGCGTACTGTGCTGGAGTAATTGTTAAACGCTTTTTTACAGTTTTGGAAAGTCCTTGATCATAATTCTCACTTGACTATCAGTGTAGGTATCTCTAAATGCACAAATCTGGACTTGAAAACCCGAATTATGGTATGGTAGTCGAGGGCACAGTGTAATATCCGGTTTTTGTATATAGGGGTCCAGTCCCTTTCCGAATTGTCGATCGTAGCAAGCAAGTCGATCTGATATAAGAGTGATGCAATTGCTCGCGGTTGAATTGTTCGGCGTCCTGTTGGATACTTTTGTGTTACGCAATTATCTGTCAAGTCTTCCAACTGTATTTTTGTGAAAGGATTTGCAGCTCTTGTTGATCAATTCCCCTTAATCTGGACCACTCAGTGGGACAAACAGCACTGTTTTCAATGCCTTTGTAGGTGGCGTCCTCACTTCCATCAAGTGGTTCGAGTGGTTCGAGTTTTACGTCAGTCTATATCTTCAGAAGACTGTGAATAGTTGAAATCTATTTGAGAGCTAAAAATGTATTCCCATGTAATCTTCTACGCTTTACATTGTCTCTTAGTGTGGTGTTACATACACCTTAGCATGTGTTCTATTCTGTTTATTGTATCGGTTTGAACGTTTTAGGAAGCTTCCACAATGTCAACTCTATGCTATGATTGCCTTTGTGTAGAACAGTCTCCCATAATGTTTCTTCGATGTAACCGTGTTGTTTAAATTTAAGTTTCTTATCTGCTAAAGTGCTTTTCTATATTGTCTGAACGTATCCTTTCCATGATTTGAAGCAAATCGAATTGAAAATCTTTGCCAAGTTTACCATTGATTTCTTCTTGATTCCTGACACAAGTATTCCAATGAGAATACAAACGTTTTAAGAGTATTCTTTCAAATTTCTTCAAAAATTTTGTTACTTTACTTTATCAGAAATTTAAAGATTTGAATTGGAATTGAATGTATTTTTTCAATACTTAAAGACTTTAAAAAGTATTTCAATTAAAATCTAAATTCATTCATTCATTCACTCATTCATTCATTGTTTTCTTAATGTTTGGAAATTCTTAAATTAAAGTCTTCTTTATTTCATTCTAATGCTGCCACTTTAATACGAATGTTTGGAATAAAAACTCACAGGCATCAACAAAGAAACGAATACCGAAATAAACTCCACCATAAACGTATGCATTTATGGAGCTCACATACAAAAAAAGAAAAAAAGTTGAAAAACGAGAAAAAATTAGAAAACAATTCCAACAATGAGAGAAAGACACCACCACCACACACTTTTAAATGTAATTTTATACTCCAGTTATAAAACTCTTTACGAGTGCCTTGCTCACTGCCATCAAACAAAAGTAATTACAAATACTTGCCAACATACTTATACGCCCATACACACATACACAAACAAGTGCATTCCACCTCAGAGGTTCCCTGTTTGTCGTAAGAAGCTATTAAACGTGCAGACAGAGATATAGGATATGGTATATAACCAGCGACATCGATGTTTCAAAGCGAGACAATGCCGATCAGAGCATGAAATTGCCAACAGGATCAAGTGAATCACTGTCAAGAGGTTGAATTGGTTAGAATAGGTTAGATCACAGGCAAGTTCATACGGTGGCCCATATGGCCCAGTGTGAGGTAAGCCCCCTTGTCATGACCTGTTGGTGATAGGCTTGGACTACCCTGAGTTCCCTTAATGGCATGTTCGTTACCATACCCGGATCTTCAAACGTTCTGTTACTTAGAAACCGATGACGTTTGTTCTGAAGTGCAAAGCAATGCGTTGTACCGATTACGTTTCTTCTCTATCCTAGCAGCTTCTGCAGTAATCCTAGTGTCGCAGACCGAGCTTGTTAGCAAAACTGCCAACAGTATTCTTGTAGGGAATAGAGCCCTTCCGGGTGAATAAATGCTCACTCCAAAAAAAGGTAATGCTGAAAGCCTAAAACTAAGTACATAAATATTGATATCAGTAAGATAGGAAGGAAGAGGAAGTAGCCTGCCAACAACATGGGCTGGAGTGAAACCTTATCCAGACGTGAATTAGTAAAACGTGCCATCGCCCTCCATTGAGATAAAACCTGCTAATTCTTGACAGGTTATTTCCCATTTAGTTTCCGACTAGATGCCGAAGTTTACTGCATTGCAAACATATCCCTGAGCTCAAGGTTAATTACTCAGCGACCCAACTGCAAAACAGTACTACTCAAACACATATTAATACAGAAGCTATTTGCCTTCAAGAGCATCTATCAGACTGTTAACCCTGCGATATAAAAGGCAATACAAAGCAGGCAAAGGGGTCAGAAAAATACAGTCAGTCTTGTGTGAAGACGCGTTGCTTGTGAATGGAATAATCGCGTTTTGAAGATCTCCGTTATAAAGATCTATCGAACAATTGTTAGTGTTTACGCAAAAGAGTGAAAAGAAGAATAAAAAACGAAGCAATTGTTGTTGTTTACATCAAGTTGTGAACAGTGGCACATAGAATTGAGCGAACACTAAAGAATTTACGAACTACGAACTCATATTTTAAACGTTTTTAAATGGTAAAAACGTAACAATATCGTTCAGAGACATAAAAAAATAGCTCTCGAACGTCAGCCGCAGCTTATGGAACCGAGCTATTCCCGAAGAAAACCTAAATGACATGTTGCGTGGCAAAGAGAAAATCTCAAAACTCAGTTCCAGAAGTCAGCAGACAGGAATTAAAAGCAAATAGAGAGCATTACTAGTTAACTGAATCTCAAAGGCAACACCGGAAAGTAATATTGAAGCGTTAGTGAAGTTATTGATGACAACATCAAAAAGATGACATTTCCTTAGAAATTTTGGTTCTGATTACATACATACATAATTGGTCATTACAACCCTTCAGTCAGGATTTCGACCTAGCTTCTCACACCACTCAATTTTATTTACTCTCAGAGTTTTTGTCAGAAATCTGCTGAGAGGCAGTCGCCGAAGAAATATTTTTTTTCATATTTCGTTTTGATGCCTGACATGGGATACGAACCCATGCTTTACGTCTAATAAGCCAACACACTACCTACTAGACTACGGCATTCTGATTACAAAAAGTAATAATTCGCAAGATGTAAGGGAAAATTGCCAGATTAACTTTTACAGCAGATGCTATGGAAGTGTCCTTAACTACTAAGGCTATCGTTAGCTTGACGACGTCTCTATCTCTTTGGATTATAAAAAAGCGTTTAACTCGTCAGACTGGAATGTCACAGTAGCTCATCGCGATGGGAAAGACGTACCTAAATGTTGAATTCTGTTCGATACGAACGATAGCACAAAGTTATATGCCGTATCAGCTGGCATTCCGAAATGTGAAAAACTATGCAACATCGCAAATAGTATTACAGCAGCTTATTCAATTGATTAAAAATACTTTGGAAAGATGACACTATGATTGGCCCACTTTGTACCATGTGTACTTCCACATTATCCAGTCGTTAACCGCCCACACATTTTCTTTTAAATAAGGACCCAACATGTTTGAAGCCTGCCCAGAATGACCAAATATGGGAGAAGTAGGTAGTGGTGGCTCTCCACTTAAGAAAGTTAGGTGGACACACTTGGGCCACATAGCGTCCATTGTGTTACCACAGTTTTCCGTTATCCCTCTGTCTCGGAACCACTCTCAGCTTCTGCTGAAGTGGCTTAGACTGCCTATGTCAATGCATGGCAGTTACTCCAGATTATTTGTATACTAAGCTACCAAGCTACCTTTTTCTCCTTTGACAAAGTGGCGGACACGTACCCAATAGTTGAAGAACATTTGCTTCTTCTTCCTCATCTCTGCGGCTTCTGCAGAAATCATCAGCAAGGTGTCCAAGACGAATGCGACTTGCATGCTTATCCATAATGCAATGCCCGGTTCTTACCTCGGCTGCCATACTGAGCATGGCTCTCTGGAGTTTAAGCAGACTTAACGTGCGTTCCTCATCCAGCCTTGACCAGTTTTTTCGCTCTGTTCTACCAGTATCCTACGCCGTTCATCTATCGTTGACAAAATTAACGACCGCTTTGTCAATTATAAGCTTGCAGGTCCTAAGAAATAATACATATCTGCTTTAATTGCATGAGAACCACTAAAGCTACCTGGAGAAAGCATTCAGACAATCTGTATGTTAGAAACACTAACGTCAAGTGAAAATTGGAACGATGTGTGTGTTCGATCCCGGGAGACGACTGAATAGACGAAGAAAGAGTATTATGAGAATCTTGTTGTTGTACATATTGGCTAGCCCTGGCTAAACACATTATTTTGGAAATTCCTTAACACACACACACAAGCACAAATAGTATTTATACAAGCATAAGGATTAAATTGTATTTCAATGCCTAAATGTATGCAATTGTATTTGTTGTCTAAATGCTTATGTGTGGGTAAATTGTATACAAATGAAGAAATGAAACGAAATACGAAATAAAACGAAGCGTGAAATTAAATGCTTTTACGCATGATGTTGTTACTGTTGTTCATTGTTTTGTTGTTCCGAATTCTACGTGCTGCATTATATTGTATGCAACGGCCATTATGTATTGTGTTTTTGGAATGTTTAAAAGAGTTTTTGTATTTAAAATTTTATTTTTTGCTCTTCATTGCAAGAATTTTAAATTTCCTTGTTATACGTTAAGATTTCGTTATTTCGCTTTCTCGTTCGCTCTCTCTTTTTCTGTCTCAAAATAATTTTTAATTCCTTGTTTATATGCCATCATGAAGAATTTTTTATTCTTGTTGTATAGTTGTATGTGATCTCCTTATAAATGTTTAACGAGTTTAAAAATGTCTTCAGCTTGTGTTGCACTATTAGCAGAGCTTGTTTACGATTAAATTTATAAGAAACCAACAAATATTTGGTTATAAAAAGCAAAGTTTAATAGGAAACTTTTAAAGAAACAAAAAAAATTTACGGAATTAATTGCGAATGAAGCAACATTAAATTTATTAGTGCAACGGAAGCTTTAGGAAAAAATTTCCAGTTTTGTGTTTGCTTTGTCTCAGATATTAATACAATGCCTTGAACAACATAGTATACTTAGATCTTATAAAGTCCCTTTGTAACACCCTTTGGATAATAGGATATTTCGAATACGCTCGACCCAGATTAGCCGTGGCGCTCGTTTGAACGTATTCGACAAATAATGACATCAATAGGTTTTTCAAACAAATAAAAAATTTCGGTGATACCTCACACGCATTTTGTTTTATTTGTATTTAAAGGAAGCATTTAATGAAAGATCCGATACGAGTAGATATATTTACTTTCAGTGCAACTGCTTGATATACAAACCGATAAACAATAATATTTTCAGGCTCATGTCTTGAAACTTGTCTCAGCAGACATACACGCCTATATACATAATTGGTTTTTACAACCCTTCAGTCAGGATTACAACCTAGCTTCTTACACCACCCATGTTGTGTGCGTTGTGTTTATCCATAAGTGGCGAGACCTACAGTTTAAAGTCGACTCCGAACTCTCAGAGTGTTTGCCAGAAACCAGCTGAGAGGCATTTGCCGAAGAAAAATTTTTTCATAATTCGTTCGAGATATCTAAACAGGAGTTAGAATCGTGGCCTCACGTCTAATAAACCAGCACACTACCTACTAAACTAGGTCCTTCCAAGTCGAGCACATTATTTAGTCGATGGCGAGAATGAAAAGCATTGGCGATGGGATACGAGAGATTGACTGGCATTGATGGTAACCTTATTAGGATATGGCATTTGGAGTTAAAAACTGCCTCGGTTTATTACGAAATCCAGTTAGATGTTGAAAAGTAATGGAAAATCACATATTCTTAAAGCATATAATTGTTGCTTCTAACGTATTCGGTAATTATTACTCGTAACTTGTGTTACTTAGACGGATTTAGTTGGAAAAAAAAATTGGCTCTGCGGTAAAAGATTTGCGAACTACGAAAATCTATATTCTGCGTATGAAGGCTGTTCTTAGAAATTATTTCACATTTCTTACTATAAACAGGGTATGGAAATGAAAACCTTTTCTTTCGAAAATTGTCATAATTTTCCGAATAAGGTCGGCTAACTCCTAGTACTATAATATTTGCGTACCAACCCCTTTATAAATTAAAACTTTTTTCGCCAACTTTTTTCATTTGTTTTCTGCGTAATTTAAAAACTTATTTGGATTTTTTAATTTCATAAACTTCTAGCCTTGAGGGTGCTGTAGGTTAGACGCTTTTTGTTTTTCTCTTTTTTTTTCTTTTGATCTCTTTTTACTTTCACTTACAAACCATTTCAGAGTTAAATTGCCCTCAGGTACTAAAACAATTGAATACAACGTACTTTTTAACTCGTTGTTAAACTTTCTGTATTTTTCTTTGCAATTTTTCTCTCTTTTACTCTGTTTTTTTTGGTTTCAATTATTCAGACCACCAGTATTGTAGCATGGGTTCTATAAAAATAAAACTAAATTGTGTGCCGTTAAAAGTACGATATTTCAAATGAAATCTGAAATGTCAGTAAAACAAAGGATTTTTATTTTATAAGCTGGACCATGACTAAGAAAAAAAAAGAAATAAAAAAAAACAAAAAAAAAAAAAAAAACTTAAATCCCCAAGCATTCGCAGGAGTAGTTTTTAAGTGCTACGGGTTTCTTTATCTGATAAAAACGAGTCGTATCATGCATTATCAAACTCTACAGGTATATTGAGGAAAGCAGTTAAACAGAATTCTTTATCTTTATCAATCCTGCTGTTGATTGGCTTTCTACAATTTAGCTTCTTACACCACCTTTGTTGTGAGTGCCAATTTTATCCACGAGTGGCTAGAGCTACCGCTTAAATTCGACTCCGAACGACAGGTTTTCGAGAAACTTTTAATAACAATTTTGTTTACTCTCAGAAAAATGAAGAAATGTTTCTCTGTTTCCGTTTTGTTTGATATGCCTGAGCTAGGGCTTGAACCACAGGCTCGCGTGTAATAAGCCAACCATCACCTACTAGACTACATACATACATATGTATATAATTGGTCATTACAACCCTTCAGTCAGGACTGCAATCTAGCTTCTCACACCACTAATGTTGTGAGTGTTAATTTTATACATGAGTACCGGTGCCTACTGTGTAAAGGCGATTCCGAACGACAGATTTTTGAGAAAAATTTCGTGGTAATTTTTTTATTTTTTGGCAGAAATCTACTGAGAGGATGTCGCCAAAGACATATTTTTTCATATTACGTTTCGTTCGATATGTCTGGCCTGAGGTTTGAAACGTGAACTCACGTCGAATAAGCCAACACACCACCTACTAGAGTATGACGACTTCGACAAATAATAAAAAAATAAAAACCTTACGATATTGTGTTTTTTGTTTGGTAAGAATTTATTTAAAGCGAAATAACTTGTTATTTTGAAGGTTGACTAACAAGTACATAGTAATCCCAAGAAGAAATCATGAATGTGAAACCATAGCCAAAAACCCAAATCACACTTAAAGGTTCGCTAACGTTTTGCAACAGAGCACTCTGCCTGTTGTTTTTAGCACTTTTGAGTTGGAAAATGAACTTGTTCTTTATTTTTTTTGGTGGTAATGATGGAATTTCTGAATATCCCTTTTCCATTTAATCCCGTTCAGACTATTAGGAATTTTTAAGTCGTTTTTTGAGGAAATTCTAATTAAAATTGCCATTTCATTGGCCATTAAATTGTTTGTTATAAACTTTTATGGCCGCAACATATAACTATGTCAGCTCATCATAATTGACAAGACAAACATTTTAAAAGCTTAACAGCATCTAGGCAAACGGGAATCATTATTACCGCCCTCCAGTACTGACATTACAAAAACGGTTACCTTATCAACAGGCTTTCCAAGGAGGCATAAAGAAGTTTCAACATGCAAAAGCTTATTACAATCACAGAGGGTTTTTGCTCATTTCTGGTTGCTTCTGTTTTCATACTCATTAAATGAATATTTTAAAAAGAAAAGTTACAGTCATCCACAGCCGCATTACTTGTTTACCTTACTTTTACTCTTATTTTATAGCTCTGTTCCATTCTCTCCCTCTTTCTCTCTCTCTCTCTCTCTCGCTTTGTTGGAGTATAGCAATTATATTTTATTTTATAACTTTAATGACACATACACTCTTACAGAAATACAGCCATTTAAAATGCTTTTATGACGTCAAAAAAAAAAAAAAAAAAAAAAAAAAAAAACTCTAATAAATGTTAGAAATACGAATAAAAGTACTCACAAAAAAATGGTACTTTAAAAGTTAAAGTACTCTTTTGAAGCATAGCGAGAACACCAATACAACAGAAGTAAAAAACGAGAGAGAGTGCGGGAGAGGGAGATCAAGAGTCACAAGAAGTGAAAGAGTATAAAATTATGATATCACACGCACTCGCACACACACACACATACATTGGTATTCATATTTTCGTTATGGCATGATTTCGACATCAAGTCAATAAACTCATATCCTTGAATATGTATGCTTTCAAATATTTTAACACATGGTCTCCCAAGTTCAAGTTTCTTATATAAATAGTGCTTTTTTAACATTTGATAGCTTTGTGTGAGTAGGTTATTTAAGGTTAAATTGACAACCGCATAACTTACTTGCGTTCTACAAGGTTCTGTAGTATCACCGACATTACTATGTCAATAGTTTGCCATCACGATACAGTTCTGTGAAGGTTTTCATTCTGTCAATTAATTTTAGTTGACCAAAAACTCTTCTTCTGTTATCTAGTCTCCTCGTCGTTATATCTCTTTCAGAGATCGTTGTGAGGTACTACTAGCTTTTAAGCGAAAGCATCAAGATACCAGTGTTCTGTAAAAATTACTACGAGTTACCTAAGATTGACTCTAGTTAGGTTTAATGCATTCCCTGCATTTATTCTTTTTCCAAAGCCCCTATACGGTTCAGGTGCTTATTAACGTACTTAGGGCACCCTTATTTAGTTTTAAAATACTCATGGTTCTCCCCTTAATTGAATCGCCTCAAAGTATTTTTTTAATTCTTCCTACTGTGTCTTTAGCCCACAATAGTAGATATGTATTCAATATTGCTCCTCAATGCATTGAAAGGCGTTGGGTTATCCAAGCTTATGGTCGCCGTAGCTTAGTAGTTAGTGCGTTGGCTTATTAGACGTAAGGCTGTGAGAAGCTAGATCGTAATCCCGACTGAAGGGTTGTAATGACCAATTATGTATGTATGTATGGTATGTAATACATACATTACAACCCTTCAATCAGCATCACAATTGAGCTTTTCCCACGTCTTATGTTGTGTGTGTTAATTTTATCTACAGTTTAAAGTCGTCTGCCGTACTGCAGATTTTTTCTTGAGAAACTTTTTCATGGTAATCTTATTTACTCTCAGCGTTTTTGCTAAAAATCTGCTGAGAGGAAGTCGCCGAAAAAATATTTGTTCGTATTTGGTTTTGTTGGTCTGTTGTATAACCTGAAGTTTGAGTCACGGCCTCACGTCTAATAAGCCAATACACTGCATACTAGACTACGGCGACTTCATTGGTATGTAATACTCTGGCTTTGTTAACCAGAATGTTTGCTTTCTCATTTCCAATCACTCCATAATAACTAGGAACTCATATAATACGTGTCGTTGCTTGCCTGGCATAATTGTTAATCGTCTTTTTACACTCCGGGACAGTCTTCAATCCCGTATTCTTGGATGTTATTGCCCTAATTATCGGTTGATTATCTGTAAAGATATATAAATCCCAATACGTTAAGATTATCAAATGATTACTAACCCTGATCGTATATTCCCTGATCGCATGCACCTCCACTTTAAAATTCGTTTCAGGGTCTGGTTGCCGGAGGCAAAGTTTGATATCTGATTTTTCTATGAAGAGGCTTGATCCTGTCCTATCTCCATATTTAGAGCCATCGGTAGCAACTAGTCCCCACGGAAAATTGTCGCAGGGATCCATTTGACTAAAAAAGACGATCTGGTGTTAGACTGATGGAACTTGTGAAGCCAAAATACTTTCTAGTGTCCCAATTATACTCTAGTGGGTTTGGTTCAGCCATCCCCATAAAGCCTGAAGATGATACGTCGTACAAGCCGCCTCATATCGAATCCTTATCTCTATCGGTTGTATGAAAAGTATTATTTCCAATGCCCTTGTGGGCGATGTTCGCATCGCCCCACGTATCACAAAACAACACATTCGTAGAATCCTTTGAATTATTCTAATGTCGCATTTCCTCTCCATCCATAACCAACACACTACTGAAACATAAGTTAGAATTGCGTTAATTATGCTTCTGTAGAGCCATTACGATATCCTTGAAGTGAGGTTGCATTTAGAACCTATCGCTCTCCTACATATGGGTATTAGCTTCAGGAATTTAATGGTAGCATTACTGTCGGTAAAAATACTTATGTCGTCATTCTATTGTCTGTACTCTAATACCGA